>OZ026613.1:42739050-43067550 GCA_964020975.1 Hermodice carunculata
CAGACACCATTATGAAACAGCCGCCGAACTCCTCATTTCAGAACACCCTTTCAATACTGATCATAACCAAAGCTGTACTTATCTGAGCTGATTAATTTAGCATTCAAGTTCCAAAAGTACTGTAAATTGCTTTAATTTCGCTGTATTCTTATTTTCGCTTATTTCGCTGATGGCACAAAACCGTGAAAATAAAAACACAGCGAAATAATATTTTAACATTGTTTGAAAGGAATTATGTCCAAAACAGTGAAATTAAAACTACAGTGAAATGTTAAAAATAAAAAAAAAAAACGTGAAAATTTATACATGCGAAAATAAAGCAATTTACAGTATAACCCCCCCCCCCTCTCCTAAACTTTCATTCAAATACTAGCACACCTGTATTCCCCAAAATGAAAAGTAGTAGTCCACGTCAATAGATTCAGATTCAGATTCAGATTCAGATTCAGATTCAGATTCAGACTGCCTTTATTCAACCAATAAAATTCATATTACAAAATATAAATACATGATACAAGAGGTCAGGGAGACCCACATTATGACAAAAAGATGTCGCTCACACATGAGCCACCCTAAGGTAAGAATGTATAGTTTAATATACATGTAACAAGATTTGATAATAACGATTTATGTATAAAAATATAGGTATATGGCAGGCTGAACATCTGAGAAAGTAAAAAGAGAAGAAATAGAGAAAAAAGCTTCTGTGTCGATTCCATTGAAATTAGTACTTACATACATATGTGGCTGTAATAAAGGATGTGGTACATACTATGAGATAAATTTGCAATTATTAATTATTTCTCTGACACTAATAACAGTTTAATCTTGAGCATACAAATTGGTAGCTCCTTAAAAATTCATTTTTTAAATAGATACCAAAACCCTGTAATTTGTGAGTGTGAAATTTATCCGTGATATTTTTTGCAGTACTATTTACTACTACAGGGATATCATATTTCAAGCTTTGTTTAGCTAGAGTAGTATTGACTCTATTTAAAAATAATTTACCACTTCCTCTTGTACTATGACTGTGGGCGTCTTGCCTTGATTTAAAGGGAAGTGATAAAAGTTTGCTTGGAAGGTTATTATTTATAAAATAGACCAGTTCATAGGACTCGGGTTTATTTGGTTCACTTCCGGAAGCGCGCCCTGCTTTGTTTACATTTTGTGCTCGAACAGGCTGGCCAGATTACATGTGGAAGGATCAGAAAGTAAAATACAGGGTGTGCTTGCATTTAATGGAAAATCAAACCATCAGCAAAGGATAAATGCACATCTCACACCTCATGTGACATTTCAGGTAAAAGATTTGTGCTGTTCAGCACAATCCATGCTGTAATCACTAGCATTAGCCATGGCATCCGTTGTGAAACATGAAGGCGTGGACCAGACTCTCCCACTTGCTGATTGGACACTCAGGCCCACAATGGAATTCATAATTAATTACAGTCCGGAAAAGTTCGGTACAACTCAGTATGAACAGGTCTGAGTGGACTAGATGATAATAAAAGATAAGTTTCCATCTTAGCGATGGGAGGACTTAAGGACAATTAAAAATGAGTCTCCAACTCAGCCCTAAGAGAACTAGAACACCAGTAAAGATGAGTCTCTATCTTAAAAATGAAGGAGCTTCAGGACAACTATACAAGTCTCCATCTCAGTCAGCAGGCATTCTGTTTTATTATTTTTATTGTGCATA
Source organism: Hermodice carunculata (assembly GCA_964020975.1). Taxonomy (NCBI): domain Eukaryota; kingdom Metazoa; phylum Annelida; class Polychaeta; order Eunicida; family Amphinomidae; genus Hermodice; species Hermodice carunculata. The sequence continues at coordinate 42,740,753 of OZ026613.1, forward strand.
CTTTGTTCCAGTATTGGGATGGCGTCCTGATCGCAACAATTGACAAAACGACAGACAGGTAATCATTGATGATATCCAAGATGTTACATAAGTACAGAAAATGATGGCATTGTGTTTTTTTAATAACGACCAGTCAGAAGAAGCAATGGATCAGTGACATGTTTATAAAAAATGTTATCACTGACAATAAAGAAGAAGACACACCTAACATAAAATAATCTGGTGAGTTATAGTGGAAGAAAAATGCACTAAACCAGCACATTGATAGGATTGCTTGACTAGCAGGAGGGCGGCACATGTAACAAGATGATCTAATTTGACTTACCGCCCACCTCATCTCTTCCTGATAAGGTAAGCTGAAATTCCACAGTTGCATGGAAAAGATAACAACTCACACAGTTTCACTAGTAGGCCTTGTTCTGACAATTTCCCAGTCCCATGGAAACAACATGACTGTATTATTCACTTATAAACAATTCTCCTCTTTAACCTTTTCCTGGTTTTAACCCTTAGCTGGCGATAAATAAGACTCAGTCAACTACTTTCCTTGGCACAACTTGCACAATAAGGGTCAAACCAATGCCTGGGAAAGCTATAGTTTGACTTGTGACACGCTATTCTAATACGTTTTATCTAAAATTCTCATTCAAAATGTTTTCTTTTAGCATTTTGACTTTTGGTTGGTTTTGAGCTGGACAAATTCAATACACGCAGAGGAAGGGAGCTCCCTATTGAATGCTACACATGGCCCAAACTTGCATGAATGTCCATATCACATTGTCAGTCAACAGGAGACCCTCTCCTGTGCGACCATTCTGATGACAAAACCTGACCAGGCTCGAGATTCTACAGTTATTAACATCCCTTGTGATGTCTTTCCAGGTAACTTTGGCTTTTGGTCTCTCTTTTACCTCTCTCAATGCTACTGGCCACAACATTGTCATAACAATTTGAAATTTAAATTTCTTGTAAACAGACCTTTCATCCGAGTACCAGCTTATGCTTAGAGAGAGAAAACACAAGGATGGTTCATGTCTACGGCTCCAGAGCCTCCAAGCTAGCCTATGTTAAAAGAGGCAGATCTCCCTCCTGCAGGTACTGAAAAGCGTGAGCATGAGCCCTGGACGCGAGAAGCAAAGCTAGAGGGAACTGGGGGCATGCCCCCATGAAAAGATTTGAAATTTGCAACTTCATTTCCTGCATTTTGAACCATTTTAGGCACCATTATAGACATATTATGCACGTATATAATACAACAACACGGCAAAACAGTACAACTTTACAGGCTTTCCCAAGCTAAATCAAATAATCTGAGGGTCCTTTGTGCCAGATTTGAGTTAAATCCATTAACAGTGTAATTAAGACATGTGTTGACCTCATAGACAAGAGACGCATCTAGAGGCAACATAAAAACATACTGCCCTTTCCAATGACTGTGGCGTGAAAAAAGTCACCTTTTCCAACTTTAATCCAAGCTTACGTTGATGATTGTGTAAATTGTGTGATTTCTATTTTTTTTCACGTCTGTCAACCGACGCGCCTGCCTGTAACAGTGAGAATAGGTCAGCCCAAGTGCAATCTTTACAACGCTTTTCCAAATTACATGTTAATGTGGCAATATCAGTGTGATGTACAGTAACACATCTGGAGCTGACCACTTGTCATAAAATGTGGAAAAGGCTTCCACCCATTAAAAGACATCGTAAATCCTCTTTCCAGAGAAAATCTGACCTGCACACTTGACAGTCAGCGAAGCAATTTCACAATACCACACCTAATTAAATGTTTATATGAAACCATAATCCCGATAATGTAATAAATATGGATCCTGGGGAAAATCAAGCTGTTTTACGAAAACAAGTGAATGGAGTTTATCTCATATTGCTGGTATGCTGGATAAATTGCCAACTCATTAATTAATATGTTATTCTCATTGCCATAGATTTCCATGCTTGTGGTATTAGAATCTCTCACAGATACGAGACAGAATCATATCATAAAAAGTGTCACATTTGGAGACATAATTTCACAGCAAATCAATTATTTCTCTCTGTAGGTACAGAACTAGCCTTAATGTTGATACCTATCATCAGCACCTTTTTTCGTGCAACTGTGCCAAAATTGAAAGTGAAAATCAATAAGTAGTGCTTTCCACTGCTTCTCTGGCAAAAAAAAAAGAGGAACATTCATTTGCAGTTTCTTTTCCACAGTACATCAGCAGGACAGCAGGGCCAGAATTTCGCAAAATTTTGCGAGAATCTATTTGGATTTTTGTCAATTAGTTTTCTTTTTAAAGGAAGACAAGTTTAGGAGAATCTTTACGAGAATGGATTCTCGGATTCTTGCCGAAATTCTGACCCTGGACTGTACTGGCAATGTCAATAAAAGTCACCTTACTGTTGGTTCTGGCAGCAATTGAAGCCACTTTACCTATCTACCCCTGACCGAAAAAGATCACATGTGGCTTGGGCATGCTCAAAGCTTGTCTTGTCCTGAGCACTTGAAAGGCCAGCTAGGGTGCAGATAACATCTATCTTTGTTTTGTTCCCTTGTGTTTATTTGAGCTAGTTAATCTGATAAGGGACTCATTTCTCCAGTTTGGGGCCTCCTGGTTGTGGAGACAGAGACAGGACTGGGGTACAATAATATTAAAATGCAGTGTTATCTCATATTCTGGTCATTATAGGACTCATTAGGTTAACTTTATCACTAATATGAGTGTCCACAGGGAATTAAAGGTTGCTCATAGACTCAGTTCTTGTTCTGACTTTCAAAGGGATGACAGCAGCATGCAGATATCAGACTGCTGGGTTATTTGTGGAGCTTTAAGTCCTTAATTGTAGGTGGTTAAGCCCATGGTTGCTTGTTCTTGCATCATCAGAAATCTGATTGATGAGCTATTTGTAGAGCTTTAGCTCTGTCTTTTGTGGTGATCAAATCTTTTATTGCTGGTTTTTCATATTGCCTGATTTGTTATGACTTGTTGGCCAATACAAAAACCACGGCCCTTTTCCTGGCCATGTTTGAACTTGAATGAACGCTCTTTGCAAAGAAATTTAAAGCCCTTTTTTATGAAGAATTAAAAAATACTATCTTTGTCATAAATCAGGCTGATATACCTGTTTATGAGGACAATTGACTTACACTGAATGAGTCAATTGTCCTCATAAACATGTGAAAGGGATAATCATGGACCAGCAACAGATATCAACCAACATGATGACAAAAAATGCAGTATTACAGACACAATTGGGTAGGCTATATAAGAAACTGCATCATTTGTTTGCAAAATTTGTTATGTTTTTGTACCATGAGGGAAATTTACATCATGGTAGACTGTAGGATTTATTCAGTGCTATTAATATATAAATTCCTGAGTTAAAAATCCACTTTTTAAACTGTTCAATATAAAAAGTCTGAAAAATATTAATACAAACTGGGTGAAGTTGATACAGAGTCTGTTTCGCGAAGTGGCAATAGCTGAATATACACTGTACAAGAAAGTTAAGCTCCCTCCTTGGGGGGGGGGGGGCTTATTTTTTCTTGTACAGTATATATACAATAAACTTCCTTTTGTGACTATGTTTAAAACATTGTACACAGGTGTTTCATCCATAAAGGCCTGTTCCAGCATTCCTAATCCAATACCTTGTGACACATGCTTGCCTTCAGCTCTCAAGTACGCATACATTTTGCGTGTAACCTGGACGCCATTCACGTGAAAAAAGAAAACTAAAGTTGATTTGCTACCAGGCACATGGCACATTAGCATGGACCCCAGACTGGGGAGACCTAACTTAAGTGAATGAACTGTGTATTAACACAGTGGAACCTGGAATGAAGGGTCGTTCTAATGGGCTCTATGGATGAGTAGGGTTTTAATTGCAAATGTATGTATATGAACATTAAACGTGTGGACCAGACAGGTTAACGTGGTTCAAGCTTTCCATTACTTGAGCATATATTTTCTACAGTACACACTATATTCTAATACACTGGGGATCTTTTCTTTGGTGCAAGTCCACATTTTTGGGTACACATGCAGGCTGCCAAGAAATACTCAATGATATAAAGTTGTGGACCCAGACATTCCAAGGTTCAGTACCATAGGATTACTCCTGACACTTTGTAACATGGAATTTCCACCTGCCATGTGTGACTCACCTACCTAGCGTGAGCAATGAGAAATTGCCCTTTACTTTGCACTATCAGTAATAGTTTTTATTTTAGATCTATCATTTGCTGATTTTCTGCAGTTAAACATGAAATGAAGCAAAAACCCACATTTTCAGTCATTGGTTTTCATATCTGTCATCAGGTAGCAGCACCATGCAGCTCATCACTGTGAAGTACCTGTCGCTCTCAATAAAAAATTATACAAATCCAGACAGAAAATTATCACCTCCTTACAGGAACCAAAATACACTCATAGAGATAAGGTGCAGCTGGTTCATGTGGTTTCTCAGTAGAAAGCTCTGTAGGCAAGTGGGCTAAGTATGTGTATTTCCAATAGTTTTCATTGAAATTTGCATCTCTTTAACTTTAAAACAACTCTACACAGACACACCAAATTCCTCATGATAAATGGTTGTATACAGTTAAAATACTCTAATAAATTTGATAGCTTTTGCTGCAAAACTATTCAATGTATTGAATGTTACTTTAACATAGAATCTTATGGGAATACACTCCTCTAGGTTTCAAGATTTTGTGAATTGGGTTGTGTATTCAGCCAAATACACAAAAAATTGCTAGTTATTACCTCTCCTGTTGGCTACAAACTGAAGAACCACACTGCTAAGTGGTTCAATAGATGCTGCCATCTGGTGACTGACTGTGAAACTCCATGTTTTTCATCCACTCAGGAAGGAGGCTACACCAAGTGTAGTCTCCTTGCACTCAATGAACAAACCTGTCTTGATATGTATGGACTAAAATTAGTGTGATACCTTATGAAGTCAAAATTTTTCCTTTTTGTGATATTTGTATATCACATGCTAAAAACATTAAACTGCCATCTGCAACATTCAAATTTTCTGAAGTATAAACACAAATAGTGGATTTGGCGAAAGATTAGGCTCTCTTAGTTACAGTTCTGCGTTGTTTCTTGTCAGGATCTCTTTATCTTGTAAGCCCCATCCATGAAGGTCTCACTTATACCTCAGCAAGTGAGCTACTAGCATAATCGCTCATCCTGCTTTTGTCTCCTATTGAGCCTTATTTCGCCATGAGCCACCCATCACAATAGGATGTATTCATATTTAACTATATCTGCAGAGCTGCTCTGGTCTCTTTAGTTGCAAGGCAAAGGAACTATGCCTCTGCCATAATAAGGGCACATGTACTAGTTATGTCACTGAACCATCTGGAAATAAAACTTTTTCTACCAAACAAATAAAATTTTCTAAATACGTTAAACAGTTTGTATGTTTTAAAACTTAGTGAATGACTTTTCTTAAGAATTTTTTCTCAAGTAGTTACTTTTACCATAAGACATGAATCTGCCCCCTTCTTGTTAGGTTCCTTGTTACAGCCTAGGTGGCAGCACAGGATCTCAGTTAATATGAATACCCCCTTTTCCTTTCAACCAATCAGAGTATGGTGAGGAAGCAGTACCCAAACAAATGTGTGACAGGTAGCAGGGCTATTGGATGAGTTAAGGACATCATTTTTGGCCCAAAATACCTCTGAAGACCCAAAAATATTTGAAGTTTGAAATGAAAGCCCAGTCAGAATATTCAGCTGGTAAAGGACACTATGGATCAGTTAGGTGTGACAAGAAAGAAAGGCTATGCCAGCCCTGCATATCCCACTGAAGGCGGCATTTCCTTTGAAGGCTCTTTTCGACATGAGCGACGGGTCCACACATTAACTTCAAATACGAGGCATGCATACTAATTTTCTGCCACAACTGCATACTCGGTTGTCTTAGTAACCACAGTCTTGCCTGCGAGATACGGGCTGTTGCCTGTGTAGGGAAGTGGGATAGTACTAATATTGTGAAAATAAAGAATCCTTAGCACAGGCAGAGGGAAATTTATTCTTGTAACCAATTTAGGAAGCACTAAATAAATATGACTTTGGTATTTCTACACTTAAATTTCTCTTAAAGATACTAATTTTGTGAGAAAGGGGTATCTAGCCCTGTCTGGGACTGTGATTGCCCATGTGTCCTGTGTGATTGGCAGGCGTGAACCCCTTGCGTTGTGGTGGGAAATTAATATGCATGTTTTGTATTGCAATTTCTTTCTCAGATTTGCTCATAAAGAGCCAAAAATTATTGTAATCTCATTCTCATAATGTTAAGTACAAAACAGGGTCTCAGATTTTAATTTTTGAGAGTAGATCTGCTTGGACAGCCATTCAAATACCAGGACCTCTGATTTTTCCAAAAAATGCTATTTTCTCAGTTTCAAAAACTTGTATAGATCTCAAGAATGATGAGGGGAAAAAAGAAAAGAAAAAAAGCGAGACCCACTTTTCTCATATTTACATGAAAATAGTTGTTACTGAAATCTATATATTACTACTCACCAGAGTTAGCTCTTGGCATAGTCATCCACAGGCCGGGGGACTCCTCCTCATCTTCCTCCTCCAGAGGCACTGTGGCTGGGATACCCAGGGACATGCTTGGGGACCGCTGTCTCACCTTTTTACCCCAGGCTGTCACTTTGGGAACTGGTGATAAAACCAAGGGCTTCATATCTGCAGAGTCATTCCACTGAGAAGACGATTGGGACATATTAAGAGTGGAGCTACTAGAAAAGCTGCTATCCAAATTTTGACAGTTTTGTCGGTATGTTTTTTCAGGCAATGGAGGTGGTGATGTCACAGATTTTTGAGATAATGTTGAGCTAGACGTAAAAAGATTTGAAGGAATGGTGTCCGAGCTAGTAAAATTACCATTCTGAGTAAAACTGCTGGGTTTGGGACCTAGCGGTAATGGAGGAGGTGGTGCCCCCCATCCTTCACTCCCAAAGGAAATGGAGCGGAAGCGAGGTGGTCTTGGTGGTAATTCTGGCCTTTCAGTTGGTGCTTCTGAGTAGGATATGCTGGAGTTTTTACGATTTGGTATCGTTGGGGCAGCATAATGGTTTTCTTTTTGGTCGTCACTCAAATCCAGTACCTCGTACTCGCGAGGCCTTCTAGCAACATTAAAACTGGCTGATCGCTGCCTTTCTTTGACCTCCTCTGGAACCGTCAGCAAGTCCGCAGAGCCTCTCCGTTTGATTCTTGGATAGGATGAATCTGTTAGCAAATCAGCTGAGGCTCTCCTGCTGCCATGGCGTGAATCTGCTGACATTGGCCTGGAGGATTCCACATCTGACGATTCAGATAATATATCCTCTTGGCTTTTGGAAGTTTTCCTCTCTTTGGATGAATTTCTGCGAATTAACCTTGAAAGGAATCCTGGACCCTTTCCACCATTTTTGATATCATCTGATAACTTAGAGCTGTCTCCATTTCTGTTTTCCAATGACTTGGATAAGTACTCCCTGGGTGGAGGCGGTGGGGGGCGGGAGGAGTAGTGTTTTGGCTGAATAAGATTGTCAAATGGTTTGGTCAATGTTGATCCGTTGTTGTCTTTGTCAGAGGTTTGTGATGATGCTGTGTTTCCACTGGGTGACATTAGTAAATAGTCACTGTGGTCCATACTATTCTGTGGAGCACTCATTTCTAAGTAGTTATCCTCTAGCTCATTCTCCAAGCTTCTGGAATGCATAAATCGTGGGCGTAACAAAGATCCCGTCTCTCGGACACTCTGCGATCTGCCCATAGGTCTGCTTGTAGGTGGACTACCTGGGCCTGTACTACAGGGCTCCAGAGTCCTGGTATTGTTCGACATAGCCATTTCTACATACCCTCTTTCGTCCAGCAGCACGGGTTCACCAGAGGTGCTGCTACTCAAGCTACATGTTCGACTCCGTACATTGTGCACACTGTGTCGACTGGCCGAGTCTGAGCGCCGGACAGGCAAATTGACTGCACAGAAAATGGCACCATCATCATTTTTCCCCCCTCCAAATCCTTGCATCTGCATATAGTCTGACTCTGCTCCATCTTCATGCCTGCTACTGGCCCATTTTTCATTTGTTGTGAGATATGTATTTGACGAAGTGCTCCCAGGTGCTGCGCAGACTTCTGATGCAACTGGCTGGGTTGCTGCACTGGACAGGACACTGGTACTAGCATTCAGTAGATTTGTGCTCATGTATATACCTGACGATTGAGACTCATTGGATTTTGTGGTTGATGCATACAAAGGTTCACTAAAATTCATCTGAAGGTATGGGTCACATGCATCACTATTGTCATGAGATACAGGTTCGCTAAAGTTCATACACAGATATGCTTCAGATGCGTCCTTGTTTGTGCAAGGGAGGGTGCCTGAGATCTGATCTTGAGAATGTGGAGTATTAGCAGATGTACAAGCTATACTTGATGAAGATGGTACATTGACTGGCTTCACAGCTGTTCCAGAGGTGGATGACAATCCATCTGGGCGAGTCTCCTGTCCCTGTCCACAGGGTAAATTCATATACGAAGTTTCCTGTGTTCCAGTGGCAAGAGCCACTGGACCAATGTGACTCCCATTCAAGTTGTTGGTTCTTGTTGTCTGTTCAACCTGAATATTTTCATAGCCCTTACGACCTGACCCTGGCCTTTGTACTGGGCCTTTTTTAATATTTTCATATCCTTTAATTGCTCTTTTGTTCACCGGGAGAGGGGCAAATTTGTCCACCCTGGGTGAGCCTGTTTTGTTATTTGTTTTTAGCCAAGGATGATAAGCTTCATCATTACCATCAAAACGACCTAAGTCCACATATTCCAATGGTTTATTTGGGTCCGTAAATGAAGTAGTAACACTCTTACTTCTGGCCAATGGTCTATCTCTTTGCATTGATGCCTCTTTCGCATTTTGTGAGTATTTCCATATTGATAAAGGCATAGAGGGGACTCTCGTTAAGGCAAGATTACCAGAGTCCCCCTGCTGCATGGAGTGTGTCTCACTGGAACCATTTTGGCTCATGTGTGCATTTGCATCACTTTGGCTTGACTGCGTGCGAACATCTCGCTGGCTAACACTGCGTGTTTCTTTGCTCCTGGATGAACTTTTTGCTTGTTTTGGAGGTGTTGATAAATCCTTCATTTTACAAGTTCTAAAAATTTCATCCAACAAGTCCACACTCTTTCGTTGGGCAGTATTTTTAGGATGCAGGTTGGCTGCTAAGTCATTTAGTGACCGTTGGTTGTGACTGTGTCTTCTTGGAAGTGTATTGCTATCAATGTTTTTTGTATCACACTTTCTAAGTTTTGGACTTAGTGCCTCCACATTTCTTTGAACAGTTGATAAGTGTGCTAACGAGCTACTTCTTCCACCAAAGTAGCTTCTATGCCTGCTACAACTGCCATCTTTCTTCCGTTCAGCATTTATAAGTTTTTCTGCTGAATTGCCCATTACCGAAGACACGTCACAACTGTTACTATCATCTGGGGCAATATTAAGCTCATCCTGTGATAATCTTTTCCGAACGGTATTTAGCGTCGAAAGTTCATTCCTCCTAATAGACTTATCCTCCACTAAATCTAGATTGTTTCTTTCTTCTAGACTGTCCACCCTTCGTATACGGCGCGGAGGAACATCACACACTGCATTTAACTTTTCCTTCTCCAAGTTCTCTATACTCACAAGTCTTTGTTTCTCTCCACTAGCATCACTAATATTAGTTGTTGTGGTTTCATTGGATGATCCAGTTCGTGGACTGCTGTGTTCAGAAGCAAAGTTCACGTCTGCATAGATTTCAGAGTCACGGAAGACCCGTGGATCTGGCGTTGAGAATGTGGACTGCCGCGAAACAAATCCTGACTGGCTGGTCAGATGGGATCCTGCAAGCAGAAAATGAACAACACATTAGTAAAGGCTCAAATGCTTTCAAAGGTACATTTTGGCCAGTATAACCTGACTATTTGGTGATCCAGGAATCTCAAGGGACTTTCCATTGATCAGGTAACAGGAACCATCAACTACATCGACAGTAAATCAAGCTGCATACATGAAACGGTTATAGGAAGTTTGTTGGTGGCTTGCCTGGTTGTACTGTGTAAGTCCACACAACAGTGACAGCCTAGTAGTGTCAGGCTATAAATGTGTCCAGACAGACACAGGAACCCATCGCATCTGTCATCACTCAAATGATAACCTGCATAATGCATACGAAGGTCCACATGGAAATCTGGAGTCACCAAAAACTGTGGAAAAAATCAAGACACGTGACAGTATGCCCAAGTAAATTCCATAAATGCCAACTGTGAGAAAACCACTTATATCCCTGTTAAAGTACACCCACCCCTATTTGTCTATCTAATACACCAAAAAAAAAAAAAAAAAACCAAAACAACAACTGAATTTCATATTACTGCTGCCCTATGAATCAGATCAAGGCTGGCAGTCTGCAGTGTAAGACACAAACAAAAGTGGGGTGGACAGAGAACACTGCTACGGGATACGTGAATCAATTTTTATGGTGGCTGTAAGTGTCAGTGGAAACCACCTGTCACCTAATATCACAATTTTGTGTGAATTCTTTATGGCAGGTCTATGCCAACACTAAAGATGTAAATAAACACTCCAGATTGAATGTACAGGACAATGACCAAACCCTTTTATAATCTCTTGCTCCTGTATGGTCAATTTTATTGTGTCTTAATATGGAATGTGAACACCGAGCCTTCTGGAGAGAGGAAGACCAGAGGTCATTTTGTTGACTCACAGGGTCATAGACATAACATCCCTCATTTCTGTCATGAAAACAACGTTCACGGCAAACAAAATGTAAATTGTTTTTTCCCCAGTGTTGCCACTCGGTAGAGATATGCTGTGCCGCAGACCTTATGTGTCACTTTCATTTTATTTTTGCTCCACGTATCAGCAATAGCTTGGCCACCCTGAGGCAATTATCACATTTCCTCAAAGTATACAGTCGTGCTGTTGACAGAGTTTTTTCTTAAGATCTGGTTCCAGCTTTCCTCTTTGCTTCATCCTATGACCTTTGAGGTACTGATCCAGTACGCTCACACTATTTTATCTATTTAAAATGGCTCAATAGTTGAGAAAAAGTAGAACTGCATATTCAAATTAATTCCTGCAGACGACAGTTGTGGTGGATATAGCGATGTGCCCAGTCAACCGTAACAGTCTCATTTTTTTTAACACTGCCTAGAGATACCATGTTCCAGAAGCCATAAGGCAGCTCAAGCATGGATAGCAAAACAACGAAACATAAATATCAAACACATGCCACTTCACTCCAGACTGAGAACATTTTAACATTTCAAGCACTTCTATGTGTAAACTCCCTACATTTGTGTGGACTGTGTGTACAGACTTGCAAAGCCAGTTTCCGATACACAAATATCAGCGCACAGCATCTGCCCCTCACCCGCCTTCCTCTGCCTAGCACGGCTCAGTATGTGGATAATTTGTTCATGTCCATATGGATCAGAAAAACACCGTAATCTTACAAACCAGCAGAACTCACTTCCAGGGTTGCAGTAATTCCTTGGGATTCAGCAAAATCGTGCAAGACATGCAAATGTTGAACACAGTTCTTCCTGTCTGTAATCCTATGTCTGGGTACAGCAAACAGCTCCACTGACAGTGCAGGTTTAACCCCTTCCCCTTCAACTTTCTCGCTGCCAATTTCCACAAAAAGTTCACACACTCGGAACTGATTTAATGATACCTGAATCATATGCTTTGTAAACCCACCTTTCATTCAAGTTATCAGCAAGCCAACAGCTGCAGAGACCATAAGAGTTGTTCAGGTCAACAGCTTTCCTTGGGCAAGTAAGCCCAAAATGTTCCGAAGAAATTTGTTGACTCAGTCAAAACTTGGCACTAAAGAGTTAACAATACCCAAAATAAGCTAGAGGTATCTTGAAATATTCTGTTTCAATGATTTTTTAAAAAAATTATTTTTTTGTGCTACAAAAAGCAAATTTGAATGAAATTTGTAAATGTGTGTGTCCCTTTCCAAAGAGTATGCTCCAGGTAAACTAGACACTATGTACTAACAACAGTCACTGACTCAGTCTTAACTCATTCCATACTATGGTCACAGGCCTTGGTCAGTGCCAGAACCACTGACTTAAGACTATCGGTATGTTGGCACTTGAATGAAAGCTCTTTTCATGAAGAATTTAAATACTTAAATCTAGGTAAATATACAGTAAAATTAGGGACTGGTATGGAATAAGTTAATTCAATGGTTAAATTGACATTTGAAATAGTAACTAACTCTTGTACAGGTATTTGTAGCCAGCTCACACTCAGGAATACAACTTGACTCATCTCTGTTTTCCCCATGGGAAGAAGTACCAACAATTTTGTACTGGTTCTAATATTTTAGAAGAACAACTTGGGCACAATGTGCCCAATGCATACCCAGAAAAGCTGTTGACTGGAACCATTCCTATTTTCTCTGGACCAACAGGCATGCTGGTACTTGTACGATAAGGTCTTTTTATAAGAAATTTAAATCTGGAATCGTCATTGTACTTCAGATGAGCATGACTTTTACGGTGAACACCACTCAATGGTCTGCCTCACAAAGCTAATGTCGAAAATAATGAAGGTTTCCTACACGGATAGGTTTGCATGAGAATGAGACGGAATATAGTGTTTTAACTCACTTCATGCTGTGGTGGTGAAGGTCTTAGCCAGTGGTTTTTGCATTGCCAGGGAAGTTATGTTTCATGATGTCCTTGCAGCAGCTGTAACATACGTTGCCGGGCAATGCAAGAACCACCACCTTTCACATGGTGTGTTGACACTTGAGTGAAAGCTTCTCTTCTGGAGAATTTGAATACAAACTTACTGTAATACTTTCAGCTTAATGTACAGAGGAAATTATTGCAACTGGAACAGAATGAGTTAAAAAGACATTTCCAGAACTCCACCCAGAGCTGCCCAACTAAATGTATATATCAAGCCACCTGGCAGCCAAATCAAGCAATGAATTACGCCACTCTGACTTATTCTGTCTGGGTCACACCTACCCTGTAATATGCCACTGCCAAATTGAGCTTGTTCCTAGCATTTTCCTACCATAGTAGTCTGTGTAAGCTGTGTCTGTTTTCAGATCTGCACTTTATCCTGCTGTTTTTTTCTTTAACACTGACGTCTACTTGTGATGAGGGACCCACAATATTGAAAGTTAACCTTCCCCTCCTATCAGCCCAAAACTGACTGATGTGAAGAATGGCCTCCTTGAGTGTTTTGCATCATCTGGTTTCTTCCAGGCACTGTGGGGCCATTAACTGACGGCATATCACATGATGTCACAAAGGAGCAGCTGGCATTACATCAGATGCTTGCTTTCAACTTTAATTGGGAAAAAGTTAAACGCTGACATATCAGCAACAGGTTTTTGAAGCTCAAAAATATTTTGAAGGAAAACGGTAGCAGAGACCATCAAGTATAACATGTGTTAGGTAAACAAATTTCCATGGTGTCTGTTGGGTGCTAACCCCTGACTGTGCTGTTTTGACAGGTACAGAACAATTTTCCTGAGGGATTTCAATCCTACATTTAGAGCACATACCCAAGGTGTGCTAACATATTGTTTGGTTTGGAATGCCAGCAACCTGTGCACCATGGAAAGGCAGAGCTTTTGTAAACCTCCACCTCTCACAGCTCTACACATCAGCACAAATTTCATTTTAGATATATTCCCACCCATACTGACTGTGTTATTTTTTACTTTTTACTTTTTTTTGCTTTTGTTTTGTTTTGTTTGTTTTGTTTTGTTTTGTTTTGTTTTTTTTTTTTTTTTTGGGGGGGGGGGGTAATTTTTGTTATGTTTAAAAAATTTTGAGTATCAGTGCAGGTGTTAGCTAGTGTCCCTGTCTTGCTGAATGCATTGAGATTTCATCTTCTCTTCTTTTGTTCACCTAACGCAGCCACAGAATTTCACCAGGACAGTTCTGCACATGAATCGACAGAGCACGAGGGTTTTGTGAGCCTCCAAAAATATACCTTGAATGTTTAACAAACTTTTGGGTTGCGTTGTTGACCCAGGAGCCAAGAATTAATCTTACTGGGCTCTATGGTCTGACAGACTTAAGTACAAATTAAAATTTCAGCCAATCAAAGTCCTAGCTTGTACAAAGCTGTAGGCCATCACAGGAATGGCTTAAATTCAAGCCCTATCAACTTGTGAAGGTGGCACTGTTGACACAGTTGTACCTGATGATGCCAAATGGCAGTCAAACTATTACCGCTCACTCATACATGTACATAAGTACTTCTCGCCACTACTTTGACATGTTCTACCTTGTCAATGTTAACAGCACTTTGTACGTATACAGCTTGCTACTTCAAGTTCATTTACCTGAACAAGTAAGAATTTGAAGAGCCTCTGGGGTACATTATGTGGCTGTGGGGGCATGTAATATTATGAAGACTGACTGTTAGAGAGCTACCCGATACTATCAAGTGAGAATACAAGTGCTTCCATCTTCAAGTCTTACATCAACACTGCCCGGTGTTACCTGGTCCCGGCCTGGGGCTGCTGATGCAAATGGCAAACATTTGATGCCTTTACACAGGGTATTGACCTCTTCTTGCTGAAATATGGTTCAAAGCGACAGAAAGTCAAATGTCATCTCCTTCTATGGTCTTAGTTTAGGTTCCCATTAACTCTTTCAGTACCAATCATTTCTTAAGTCGATCTACTTAAGTCAGACAAGTCTGAATTATAATTAAGATCCCAAATTCGTATTCCTCGTAAAAAGACCTTTCATTCAAGTACCAGTATGCCTGTAGTTCCAGAAAGAATACCCCAGGTCAACAGCTTTTCTCAGCATGCATTGGGTGAATTATGTGCACAATGCGCGCCGAGAAAAGCTGTTGACACATTTCAAAATTTAGCACTGAAAGGGTTAATAAGAAACACTTGGGACTGACACTGCACAGGGAACCTGTCACAACAGTCTGCCTCCACTCCACAACTTTTCATGGCATAGGTGGATGCTTTGTTGACCACGTTCTCAATAGCAAAGGGTTAATACCACTTAAATGACATCCAGCCCCCACATCAAGAAAGGCAAGGGGCCAGAGGCAGTTACTCTGTGTTTAACCTGTTAGCCTCTTGTGATCTCTCATGTTTGGCACAGCCTCTTCCAATCCGCATCTCTACGATCCACATGGACCCATATGTTTATGATACAAACAGAAACTGAAACCAGCTTCACAGGACAAGAACATTATGTTAAGATGGTGTCCTTTGTCTGTCTTACGTAGACAGATGTACATACCAGCTCACTCTCTCTCAGGTCACCCTGACCCAAGCTACGCAAGCCAAGTCTTTATCAACAAGAAGATGACAAAAGTATAAAACTGTACCCCAACCCATCATCCCAAAGAATAAACAGGAAATCCTGTGAGATTAAGCATATGCACAAGACATCCTTGGTTACCTCATACAAAAAAGCCGCCTTTCATTTTGATAATCATATAAGTAAATCTATAGTCAGTTATGCATGACAAACTTTAAAGCCTTGTGAATCACTATCCTGGTTACACTTGCTTTTCTGTATCTAAAAGCTTTTTGACAGTTTATGATATCATGGAATGAGATTTCTTATCACACAGGATGGATCAGTTTGCGGTTTGCCTATGGCAGTGTTCTATTATGCTGCATGAATCATATCCTACTTCCACCCAAAGCAAGACATCTGCCATGCTCAATTGCCTGCATGGCATTCTTAGATTTTTCCTTCTCTCTCTCAAACTATCTGTTCAGCAGGTAACAAATTCCTATTTGATGTACTGTCTGCACATCTATTGATCCATCTCATCATATTGTATGTATATACACACACACGCATGCACGTGTGTGTGCAAAACAACAGTGGAAAGCATGAAGCAATCTATACCAAATTATCTAGTTCAATAAAAGCAAGCTATGAGAACAGGACACTCAGCTTCTTGAACCTCACACGGATTATCATGTTAAAGAACAGGACAAGTCAACAGGACATACTCGTATAAAGCCTCACTTACAGACTGCTAGGACCACTGGTGCGATTAGCCAAATGCTAATGTTTCACTCACTTGGCAAAAGAAACTTGCAAGTGGCTAATTTATTTGAACATGAATTATATAAGAATTAAGTCAAATTCTGCAGCGATTACTGTTTTTATTGACCAATCCGGCTACAAATTTCGAAGGCCTAGAATCTGTCCCTGAGACTGACATTTCAAACATTACAGATGTGCCAGTAATACCACACCAAATATGATACATGTATACAATATTACACGTAATTTTAACTTCCACAAGGCTGAAAATAATAGAGGTCCATGCTGTGGCAGGGGATCTAATCAATGATAATAATATGATAATAGAATACAACAGCCTGCCACCCAACAAAATAACATTCTCTCGCATTATGCCTTCATTTTGTATGATTTACCATAGTGCTCATGTACAGTCCACTTCCTATGATGTTGCACCTTCATGGGTCAAAGCCAACAATTTTTGCAAAACAGAAAACACCACTCTAAACTTTTCAGCTGTCAGGTCTTGCCAAATTTGCATGTTTTAGAATATATCCTGATTAACATGTTTCAGCAGGAATTTTTGCTCAAAACAGAATTCTGTTTCAAAACTGAAAACTTTCACCCATGCACCTTTAGAACCAATCCATACGGAATTTGTACCTTTAAACTCACAGAACTTTAAACCCATCCCTATTTTGCCCTTTTGTGGAGCAAAAGTTTCTGTGCACAACAAACACCGGATGGAATGCTTCTTTTTTATTTTTCTAAAAGCAAGTTGCCTTACATTTTGTTATACGTATGGTGGAGTATAATTTGTCATAACTTTGGTAGTGAACCTGGTCTCCAGGCAGGAGGGGAAGTTGACACATTCACTCAATGAGCCCTGCCCCAAGGCCACCACTTTGTCTTTTCAAACATCCATTATTTGAAGAAAGAATTTCCTTGGAGTGTTTCTGCAATGCATGGTCGGCACAACTAGTGCAACAGCTCAGCATTCCTTGACATAACTATTCAATGGTTCAGGTGTCATAATATTTATACGTGAGTCAGAGGTGTGTTCAATAGTGGCAAAGTACATTGGTATCAATGCATTTAAAGGCTTTTTATAGCCACCTGGTCCCAGACGTATTCCTCTCATGGTCAATTGATTCCCTGTAAATTACTGTATCCTGGCTGTAACCCACTGCTATAACCAATGATCTAATCACTCTACCTGAACCTGGTCACAAGAACCCTGATGGCGAATGTTTTCTCACTAACAGAAATAATCTGGATAATTGTAGATGGGCCCTCTATAGATTACATGCACTAGGTCAACAGCTTTCTGGGCACAGTTCTTGCCCTGAATACTGGACTTGTGTCACAGGAAGTTATTGACTCATTTCTTTTGCAAAACATTGCCCTTTATAAGCTGTCTGTTCACTGTAGACTACGCCATGGCACTGCCTTTTGATTCAAGCCATTCATCTTCTTTTGTGTGGTTTGGCAGGAGCCACATTTCTCATATGACGGTTCCATTTACTTCAAACTACACGAACCATTCTCCATGTCCCCTTCTTTCAAGGATGAACAGTACCATAAACATGAACTTGGATGAAGCCTGAAAATATTAATTTTGGATGCGCAAGTCCCTGTGCCTCATATATAACATCATATAGCACACTGTAATCAAGCCCTCACTGTTACTTAATTTCAAGTTCCATTTTTTAAAAATGTAGATCTCTATCCCGAACTCGGACAACACTCTCAACTCACTGAAGTCCCATGTTGTCTATACTACTCTTTTCTTTTCAAGTCCGAATCTCTTCCCCCCCCCCCCCTTCCATTTGCCCTCATTACAGACTGGAGGATTGCAAATTCTTATTCTTTATAAACAGAGCTTTTATTCAAGTACAACATGCCCACCTCAAAAGTTAATGGTTTTCGCAATGCCTGCCATATTATGTTAGCAGAGCAACTGAACCATGGCTTGTCAACCAATGCAAATACCACTGATCAAAGCCTTTACCACTAGAGCATGGCATCATGAACCCTGTAGGGCTGGTATAATACACTTCTCTCACAATCCTATAAATATATCAATACAGATCTCAGGACATGATACATATTACGATGCAATTCACTTGTCTGTTTTACTGGGGACCATAAAAATGTGATATGCCTATAATAAACCCTACAGTATAATACTTCACCTGGAACACATTTCCATATTGATATTATGTATCACAAAGCAACCTATCAGGATACATCAATACATTGATGAATTGTCTCAGCCCCAGAATCCTGGCTTCAAAAACCCACACTAGGGACATCTGGCCAAATCGTGGTCTCTCAAGACAGGTGGTCTTTCATGAGAGATATAAATATCATGAAAAGTACTCATCACAGTATCTTAAAATGAATGTCTTTCATGGCAGGTGGTCTCTCCTTGGAGTGGTCTCTCAAGACAGGGACCACTGTACATGTAAATCTAAGTTCTGTGTTGTACTGTTTTTTTCTCCCACTACATGTACAAAAGTTTCAAGTACATTAGTTCTGTAACTTTATCATTGTTTACTTTTACATGAAAGTTTACATCCAAATAGATTTTCTTGCCCACACAGCAAAGATAATTTCTAGTTTTATAATGTGCTTGATCACAACACTTATACCATCTTCCATTCATCATTTTATATACTTTCTGGCAGCTGTACATTGTTAATCATAAAAACAACGAACTCCATCACTGTATGACATATCTACGTGCAAATCTATCATTCTTCAAAACAAACTTGTTTTTAACCACATAACAGTGTTCACCACAGCAACTTGATACAACTTCCTTAGTGACAGAACTTCCCCCATCTTGAGGGGGGACTGACCCACCATCAGCTGACAGGTGTTTACGGCAATGTTACTGTAGGACTAATTTCCGTTCGCACAAGTACAACTTGACCACAGACATTCCTCGCTATCCACAGTCTGCTGAAAAAAAGGTGAGAATCAAAGGTAACCCGAGTCGTTGTTTATCTGACCCAGTCAACCCTGACATTCCACATGAAGCAACTTAACTTCCTGATGCCACTGTACTGGTACAGTACCAGTTACCAGGGGGTTCATGAGGCTCCTCTACCTGCTGCTGACTCCACAATGACTATGAGCTGCCAATGGAGAATTGTGCCCTTCCCGAATCAGTCTGGTCGTAATTTTCTACATCTGTGCAAACTTTTGAATTGTTTTAGTGAACTTTGTTGCGGATATGAATCTGAGGCACAGTATTTAATGCTGTAGGACTTGGCAATTCCCCACCCTCCACCCTTTTTTTGCCTGCATGGCTGACTCAGTGGACTGTCATCATCCTCCAAAGACAATTGCAAACAGCTGAAGGCCAAGTTAAGATGTAGATCTCTTGTTATTTTGGTCATCCAGTGGGCATGTGAAGTCACAGACAACATACATATCCTTTGGAACCAAGTGCAGCCAATTTGCTGACATCATACACAGACAAAAAATACTGCATTGGGCAAAATATTTCTTTGACTGAATGAAATAGATTTTTTGGCTTTTGTTTTTGTCTTTTAGTTTAAACTCTTCTGACTCATATGCATTAACACTTTTCCCCTTCAAGTTCTAGTAGGACATGTGGTATGTGGGTGACCAACTTTATCAGCTACTTTAGTAAGAGAGACTGGCCTAAATATGAAAACTTTCTGTTGCAATGTCAAACTCGAAGTTGATCAGTGACCGAAAAACCCTCTGCCAGGACGAACAGACAGGCTGGACGGACACAGCAGGACGGGTGACGACAATACCCTTGGGTAGGTCAAGGTTACTTCTGGTTGACATAATGACAAAGCTTTGGTGCAAATACAATAAGCAGAGATATCAAGGCAACACCATTTCTCTTCAATGCAGCACTGTGACCTAAATGTGACTCAGTGACCTAGTTTTCACTAGGTGTCTGATGCATCCTTAGGACTAACTGTCATAAATAATTGGTGCAGTTACAATGAGAAAATTAAGATTTGCAGATATTATGACACCCCCATTTTTCTTCAATGCAGCACTGTGAGCTAAATATGTGACCCAGTGACCTAGTTTTTGATAGGCTTCTGAGGTATTTTTAGGACCAATTGTCATAAATAATTGAAAAATAATTGATGAAGCTACACTCAATATTTTTTTACATATTATGTTAACACCAGTTTTTTCTTTAATGTAATACTGTGACCTAGGGACCTACTTTTCGATAGGCACCTGAAGCACTTCAATGGCCCCCTGTGAGAAAAATTTGGTCTCTGTAAAGTTAGTATTTTTGGAGGTATAGCGTTAACAAGGCATGGACAGACATCTCCTTTGAAACTTAAAAGCTTTATACATTATTCCACCATACCAACACTGGCATAACCAGGTAAACAGTAATACAATTTTTAGCACCATAAAGTTCAATAGAGGTGTTATGAGGTAAAGTGTACTACGGACAGACGCACGCATGCATGCGTAGATGACAACAATACCCCTCCAGCCTAGAAGGTCGAGGGGTAAAAAGTAAGATCAAGGCCAACACTGCAGGCTAGGACAACTGATATATGTAACCCTGTATCTCTTATGGAGTTTTGATGGGGGACGCTTGGAAAGGTAAGCAGTAACACATAATCTGATGCCACTTAACACACTACAATTTGACCACCATCAAAATGTTAACATCACTCCTGACCCTGCCATTGATTGGTCATTTGACAGTTTTCAGACAGAATCTACTATGCATCTGGGAAAGTTCATCAATGTTTTACATATGAAAGTAAAACATACCTTTTTTTTTGAAACTCACAGTTTTTCCGATTTAAAATTCTTCATATTGTTATGCAATAATATATACAGGTACCAATAAAAGTGATACTAAATGATTTGACTTCCTTTGATCAGCACATTACTGCACTTCAAAAATATGTCACGGAACTAAGTTGACACCTCCCACAAGAGATGATATGATGGAATTTTTGAAACATTTAACTAGATTTTTATGTCAGTAAAGTCATGTTTTTTTACGTCCTGATTTGCCCCCAAACAGACCAAGCTCTGTATTATCTGTACTGCAAATGGGGAGGAGAAAACACAAGATTGATCTGTTCTGCAGGCAAAAGACTAACCTATTTTTATGTAGATTTTGTATTTTTTTTTTTCAATGATGATGTTATTGATTTCGAATTGCTTTTTTTTTTCTTCAGCACCTTTTGATTTTATTTTTTCTTTCAATATGAACACTTGCAACTACTTTTTTCCCCACAGAAATATCCCAGCCTTCATTCAATGCCCAACACACCCTGTCACTAAAAGTATAAAGCTACAATGCCCACCTGAGAAACTTTTTAAGTATGTACAAATTCCCACTTCCACCTACAGGCCTGATTTGTCGGCAGTTTGCCAGCCTCATATGCAGAGGAATAGACCTAGGCTTAAGCTTCATGATGTCAAGTAATGGCTCATGTCAGATACGTGCACATTGCCAAGGGCTTGCACAAATTTTCCAGGTGAAGAAACAGAAATGTTCTGGCCTGAACCCCAGAAAACACACCGCACAAACTAAGTTTTAGCTACCATCAAAGCCAAATTAGGGGTTCACTCATTGTCACAGTGAGACATATTGCCAGAACTGTAATGGTGGATTATGTCAACACCCTGCTTCATATATTTCCACCTGTTCTTACCTGCAATGTTACATACACTTATTCTGATTGCCCAAAGTGTTGAAAACTATGACATTATTGTGATAATTTGTATCTAAAATATCTCAGTTCTGCAATGTTTCTTGTGTACATGTATTTAAAAACAACTGGCACTTAATGTTTCATCTTCCAAAGTAAGTGTGAATACACAGGTAAACAACACCTGTGTGTCTTAGTCTGTGTATCTCTTAAGCAGGTAAACAACACACATGTCTCAGTCTGTGTATCTCGTGAGCAGGTAACAACACCCAGGAGTCTCAGTCTGCATATCCCTTAAGCAGGTAAACAACACCCAGGAGTCTCAGTCTGTGTATCCCTTGCCCGCTCAATCTAATCAAGAATCCAACCTTCAATTAGTTGCTACCAGACTTTCCCATCAAACACCTGGTGTAAGTGAAACAAATTTGCTGGACAGATCTCTTGGCATAGTCTGGGGTAAACACAGGGATACTAATATATCTTTTGAGACCAAAGGGGCATTAATTTCCTGAAGCTATAATCTTTTAAAATTCTACCATGTGGCTGGCTGGACTGCAGAGATGTCCCAGACAATGAATGTTGGCTGTGCATGGGTCATGCCAACCTCCCCTCATGCATCTTTGCATTTAATGTCAGCATTCCTGTAGCAGCTATGATATATGTCTAGTCAAATCCTGTCATGTTGCTGTTTTATCTGTGCATGAGAATATTTCCTTTTTTTCTTACTTGTAATAAATATGCTGATTACGCCCCAGCGCCAGAAGCCAAGCAGGCTGGTTCTGCATGGGCACAGTTTCACATAGATACATGAAGCACACATTCACCAACAAAGAATTCTACACATTTCTCTAGTCACAGCTAGATAACATATGAGCTCAATTCATAGAGCATATGGCGACAATCTTTGTTGACTAGTTTATATGCCTATCATGGAAGGGAGATGGAGATGGACTGATTTATTTATGGAGAATGTTCGGGTCTGCTGCCATATATCTGTTACCTAACAAAATTCTTTCACACTGTGAAGAGTCGGATACTGTGATGAATCACAGTGACTTTGTTTTCAGTCAGAAGTGAAAAGTGCCTCCTAGCCTCTGGCCACAATTAATATTGCTGACTTGGGCAATTTTCCACTTATCTTCTGGGCATAGGTGCATGCAATGTTTGTGTAAACTGGAACTAGTCAAAGTGGGACTTTTCCATCACCAAGCTTTCAGACCCATCATGTCCATGTCCCCAACAAATCAGAGAAGCCCTTCAAATGTAAAACCATTCAGGCTGATGTGAAAGGGTGTCGGCGAGTCTGACTTGTACACAAGAACCATATGGCCCTGTAGATTGTGCAGACAAAGACTGGGGACCTGTCCTCTTTCAGGCCATTCTGCTACCACACACGTTTGGGTGTTGCCTGACCCAGCGCTGCAAGGCCACCCTCCTCCGCATGTAGCTCCAATCGCTGCTCCCTTAAGTGAGCCTCAACCTGACACCCAGACTAGATAATCATTCACTGACGGGCACCTTGTGAATGCATAAACCACTTAAAAAAAAAGGTACATGTATGACCAGTCCTTTTCCAGTTTACAGATATAATATCCACACTGTTCAGTACTCACCTGGCTGGCTTTACCTGGAATTTCCCTTGATCACCTACAAATGCAGCCCTCAGCTGCTCCTCAAGAAATATTTCAAAGGAAGTCCTTCCCACAGGAAGAAAACTGACTTGGGATGCACCAATGTAGGTAAGCTTGACCCCTGAATCTATAAATTCCTTGATTTGAATAAAACATGGAAGTCCCACAGTCCTGGACAAGTATTTGTGTGGCCACTACAAGCTGGGAGCACACTTGGACATTGGGGAAGAGAGGGTATGGAGCATGCTGCTTGGCCCACTGGCACCAGACTCTGTGCTCTTTGACCTTTCTCTTCTCACTGGCCAACGACAACAACTGGAACATTTCCCAAGTTTGCATTCCTGATTTTTATATGGCAAAAATATTTGTTCTATGCTTTACTCTACAATAATACCAAACACAAATGTCATTTAGCTACCAGAGTTAACATTGAAACACACAAAGTGATTATACACTTGACTGCAGTGGCCAATGGCTTTTTGTATATCAATGTAAACAGGCAGTTGATTGGTCACTATGTGAGGTTTGGATTAACCTTGTTACCTGGAATGAGGAACCAGCCTGGCTCTGCCCAGCTGTAATCTTATGAAATTTACTGTGTTGCAATGAAGTACTTCATTTAACATTTTATACATATTTATATCCAGGTATATCTCCATGGTGTAAAAACACACATATACACATCATGTATGTGCACCAGGGAAGGTAACAAAGAACCACTGACGCACAAAAAATGTTTAACTGAAGCTGAATCCCATCTGTCTATGATAGGACAATGATTAATTAATAATTACATACAAAAGGCACAATTACTCACCTGACTTCAAACTATCCTTCAATGAGGCAAAATAATTTTTGGTCCAAAATCGTTCAGTAAAACAATAAATTCCATATAGGCCTGGTCCTCCGGCCTATGTTCAGCTACACAGTTGTTGAGGATGCCACATAAAAAACAAGTTTCAGATATAAAATGACATCCACATGTCAGGGTGTTTTCCATTACAATGTGCCTAGCATAATTGGTGTTCAAACACAGCTCTTCCCGGCCAAAACAGCTGGTAACTCTGGCCTCATTGCCCACCACAAGGCTAGAGACTGCACATTTCTTCCCTGCCAGGGGGGACTGGCTTGGTTTCACCCTCACAAGCCTGAACACAAACATCAACAGCACCCCCCTACTCTAACAATGGTTCAGTCCACTGCTGCATCTTTGGAAGAAGTGCCAGGCGCCAATGTACATGTCTAGGTAAAATATAACTTGGGCCCACATTTCTTCCTTACATACAGCCACGAGCTACTAGCACATGTGCTTCCGTAGAGAATCTGGTGTAACTGTTTCCAAAATGGCAACAAGAGATGTTAATGGCCTGTAGATCCTTGGGGCCTGCTTTTGTTGCCATGAGCCATGTGGGGTGTTAAAGGGCCAGCTGACAACAACGTCAATACACCTGTGTATAGATTAAGATTTAGATGCCACCTCTTTCGATTAAATTTGTAACCATAAGTCAGAACTTGATACCTTTTTAATCTCGGATTCACAATAGAGGGCTTTTCCAGTTTGGTAGCTTTTTTTTTAGAAAGCCAACTTTTATCTATGGACATCAAAAATAAAATATACATACAAAAATAAATACATAAGCAAAAAAAAAAAAAAAAAAAGCAAAAAAAAAAAACAAAAGACAAAAAAAAAAACCAAAAGACAAAAAAAAAAAAAAAACCCCAAAGACAAAAAAAAACCAAAAAAACAAAAACAAAGGAAAAAAACCAAAAACAAAATCAAAAACAAAAAAACCCTACCTCCATAATGGATAACCTGTTCATGTGTTTTCAATAATTCCTCTAGTTATAATATACGAAGTACCCATGAAAAGCACAGGGGATTAAATCCATTCAGCCTAAAATGTGTCACCAGCAATAAATCATGGTAACTGTCCCTGGTCTGCACACTTTGCCTGAGGGTACCACAAAGTATCACTGTCATCTTGATCTGGGATATAAGGAAATAAAACTTATATTTTACATCTATAGAGATTGACCATGTGATCTAAAACCTTTGTGTGCTTGTCCCTGGAGGCAGTTTAATGAAACAATTAAACAAACCTACCTGTTACCTTTACATGCTCGTCCCTGGAGGCCAGTTTATTTATCCAAGATGAAGCAAGAAGCAAGCCACTATAATTGACAGATAAGCATTCACTGGTAATGAGGGTGATGTAAACACTGACCAGGGGTCCATCAGTACCTGGTGAAAGAGGCCCTCTCTCACAAATGACACAGGGCTTGTGACTATAGAAGCTCTGATGATGTCAACAATGGAAGAGAGGAAAAAACGAGAGGGCAGCACAAAGTAAAAAGGAAGACAAAGACAGAACAGGCGAGAATTTGATGCACAACCTACTGTCAGAGTTGAGAAGTTTAGTCTGAACTACACAAAATACAGGACCGCATGTGGTAATGTGGTAGAACATTAATTGAATTTAATAGCCACATTTCCTGCCTAAAAAGTAATTCAATTTCCTGTCCTGAGGGTTCCAAAGTGGTTTTTCACCAAACCAGCATTAGGAACACTGGAAATTTCTCCAATGAGAATGACAATGTTCCCTGAACAAAAATTTTCACGGCATTGAATTAACTGATTTTGGCTAGAGTGGGAGAGATTTGGATGACAGAAAATTTCATTTCTTAAGGTTGCAAAAAAATTACCCTTTACCCTCTCCCCCCCCCCTTCCTTCTGGTCTGGTGCCCTGTGGCACTGGCTTCATGCTATATTACTGGGTGGCCCAGCTCACACAACAAGTAAGAGTACAAATGTGACAGGGTATGTGGTCAGGCTGCAGTCACCCCACATTATCACCACTGTCACTGAGTGATGTTGTCTACATCAGATAGGCTGATGATGCAGATAAAGTTACACAGTGAACCCCACCAGGGTACACTGGTAGGTACCCCTGCTGACAACACACAAACAGGGTCCAAGGAGGGCTTTCCTGTGGGTCATTTGAAGTTGAGGGGGATATAGAGAGTGTAGGCTCTCAAACCAAATTGGGAGAGCGCCCAACCTCTGTGGATTGGTACCAACATATACAACTTGCATAATATTACTTGCACATTCATGGACATTTTTCAAGCATTTTCTCACGCAAAACCCGTCTGTTGCTATGATTAGCTTAACTTTATTCTGCCAATATCAAATATACCTAGCTGAAGAAAGTTATTTTTTCATGCCATGCATGTTTAGCCATCTTATTTCACCAAACCACCTGATTTGTAATGGGATGAGGATGCTTTTTTTGGTGGGAAACTCTGAAATGAGCCAGAAAATAGTGAAATTTAAGTGCCTAACAAGGAAAAGTACCAGAATAATCACTTAAACACCAACACACAAACATTACGACTACTGTCATAAAAACCCTCGGCCACCCACAAAATTCAGAAAGCCAAATTTCATGCAAAAAAAATCAAAACTATATACTGAGAAAGGAGAAAAGACCCAACAGGTATGTAATAGCATGCATTCAAATATTTCCAGGTAACCCCTTTTCCTCTTTTGTGCCATAATACAGTACAACAAAGTATGATTCAAGCACATCTAATCATGAGATAACACTGCAAAAAATACACAGAGAATGACCTTGAAATGTTCAAATCTTCAGATATCATGTGAGAACAATGAAAAAGAGACACCAGGACCCATGCACGCAAAATATCTCTGGTGACCTTAAAATTAGGCCAAGGTCATTGTCCTTCCTTATCTGGCTCTTCTGATATTCCTTGCAATTTTTTTTAAATGAATTGACCCTGGTGACCTTGAAATCAGGTAAAGGTCACTCAGCTTCGAACCTGAGCTAGACTCTTACAAGGGTGATTAACTAAAATTCTTATGATCCTATCTTATCCAGTTCTTAAGCTCTCATGTAGAAGACATTTATTACAGAGAAAAATTGCCCCTGGTGACCTGCAAATTAGGTCATGGTCACTGTCCTTCAAACTTGACAAAGACCCTTACAAAGGTAATTATCTGTAAATGTTTCATGATCCAAGCATTTCTGGTTCTCCTGATATTGCATGCAAGAAATTCACAGAGAATCGACTTAGGTGACCTTAAAATTGGGCCAAGATCACTGTCCTTCAAACTTGACTTAACTTTACAAAGGGTGATCAACTAAAAAAGTTTCATGATCCCAGCTTATCTGGTTCTTCTGACATCTCATGCAAGAAGAACAGACACATGGATGGACAGATTCACACACAGATGCGGTGATAGCAATAACCCCCCTCCCCCACCCACATGGGCCAAGGGGTAAAAACCCCCCTCTGAAAATCTGCTGATCAGCTGACAATTCCCATCTGTGTTGGATGGGGCTTGCTATCCGAGTACATGCATGTACAGCAATACATTTAGGCCTTCATAACTCATGTTCAATTCTTTTCTTGCTGTTTCTTTCTCTGGTAATCTCTGATTTGATGGGCTGGAAAATTATCCACATACATAGGGTCCATGGGCCCATTGAGTAAGATCTTACTCCATACCCTGTCCTTCTTTACTCTCTCTTGCCAGTGATCGTGGAAAAAGACACAGAGACCTCCCAAAGTGGACTCACCATCCACTCCACAGACCAATGACCTGTTTACTTTTCCAGCAGCAAATATGATATGCTCGGCAGACATGAAAGCTCACCACAGGATATTGAATAACTGAGCAGCAGGGGCCAGACCTCTCCCAGCAGTTCAGCAGGGTCTTTATTAGGTAACAAGCCAAAATATATTTTCCTTCTGGATCCCAATGAGAGGAAGTGGAGATGATTAACACCAACAATTTGTCAACAATATTTTGAAACTGCACTTTTCATTGACCTTGAGAAATGGGGACAATGTGCAAATCCTGGTTGGATTGAACACTGTGGACTGGCAACTAGAATTTCATAATCTGCAGCTGGGCTGTGGCACTTCTGACTCTGTCATGAATCCCTCTTGTATAGAATCTTAAACATAAAGGTTGCCAGGTTATGGTATTTAATTAGTTCTTTGTTTGAGTACATCTGATAAGCACACAGGAAAATGCCACTCAAAAGAACCTCTGATCTAAATTCTTTTACAAATATTCTTCAAAAATACCCAAATGGACATTGGCACGGGCTGGAATGCTTGGCGTCTTAATTATAAATCTGCAGGTTAATATGGTTAAGTCAGATTACCCAATCCTCCAACAGAACTGGAATCCCCATCTGATGCATAAAACAGCCTTAATTTGGTGCGGTCTGACTTAAAAGCTGTAGGACAGTCCCAGAGGTCTGCAATGTTAGTCCTGTGCGTTGAGCCTAAGTGAAGTAAGATCTGTGTTGTTGTTTTCTATCTCTGTCCATTATCTGCAGGCCTGAAGCCAGCTCTTTCCCTCCATCACTGCCAGCCAGCCATGCCATCTTGAGTGTCTCAACCCCGACCCTTTTTGAGCAACTCTTGTGTTTCGCAGGTCACAGTGGCAACCAGGATCAAGCCACTGTATATACATTGTTACACTGTGGGAGGCATGACATGTATTTTCCTTTATCATTTCCTACCATAAAATAGGAGTATTTTCTTCCGTGGACTCTCAATCAACACCAGACAAACAGCTCCAGGTGTACACCCTCACAACAGAAAATATCTACATTTTGCTAATGACCTGGAGGAGTTCAAGTCACAAAAGAAGGGGGTGCGGGTAACGCAATCAAAAATTCTTTCCACTGTCCATACCATAAGTTCAATTTAATTTTGCTCTACTTGCTTTTTTTGTTAATCTTGCTCAAAGTAAAAAAAACTTGAAAATAGAAACACAACGAAAAAGTATCTGAAAACAGGTTCCACCAGAACTAGGTCCAAAATAGTGAAATTCCATTATTCAAAGGTGTGAAATTACCCCAAAAAATGAACAAACAAACGAATGAAATTCAAAATAAAAACACACGCACAAAAGCAAAACACACATGAAACTAGCTAAATTTACAGTACTGTTCTACATCTATGTGAGACAAATATAAACTTCTGGTTCCATTACGAGGCATGCATATTAATTTCCTGCCATAACTGCACACCTGGTCATCTTAGTAACCATACTCTCGCCTGGAGTGATACGGGCTGCTGCCTGTACAGGCAAGGGGGATACTACTAGTATTCTGGAAGTAAAGAATACTTAGCACAGGCAGATGTAAACTAGAAAATTTGATTTGCTTGTTAGCAAATCAGTCTGGGTGCCTGGAGAAACTGCAATGCAATGTATGCAGCTGTGACATAAGCTCCAAACGTGTAATGGCATGTTAACAGTATGGCGAAGTTGGTGAAAAGTGTTGCAGAATGATATAGGTAGACATGTCTAGCTTTGACCTTTCAAGGTCACTCTAGATAAAAAAAGACCAACACCAGATGAAAGCTTATATGTCATTTCCTGCTCATGTTCAATAGTAATTATGGCCCCAAAGTTCACCATTTTCCATACACAGAGATTCTAATGCTGTGTGGCCTTGCTTTAACCTTTCAAGGTCAATCAAGGTCAAAAAAAAAAAAAACAGCACCACATGAAAGCCTATACATCATTTTCTATTCATGTTTAATAGTGACTATATTCAAGATTTAAATTTTCAAGTGCCTTAATTAGCATAATCTAAAATTTTACAACTTTTGTTTACTGTCGATTAGATTGGCAGATGTCACAAACCTATATGCTGAACTTTGGATTTTGTATCTATCTATAATAGTTTTGAAGATATGGAGCTTTTAAAATTTTAATTGCCCTAATTAGCATAATTTTGAACATCATGACTATTCCAAATCAGAGAGACAACTTCCCTACTAGGTGTATTATGCCAAGTTGAAATAGAGTAGCTTGCACGGTGTCAGAGAAAAGCTCCGGACAAATAAGAAAGAAAAAGAAAGAAAGAAAGAAAGGAAGGAAGGAAGGAAGGAAGGAAGGAAGGAAGGAAGGAAGGAAGGAAGGAAGGAAGGAAGGAAGGAAGGAAGGAAGGAAGGAAGGAAGAAAGAAAGAAAGAAAGAAAGAACAATATGTCTGGGTTGGCATCCAGACATAATTTGCTCTTGTAACCAATTAAGCACGTACTAAATGATTATGACTTTGCTATTTGAAAACCTTAATTTCTCTAAAAGACACTAACTTTGTCAGAAAGGGGTATCTAGCCTTGTCTGTGACAGTGATATGCCCTCCTTGATTGATAGGTGTGAGCCCCCTGCAGTGTGGCAGGATATTAAAACACATGTCTCGTATTACCATAGAGTGACTGAGAAACATCTGATTTGTTCTATTGCGAAGGGACCTAGCATTCTTACATAGGAAAGTGACTGGTCCAAGACTGGCGTTACCTGGTCCTATCCATCTTGTTTCTTAATGCATGCTCACACATACAGTTATGTTACTCTGAATGTTTTTCCAACTTTCTGACATAAGTACATTGACTGGTGAGATTCGTCCACTTTGTAATCAAACCTTGTGTGGAGTAAGGAGTACACGTAGACAGAGCTAATTGCTCAGTCCAGCAGGCAGATCAAAACACTCCATGTACATGTACAGCCTTTTGAGCTTTATTGTTTGCCTTGCCCATTAATCCAAGTCTTCTCAGTAGCCAACAAATTTCTACCATAATATAACACCTCATAATGTTATTAATGTTAATAGAAGTGGGGCTTTTTATTCCCATTTTATGTTATGTTGTGTTTAATTAATCCCATGTTAACAGAAAACATTTTTGCTAAGGAAAGTAGAAAAGCCCCACTATGACTGCATGCAGCAGTGCCCCAGGTCAACAGCTTTCCTGGGCATGGGTGCACCCAATGTGCTCAATCATCCAGGGACAGCTAGTGACTCCAGCCTATTCTGACCAGGAAAATTCTGACCAGGAAAGGGTTAATCATTTATTGTACTATCTTGGGTACAATCTGCCTGCTTCACAGACCTTGATGGACTCCCAAGCCAGTGACAGTGAGCAGAACCATGTGGCTGCTGCAACACCAACAACAGCACTGGCAAGCACATAAAACAAAACAGCGTGCAGCCAGAATTCTCAATTTCAGAATCTGGCATGGTTGCCCAACATCCAGGAAATATCTGAACAATGTCACCTTTGTAACACTGTGGGGGTTGCCAGTAGCCACATCACACCATCTATTAGCTTTTCGGACGTCATTAGTCGAGCATCAGGCAGATACTTAAGTTGACTCTTGGTGGTGTGCTGGCCCCATCCTGACGCAACAGCAACCAATATCCCAGTCAACTGGCAAAACTGTTTCCCTTTGTAGATCACTCCATGTGGCAATTAAAGACTTAACCGTTCACAGACAGATGGATCAATCTTTTTCCCTCAGAAATAC
Source organism: Hermodice carunculata (assembly GCA_964020975.1). Taxonomy (NCBI): domain Eukaryota; kingdom Metazoa; phylum Annelida; class Polychaeta; order Eunicida; family Amphinomidae; genus Hermodice; species Hermodice carunculata. The sequence goes on from OZ026613.1 coordinate 42,772,488, forward strand.
CTGCAAATGGGTTGTTACAGCTTTGTAAATCACAGTCTGTAGCCATGCAAAGCACTCACTTTCATTTTTTTTTTTTTTTGAAGGGAACAAACTGTTTTTCCAAGCATTCTTTCTTTCTTTCTTTCTTTCTTTCTTTCTTTCTTTCTTTCTTTCTTTCTTTCTTTTTCTTTCTTTCTCTCTCTCCCTCACACACACACACACACACACACACACACATACACTCTCACTCTCTCTTTTCTTTCCCCCTCCCTCCTTTTTTCTTACTTTCTTTACAGAAAAGTCTTGTCCACATTTTTTCTAAGAAACTGTGACAGGTAGAAACTCCAAATCTAGTGTGATTATACCTATATACATGGTATTTTGCGTTTTTTCTTTGGAAGAGTCATGGTGTTAGAAATTATGCAAACTGGGGGCATTCAAAATTTTATGATGACCTGAGAAGACCATATGGTAACCTGCAACATTATGATGCCCTGAGGGAATTATGTCTGTATGCCAACACATACTGCAGCAGTGAGCTGCTAGGTATCCTAGGGTCACCAGTCCATGCTCTGCTGTCAACCGTGGTCCACTTCTGAATTCAAGTTGTGACATAAAAGTGTGCCAGACAAAGGCAGTTTCTTGCTGGATGGAAATAATCTTGTTTGCTTGGTGACACTTTTGTATTTGTGTCTTTTTGCCCAGAACCACTTCCTAGTAGTCAATATCCTATTCCGCAGTCCGAACTCAACATCTTGTTTTTTTTTGTTTTTTTTCCCCCAAGAATTATTTCTCTCTTCATACCATCATATTTTTCATGCTAAGAACCTCATTTACAGTCTTCTTACTTTCATGGTTTCTGCTATGTAGCAGTTCCAAGTTTAATATAAATTCACAAGGCAACAAACTTTTCCTTTTTCAAGCACACAGACATATTGTCAGTGATGCAAATCTTCACTTCTAGTTTTGATCTGAACTTTCATGAGTCACAAGGATAAAAAGATTGTAGCATTAGCCAATGTGCATTTTGGGAGTCTAAATTGCAACATTTGATCATCAATCTCTCAGATTCTTTACAGTCATCATCAAAGGTGCTGCTAAGATGTATGTGGGTGCAGGATGGGGCTGGGTGGACACAGGAGGTTTACACAACAAACAAAGGTATAAAATCAATTGAGAAACTCCTTCACACATCCTCATTCTGCCAATGAACTGCCGGTCTAAAAAAAGTGCTGTGTTATTGTGGGCATGTAGGCCTACATGTGGTGAACACAACATGGATTGCATGCCACTTTTTTGTAACCTAGGAACTTGAACAATTCTTCTCTTACACGTACAATCAAAGAGTTAATAGAAAACGTCTGTATACAACACTGATTTTTTTTTCTTACCAGAAAGCATTCTGACTGAATGTTACTGATGAAATCTATGGTGGAAGCATGTGGGGGGGGGGGGGGGGGGGGGGCTCAACTGCCTCTGAAGGGGGTTTAAATAAAGGAGAAAACTGTACCATGACTTGAGTTGGGAGATGATTGGGAAGAGGTATGAACTTTTTCTAAAATAGCATTGAGAATAACATCCTATGATGAATTTGGACAGTCAAATTTTATTTAAAAAATGAAAAGTTCAAAACCCTGGCAACTGTGTGTATCTAGTAGTAGTCAAAATAGGCCCAGTATCATGATAATCTAATATTCCTGCCACTCCATACCTCTAATGTGTTTGACAGAATAAGAAGTAACTTTGGACTCATTTCAACCAGATTCTAGTGACCTCTGGTGGGCACAGAAAAAAACTCCCACAGAACATTTACAAAGGCCTGTATCTGACTGACACCAATGAGTTTGCATCTCCATATGGCTTGAATTCATTTGTGTTCCATGCCAGTCAATGAACTGGGCAAACACAAGACAAAGCCAACAAAAAGGTAACAACCCAGTGTCGTCTTTGTGTCAAACACTTACAAGAGCCTGCTGGTGGGCAGGGAAGACAAATGCAAGGACACGGAGAAATAGCAACTCCCTTGATACGAGATATTGGACTTCAGCCAAGGCTTGAGGTCTCAAGTGAAGGATCTATCTACCACATCCTAAATGATTCACTGGTCCAGCAATGCAAATAAACATCAACACTGATTCATCTGGTAAGCCAACAAATATACAGCCTTAATGGCTCCAGGGTGCTTTGTATGGCTAGTAATTAAGACACTCTAATCTAAACAGAACAAACATCACTCTACAACTGAGCAATAACCCATTTCTCCAGGTTTTTTTCTGGTATTGAACCTTTGTCAACAGATAATTCCTTACTTTAGTTGTAGGTATTTCTTGATAGATAGTGTTGGCTGCAAACAGGTGGTATCTAAAAACTGATAAAAAAAAAATGATGAGTTACACAGAAAGTCTCCAGTGTAACTTGGTCCAAGTATAACACCACCCATAGGACACATGGCAAGTACCAACGAGCAAACAGTTGCATGTTTATGCAGGCTGTTGGAAGTCAGCTGCCCCCATCATCACAATACAACAACAATCTTCTCAACTATGTGACCCAAGTAAAACACAGCCCACCTTATGGCATGCATTTGCACTGGCCACCACATTGGGCACTGGGTATATCTGAAATGTACTCCGCATTCCATCCTGGTATCATCAACTGTACAAAGTGTATGGGCGCCAGGAGTAGACTTTCTTATAAATATGTATGACCACTCTGTGTGTGTGTGTGTGTGTGTGTGTGTGTGTGTGTGTGTGTGTGTGTGTGTGTGTGTGTGTGTGTGTGTGTGTGTGTGTGTGTGTGTGTGTGTGTGTGTGTGTGTGTGTGTGTGTGTGTGTGTGTGTGTGTGTGTGTGTGTGTGTGTGTGTGTGTGTGTGTGTGTGTGTGTGTGTGTGTGTGTGTGTGTGTGTGTGTGTGTGTGTGTGTAGGCCTATATACACTTACACACATAATATAAATACATGTATCATAAACTCTCTGACTGAGTAAGATTTAGTCCACAGTCCCCTTGGCATCTTTTGATACTGCACTCAGATGTTTCTTCTATTGCAATGAAGCCCTAACTCCTTGGTAAAAGCATTTTTGTTGTCATTATCACTATGATTACAGCTCAGTGTCTCCCTAGAGAAACCACTCCGATGACAGACCACCTGCTGTAAGTGACCACTTTTGGACCTGTCCTGGCGATGGTTTTTCAAAGAAAGGATTACTCTGGTATTATTATTACTATTAATTTGTCCATAGGCAATTTGCCATGGTGTTCTCTTTGAGTCTGTTTGGGACACACACAAAGACACCCACTTTACAATGTCAGGGCGCTTCTGGTCACTACCACAAACCACAGTTTGTCAGCTTAACAAACTTCCAAGGTTTGCCTTTTTAAAACCAGAGCCATGCCCAGGGGGCATGAATGTCTCGCCAGCATTCAGTAGCAATGTAATTGTAAGACCAAACATTATAATGGTATTTAGTAGATGTTGAATGTATCAAGTAAATCTCAATATATTTACTTAGAATATACCACTTTTTTTTTTTTTTTTTTTTTTTAAACAAAATGGCCAATAAAGTATATAACATCTTAATACAAATCAGAGCTTGACATGCCAGTTTCAAGCTTCGTAGTGATAGATGTCATGTAAAGCACTTAATACCCCTTGGCCAACATGACTTCATATGTTCAGTTACCTAAGTTTGACCTTCAAAGGACACTTCAAGATAAATTTAAGAACACCAAAAATAAAGCATAGGTACTTTGCTATTCATGTTAAATAGTAACTAGGGACCTACAATCAACTATACCCAAGACACACAAGGAAAATAAGATTTGTCGAGTCAAAAGTAGGTCAAAGTCATCCACTTTCAAGAGATTTCTGACATTTTGTAAGATGCAAAGCTAGTATAAATTTGGTGAACTTGGTTTGACTCTTGGCCATGAATAGCATTGTACATTTGAGGATGCAATGCATCTGACCTCCAAAGTAGGTCAAAAATACATCAAGGCCACCCACTTTCAATAGACTTCTAAAGCTTTCCTAAGAAGCAAAGGTGGTGTAAGTTTGGTAAACTTGGCTTGAATTCGTCAAAAGTTGCAGTGGTAACGCCATGTTTTGCATTTCACCCATGAAAATACATTGAGGTCGTTGAAATCAGTTGAGGTCATCCAATTTCAACAGGCTTCTGAAGCTTCTAAGTGTGACAGTGATGACCCTCATCTCTAGGGATGATTACAATGAATCATCCACCCAAGCATGAGAGCCTTTCCTAGTCTAGTTAGTGAAATAATGCCACTCAGAAGTTTTTCTCCAATGCTCAATCAATCATAAAGTAATCAGTGAAGTGTGACAGTGATGACCCTCATCTCTAGGGATGATTACAATAAGTCATCCACCCAAATATGAAAGGCCTATGTAGTCTAGTTACTGAAATAATGCCACTCCGAAGTTTTTCTCCAATGCTCAATCAAGCATGAAATAATCAATGAAGTGTGACAGTGATGACCCTCGTCTCTAGGGATGATTACATTAAATCATGTACCCAAATATGAAAGGCCTATGTAGTCTACTTACTGAAATAATGCCACTCCGAAGTTTTTCTCCAATGCTCAATCAAGCATGAAGTAATCAATGAAGTGTGACAGTGATGACCCTCGTCTCTAGGGATGATTACAATAAATCTTCCACTCAAATATGAAAGGCCTATGTAGTCTAGTTACTGAAATAATGCCACTCCGAAGTTTTTCTCCAATGCTCAATCAAGCATGAAGTAATCAATGAAGTGTGACAGTGATGACCCTCGTCTCTGGGGATGATTACAATAAATCATCCACCCAAATATGAAAGGCCTATGTAGCCTAGTTACTGAAATAATGCCACTCCGAAGTTTTTCTCCAATGCTCAATCAATCATGAAATAATCAATGAAGTGTGACAGTGATGACCCTCGTCTCTAGGGATGATTACATTAAATCATGTACCCAAATATGAAAGGCCTATGTAGTCTACTTACTGAAATAATGCCACTCCAAAGTTTTTCTCCAATGCTCAATGAAGCAAGAAGTAATCAATGAAGTGTAACATTGATGGCCCACATCTCTAGTGATGATTACAATCAATCATCCACCCAAGTATGATAGCCCTATCTGATCTAGTTAGTGAAATAATGCCACTCCGAAGTTTTTGGTTGACGGACGGACGGACTGACGGACTGACGGACGGACGGACAGACGGACGGACGGACGTCCGGAAAGTGACAGCTTAGTCTCGCAAACAGCTAACGCTGGCGAGACAAAAACATCAAACATGAGAAGCAGCTAAGCAAAAAATACAGTACATCTCATAACACGTAACCAAGTCGGTATCGCTACGGAAAAGAAAATACTCACTTCTTTTCATTGAAGACCTTCGAGATCTTGTTTGTTTTCCCTGCGAGATCTGATGGAGGAGATCAGCTACCTCTTCACGCTGCTCAGCAAGGAAGACGTACACCCCGGCTCCTGTTGAATTCCACCAGGAAGATACAATTGATGTGCATTCATTTCACACTGCACTAACTTTATACATAAGCAAACATTACATATGTATGTTGTATTGATCTTCTGAACCCTTTCAGTCCCAGTGTTTCACTGAGTCAATAGCTTTCCTCAATGTGCTTTGGGCACATTGCACCCAAAGCGTGCTGAGGAAAGCTGTTGACCTGGACTATTCTTATGGTCTCTCCAACTGCAGGCATGCTGGTACTTGAACAAACGGACGGTTTTCAAATATCAATCTTGCATCATTATGTCAATACAGAGCGGATCACCTTCGTTCAAATTCGTAGTGAAAGGGTTAAGAGCCCAGGCTGCTGTCTAACCGTGAGGGACCTGATGCTGATGTGTCAGCATGGAATGTTTTACCAGTAAAAAATGAACATTGTAAATATCATCTGCTACTTTTTTGTCATTAAGTATAATATGCTCTCAGTGCAGAGTGTAGTCAGGAAGCTACTGCCTCAGTCTCTTGTGGGTTAAGGTAATCAAAACACTGTGCCCAAACTTCACTCAAACCTGATTTAACCCTTTGCATCAAGATATCTTCTACTTTAATTGTACCCTTAAAATGATGAACAGGTGGGCACATTAATTATTTTTGATTGCTGGTGTAGAGTCCCGCTTCTAACCCAGTTATTTAGCAGTTATATGCGTTGGCCAAACTTGGGGGTACAGCTTATGAATACATGTATTTGATTGCGACATCGCATTCATAATAACAAGAGTTCCTCCACCCCATGTGCATGTACAGCCAAGAGAAAATAATCACAGGTTCTTAAAGTTTAAGATCCAGTGGTTGTTTTGTGGCGATGGTTTGAATACAACCCAGAATGGAGTCAGTTTACACACATTCCATGGTCAGATCCCAATGTTCTGGCACAGTAGGTCAGGTTTTTGCAAGTCAAGTGAGTGTGTTGGTCTGGTGCGCCAAAGCCCAGTGATGAATCTTGGCAAGGGTCCTGCTTGGCCGCCACATCACCACCTTCTCCAGTCAATGGCTCGTGGAGGTACCCTTGCCATTCTTCATCACAGGATTGTTCATCTGATAATTCTGGGAAAGTGGGTTCCGAATTAATTAATTAAGAAGTTAGCTGAATTCCAAGTTTTCCATCTTTCTGATAATATGTTAAAATACTTCTCCTTTTTTTTTTCACTTCAATATGTTCTGACAATTTCCATTTATAAAGACCAGTTTGAGAAAGACATGGCACTGCTATGCCATAAGCAGATAAAACTCATGTGTCATACTAAAATACTTCATGTACTCCGTAACAGTCCCTGATTTCTTCTCAATGTATGGTTACCCATATTTAAGACAAAGATTGTAGATTCAAATTGTTCATAAAAAGCGCTTTATTCCACGACCCACATGCCTGGATCAAAGTCTAGTTCTTGCACTGGCCAGAAAGTCATTCACCACCTGCCCTTGGGGTCAATGCCTTAACCACCACAATGACCCAAGCAGAAACACACTTACCAAGCACCTGATGCCCTACTGTCATTCTTCTATGCAATAAAATGTGATTTCTTTTCTTTTTTTGTGGAGGAAAATGGTTCAACATTCAAAGAATACATGTGGAAATGTTTGCAAGTCAGATGGATAATACGTATTGTAAGGATGCTCCAATATGATAAAGCAGAGCTCCAAATGTGGTATAAAGTATGTGTTAAATCTTAAAATGCTAAATTGTAGACTGAGTCAACAGCTTGTCAAGGTGTACTTTGGGCAAATTTCCTGAGGATAGCTGTTGATCTGGACCATTAATAATGCCTGTGATCACAACTTTAGTTGTCAAAAGCACTGCAAATGATAAACAAGTTGGAGCTAGCACTAGCCATATCTCCCACTCACATTTAAATATAATAATTAGAACAACCTTAAGAACCTCTTGGCCAGGATAAAATATGAACTCTGGTGACCTTGAAAATAGGTCAAGATCTCTGAATGTTGAATAAGCCAAACTTCTGATTACATGTAGATGTTTCTCTGGTAACTTTCATGATAGCAGACCAATTTGTTCAAAAGCTATCACATCAGATCTGCAACACTAAAAATGTGCTGACCCCTGGTGACCCATGAAAATTAGCTCAAGGTCACTGAATGTCAAACTTAGTCAAGCTCCCAATGGGATGCTTCTGTAGAACAGGTTTCATGATAGTAACCTAATTTACCCAAAAGTTAAAGTTATTGCCTCAACCAGGATCAAAATATGATGACCCTGTTGACCTTGAAAACAGGTCACGGTCATTGAAGGTCTAACTCAGCCAAACTTCCAGCAAAATGTTTCTACAGGACAAGTTTCAAGACAGTAGCTCAATTTGTTCAAAAGTTATTGCGTCCACAATGGTAAGAGATGGACAGACAGATGCACACACAGATACAGTGGGAAATAAGAATTCATTATGAAATGTGTACCCATGTTTTTCAAGGGCTGTTCCAGTTTATCCTACATTTCACATGTGCTCTGTACGTGTAAGTGGAAACACTGAGTACCCCCTTGTTCTGTCCAGGAAATTTTGGCCATTTTGAAGCAAGAAGAATCAAGTCTGTGAGATAATTATTTCCTACTGTTTCTAGTGTTGCTGTCTTTGGTGTCAAAGCTCAGTATATATTCATTCATCAACATAAAGCCACCCCTCTGCACGTTACCCCTTTCCCTACCAAACTGGCTTTAGAAAATTGGCCACTGCCCAAACTCTGTCTGCTTCAATGTTTTTAAATGTAATTTTTGTTCAAATATTTCACAAAATGTTTTGAATCAGAATTACAGCCAAGAGCCATCAGATCACTCTACCCCCAGTCAACAGTTTTCCCCGGCATGAGTAGCGGGTCTTTATTGCCCACCCTCCACAGGAAAATGCTAGACTTAATTCAACGGAGCATGGGTTAACATCAAAACAAGTGTGGCCGCCTGAAAATTAGTCTATTGATCAACTGTTATTTTTGCCGTAATGTCAGGCTGCTGCCTCATAGAATTGTGTTGAACACATTAATTCAGCAGACAGTGCAGGTCAATTTCTGTCTGCTGCAGCCATTAGCTAGCAATTTCCACAGGTCACAAGTACTGTGGCAGGGTTAACATGTACCCAAAGGTATTACCAGCCACATTATCCAGTAAGGTACAAGAGACGCTTCCACCCCCATCTGAGTTTAAGGATGAAGTGTCATTAAAATCTCGTACCCAGAGGAAAGGGTATTTTGGATAAGTGTTACAAACTTAACCATTACACAGCATTTCACACAAAATTCATGCAAATATTTTGGAAGTTGCAAACTGTTTCGTTTACCCAATAAAGTCATTTTTTTTTTCTTTCTTTGTAAAGCCAATACATGTCCATTTACCTTTACCACAGCGTGATCCACCCTCAAAGCAGAACTTGTCATCCACAACACCAAACCTACGGAGATCAGATATGTGCCAACATCCGAGCAACCTTGGAGGGATGCTGGCAGTGATGCAGATTCGAGCACCTTGGATGTAGAACTTGACTGCACCGATAGGAAGACGGTTATGGGCTGGACACTTGACCAATTTCATTGGGTATTGTTGTTCTGCAAATTGAAGCCAGCAATGACACAATGGACCAACAATTGGGCTATTTTTACCAGATAATAGGTTCTGTTTATGCCCAGCGCTCTAACTCTATTGATATGTTTTCCTTCCCATGGTGGATAATTATCCACTGTTTAATTGTGCTGCACATCAGGGCAGCTTTTCAAAACATGAATTAGCACCCCATTTGCTGGCGAATAGGTACACAAATGATGGCAAATTAAAGTAATACGGGACTACAGAACTGGAATAATGCAATCATGTTCCACTTGCATCAATTTATTGTTTAGTGTACTGCAGCTATCCAGACAGCTTATGCCAGACATCATAAGCTATGTCACTGGAAACTACCGCTACTTCATTCAATCCTTACTTTATCATATATATATATATACACACATATATACATGTATATATATTATATATATATGATTAAGTAACAATTTTTGATGCGACAATGGACTTCACTTTCATCATTATCTTATTTTCAAGTGTTGATGTGACCACTTTATTAATGCATCAAATTGCTGAAGATTGGCAAATATGACGGGACTAAGGCCGTAGGTGGAAGAGGCTTTTTGGTGTTGACTAAAACTAGTTTCGGAGATATCTTCTCCTCATCAGTTATGAAACCGAGCTGTTAGAAAAAACTGTGTTTGCCTGTCTTATACATTGGGATAGCCACATTGGTACGTAAAACACGTGCTATTATTTACTTTTCAATGGTGGCTGGACGTACATATTCCTGCTAGATATGAAAAAAAAAAAAAAAAACAACAACAACAAAAATTACTGAAGATGGTTAACAGTTCAATTCTACTTTGCCTCTTGACATTTCTCAAGAAAGCCGTGTTTGCTATTTTGATCAAACTATGACACAACTATGACACTGTCCTTATTTTTGTCAGACCAATAATACTTGCAGTAGTGGAAAGCGCAGCATGTATCAGTGACATACATGCGTACAGTGGTACCTCTTTTGAGAGACCACCCCTACGGCGGGTCAAAATGCAGTCTCTCAAAACAGGTGGTCTTTCATTAGAGGTACAACAACATGGAAAAGCTAGCACAGTGTTCTGAGAGACCGGTTTTAAAAGATATGCGGTCTCTCATTAGAGGGGTCTCTCAAGAGAGGTACCACTGTATAAGCAATGACTGTCATTACAGAAAGCCCACTGCAGTAATAGTACAGTGAAACCTCATTATAATGACACCATCTGTTTTTTTGCAAATGTGTCAGATATCTATGTCAGATAAGTGAGTCACATTGCAAACGAATGTGACTCATTTGACTCGAGTCCCTCAAAGGGCATGTTGTTTAAGTGAATATGTCAGATATTTGAGTGTCATTATAGTGAGGTTTCATTGTATACGTAATAATCAAGACGTAGTCATGCCTGTGACAAAATGATCTGGACCTGAACCTTTTTCATCATCATTTGAGTCCACTGCAGGGTTGAGATAATGAACCCTTTGTGTGCTGTGTTGGAGACTCTTTAATAAACAGCTTTCTTCAGTGGGCTCAGAGCTTTGTTTACCCAAAGCACCCCACGAAATTCTGAGGACCTGGACTAGTATTTTTCTTTGGAAATATATAGCCATGCTGGTACTTGAATGAAAGGTCTTCTCATCAGAAATCTGACTCTTTGAATCTAGAATCATGATGGCACTTGCGATGATTAAGACTTTTGTTGTGATGAGCACAGGAAGAGTTAAATTCAAAACTGCACAGACCTGAAGCCACTGTGCATGATCATCACCGTAACTTTTGCTGTGCAGCTGTATCAAGACTTGTCCTATTTAATGGATATCAACTGCGCCCATGGTAAGTACTAGATATCAGATAACAAGAAATAAGTCACTAATTGCAACTATATGGGCAGAAAGCCTGCAGTAGCTATTACTGTTAGGTTATGAGGTGAAGTGTCATATATCTATTTTACATTATAATTCAACAATAGAGCCAAATGAACAACACCCTTTTGCAATGACAGCTTTGTTGTCACCATGACAGATCAGAGAAATACACTTTGGGGAAGAGTGCTTTGCACAGAATGGCCACACGGTAATATTCCAAAATTCCTCTTTTGCAGATACGACTCTGTGGAATGGATAAAAGGGAGACAAGACACTTAGTCATGGCAACTAAAATCTGGAGTATAGTGCATTCACACAACAGTATGGCATTTCATAGTGTCTGCAATGCAGCCAGCAGGGTTCATCCTGCTCATATCAACCCGCAGCAAAAAACACAGCTCTTCTAAGATTGTTGCACCGAGAGTTAAGATGAAATTCTGACGAGCAATAACACACACATGAACTATGAACTCAGAAATGCCATCAGACAGATTACTCTCACGTCCGTGTTACAATGAAGGCCTTGGTAATTGGATTTTGCATTACCCGTAGGCAAGTCATGTTGGAGCTGTCTGCACAGCAGCTTCCGCATGAGTTATCTGAATTTTTAAAATGCACTGAATAACTAGACATACCTTCAACGCAAACAGTTGACTGAAGGGTCCGCCAGGAAAAAATGCTGCCATTTGCTCAAATTAGGTCATGGTGACACCAAAATCTAATCAGTTCATCTTGGCATGCCAGATAAGCATACTGCCAAAACTGAGCAAAATGTGGGTCACCAAGTACAATTAATGTATAATGTAATCAAGTGCCATTTTCATCTGGAGGCTCAATTCTCTTTGCCACTGATATCCAAACTACACCCTGCCATTACAAAATCATCTCTTTCAACTTTACAGGGATGGTGACTTCACAAAAATAGGTCATGGTCACTGATATTACATAGCATTCTAGCATCATATATCCAATAAATTTTTTTTTTTATATATATAAATATCCAATAAATTTGGCAAGTCTAGTCCAATAATTTTTCCAGATATGAAATTTTGTATCTTAAAACACATTTTGGCTCATAATTTCTGTCAAATTATAGGTGGCAGCGCTAGTATCATTAGCAACTTAGACTTTGACCTCCACAAAATCCCACCACATTCTGTGAATATCCAACAGATATTAAAGATGCTAGAGTGTTCGTAAGATTTTCACATTTTGACCCCTATATTGCATAATATTGTACGTAGCACCACCAATATTGAAAGGGACACCCTGTTAAGTCCTGAAAGTTATATTGGGCTAACTTTAAAACTGTGGACCTGTATCATCTTAATGAGCAAAAGTGGACGGATGGACAGACATGAGCGGTCACATAAGCTCCGCGACCTTAGGTCAGCAGAGCTAAAAAAAAAACATGTATTGAGTTGTGTATCAAGCCAAATGTACTTCAGGATATCAGAGCTATATTAATTTTCTGCCAAAATCTGTGTCCATCTCCAAGCAGCAATGACGTTCATCTGCCCTGATTCAGCCAAATTGATGAATGCACTAAGGATATTTCTAATATTTGTAGGAATAAAGAGTATTTATCCCTCGTAGATTATGATTCCTTCTTATGTCAAGCTCAATCTGTGGTTGCACGATGCAAGGGCAGCTTCTTAAATCAGTGAATTATTTCCAAGTCACTCAACTTTTGCAAGGACATCTTGCCCTGTCTGATAAAATGGATCTGCCTGTACATACAAGGTTTGTTTTCTTGTTGAGATCCACATTTGATGGCTACAGCATCGCTACAGTCAATACGAATGTCCCTTGGAGCTAATTGGGACCTCCCATATTAGGAAGAATGCAGGCAACATACACAAATTCTACAATGTTGAGTCAATATACAACTGTTCTCCTTTTGACAGTCTGCCTGAATAGCAGGTTGACCAAGTTTGGTTTTCCCAACTATACAATCAGTCAAAAGATGTATTTTTATCAACATGGAAGAGACTAACCTTGCCACTTTTGTTTCATTTTTCAAAGCAAATGATGATAACACTGTTTGGAGTCATTTTAAACCATACAGGCCAGAAATCTGTGACTACTTTTGTTTCACTTTGCAAGGATGGACAAACTGTGTGTTGACATCAGTATTATACTGGAATATCTCCCTAGGTTACTAATACATGAGCCATGTATCATTGTCCTGAAATAATTACAGGTTATCATATAGTCAGAACTACACTGATACCTTCACCCCTCTGCTGTCACAGAATCTTCTGTCTATTACACACTGAGTAAATATATTTGTTTACAGCTTGGGGCTTAATAATCAAAGTCTGATCTGTAATATTCTGTCAACTGTATGAAAAAAGTTGAAATGAGAAGTCCAGTACCTTCACCTAGATGAGCGCGTATGCTGATCTCCCACTGTATAAGGATTTCACGAGTTTGGAATGCAAGGAGTATAATCTCCTTTTGGCAGATAATAGCGATCACATGTGCTTCTTTGTCTAATGTAAATCCTGACTCTATCCCATAGAATTCTTCCAGTGGAAACATGGCTTTTTCTGCTCCTCCCCTGTAGCAGTCATGGTCGTCTTTGTACAGGGATATGTGGAGACGGTCTGAAAGTGTACAAAATAGTTATGAATTATTTTTGAAATTACACCAAAAACTGAACATTTTTGCACTATTCTTACATGAAATAAACAAAGGTATGACTGTCAAAATCCATAACATTATCTAAAATTATCATGAGCACTGGTGCAATTTAAGGTAAAAAATATTTCATTACAAATTAATCCTGAAATTGTTGAATAAACTGCATTACGTATATATATATATATATATATATATATATATATATATATATATATATATATATATATATACATATATATATATACACACACACACATACATACATACATACATCATACTAATAATGTCATGCTTCATATGGAATTACTCTGCACTCTGCATGTTTTCACTGAGGATGATCATGCCAGGACAGTCAGTGCCACCTGCTGATCAAAAGTCACATTAAAATTCTCTTACTCATCCACCAGAGGGCAGCATTACCAAGTCAACTCAAAGCTGCAAGGACTGATGATCTCATTTGAGTGTTACATAAGAAATATCACAGATAGTAATAAAACAGATTTTTCATGATATTCGCATAACAGTTTATCTTAAAGGCAATATAGTCTTCCAGGCTTTGCCAAGATCAGAAAAATATTTTTTTTTTTTTTTGCATGTTTTTATTGTCGTGACTTATGATAGCAATTGAGTGACTGTAGCAGGTTGACTTGCCTGTTAATAAGACCCACCTTCAATAAAAATGTGTTGGAGGCTAGAGATGGAATAAAATTAATAAGAATTTTTTGTCTTGGTTTATTGCATTTCAATTTTTTTTTCTAAATTGTATATAATGGTTTTATTATTATTTTTTAAGTTTTGGTATTGGCTATGCCCAGATCTTGACTTTCGCAACCTTACAATCGATAGTATACTGCCAGTCTTCCTGCACATTGCCAACTTTGCAATGGATGCTCCCTGTTTTGGCATGTTTTACTTAAGATGAGCAAATCATATTGTGTTCATGGACCTGTTAGTGCATCCAAATTGCTACAAAGGTATTTTGAATATTTATCACAAAAAAAAGTCAAATATACAAAACAAAACAAAAATCCATTTAGGTAAGTTTACTGGCCATAAGGTAGATTAACCACCAACACAAATATTTTTAATCCTGGCCTACAGGTGACTACTAAGAAAAAACTCTATGTCACAAATATCACACTGATACATCTCGTAACACCAATCAAGTGAGTTCCCACACACTAGCAAGTGGGAGTTTGACTGGGTGACAACAATACCCCAATTCTCAGACACTGGTGAATGGGGTCTTGACAGTGTGACAACAATTCATGTATATTTTTACTGACATAAAAATATCCTTGGGCTACTGTCAATAACATTTTGTTTCAACTCCGTGCCACTAATGTCCAGGTACAAAAGAACATTAGGTGCAAGGCTTGCTCCAATGACAACCTAAGTTATCACCCAGTTTGTTATGATGGTGGTTGGGTAGTAAATGACTGCTTGGCCCACAGCAATCTGGACATCTTAACCTACCCCCCCCCCCCAAAAAAAAATTACCTGTAAATTACCGTCATCTAAAATCATTCATAAATCTCATCATTTTCAGTGTTTGTTTTTTAAATGGGTAGGCATGAGTAGTTTGTTCTTTTTTTCCTCAAGCTATGGGCTGCTTTTACAGGTGATAAATGCACTGTCCTTGTAAACTGTGGATGTTTTGCATCATTTTCCCTTAACTATGGCCCCCAGGTGTAAAATCTGGGCTATCTCAGTGCATCTACCACTAAACTTCCACTTCATCATCCACTCTGTGCTCTAGTTCCTTCCTTCAGTTTTATGGTTCACGAACACCCTTTTACTGCATATACAGTGTACTCACAAAACAGACACTGTCAACAGCAAATGAATGGGGGGGGGGAGGAGGAAAATTTTTCTTCCAAACTGAACAGGCCTCACAAAGATGTTGCTGACCTAGCTTGTGACACAATGTAGACCCTTTCACAAATTCTCTTAGTTTTAAAAAGACTGAAGCTAATTTTTTTTAAAAACGTAAACTAATATTAACCGTTTACCACTTAAATCGCGCACAAGTGCCTGGCTGTAAATTGTCGTCTGCCTTAATGTTTTTACTGAACCTTCATGTCAATAGAAGCCGGTTTTTTTTGCTTAAAATTGTGGATAATACGTATCATGGAGGCATGCTCCAAGTCAATTGCTTTCCTTAGCATGGGGCTGTACACCAAGATACTGTCTCATTCTGACCAGGAAAAGGTTAAAAAAGAAAAAGACATCATTCTGTGAACTGTTATTGTGTTGTGATATTGCAAATAAAGAGTTACTCCAGCATGTCAGTAGGAGAGTGTCCACGGTAATGCAAGGTATGACCTATCCCTCTTTGATGCCATGGGTTGTCGTCACGTACAGACTTTCACAACAATTAGCTCTATTTGTCCATTTTCAATCATCATTCCATCTAAAGCTCTGACTACAATCAACCTATAGCTTGACTAATATCTGCCATCTAAGCTATAATCATATCTCTATAGTAACAAAGACAAACTCTTGAATTACTTCCCCCAAGGTTGGCAACACTTCCTGTGTCACGACCTGTGCAACCAACCACAAAACAGAAAGATCACGCTTCTTTTCTCCATTTGTGAGCTGGCTGAGGATCGTTTCTCAGCCGCGTCATCAAGTAATGTAAACGTGACTGATCTGTTCAGTAGGATTGGCTTGATGTCAACAAAATGACAAGAGACCAAATTTTTGATGCCAGTTTCTTTTTTCACCACATACCCACACATGTGTGTTTTATGTGTTTGTTGTTCATTAGAACCCTTTTTACTTGCTTGTTGACCTTAAGGTTTTTATGTTTATATTTATCCACAATTTTTTTGGGGGGGTGGGTGGGGGGTGGGGGCTCTTGTAACTTCTAACAGGGCATGAAAGTAATGTCCTTTTTTAATTTATTTAAAAATCTAAGTGGCAAAATATTCAAAACACAGCTGCAGCTTTGGTCTACCTTTCAGACATCATACCACATAATTTATTAAAAAAATACAACATGGCAAAGTGGCTTATTCCCCATCCCCCCCCCCCAAAAAAAAATTTTACCCAGCCAAAACTGCTATTTCTGTCGCATTTTTGGTCCTTGGCTGGTACTTATTCATAGTCCTACTTCCACACTGACAGGCCTTGTTTACATACACCGTGGCTCATCTGTTGACCACAATTTTATCAAACGAGGCCAGGCAGACATCCAAGCACATGAAAAAAGCTGTACCAGACAGGTGGGGTTTTTTTGTTTTTGTTTTTAAACAGTAAAGACATACAGAGTGGTAGTCTCACTCTGTATAAAAATCCAGTCCAAAGTACTCTTTTTATATTGCTCTTCACTTCATGTATGTCTAACTACATTTATTTTTTCACAATAATATTCATTATATGCCATCATCTGATTTGATTGATGCTGTTACGGTCTAGACGAATTAACAAATTAAACAGAAGCTGTGGACAAAATTGTTTGTGGTTTCATCATGTGAGGATACATATCCTAATGAACCTGCACTGAAGTGTGCTAAACACCATGAATAACATTTTTTAAGGATGAATTTATACTGGAAAGCTGGCTGAACATTTTCTGTGTCACATGATTAGTTTTATTTCAAAGTACAAAATCATGCAACCCTGGTACAATGACCCCTGTGATGGAATTTTTTAAGTCATTTTACTTTCAAATCACATGAACTAAATTTTAGGCATGATAAATTTTGAAATCCATATGGGTGCCACCCTATTAACCCTTTTCACTGCTGTCAGTTCAAGCTTAACAATGGACTCACTCACAGTTGGGTGAAAGTCCACCAGCAGATGGCAGCACACACAAGTCAACCATCTTTCCTGCCCCAGAGCTGATAATTCCTATGGATGCTGTTGTTTATGATACAGTTTATGTCTGGACCTGCTTCCTTGCCTGCAAGCTGGCCCATACCTGCATTTGGTTTGCATAATAAAACTCTGACAAATGTGGCATAAGAGGATTTGCAATGCAGCCCAGCACTCCTTTTTTATAATGCTGTTCATTGTGCATGTATTACATATGACCAACACATGCAGTGCACAGTTCCAAACATATTTCAAGCAATTATATGTACATATTTTTGTGCTAATTGACGGCAAATTTGTCAACGGAAGCCTGTGAATGTTAACTATGACATAAACTATGCAACCTTGTCACCTCACCTGGCCTTGTCCACTATGGCCATTACTAAATATCAAGACAGAGGGTTTACTTGAAATTGAGTGTTTTAGTTGTGCCTGACCCGCTCTCCAGTGATGGGACTAGAAACAGTCACAGATGGGAAAACATTTTGTTTCAGACCCACACGTCAGCATGATCGGAGATAGGAGGACATGTATTTTGGGAGTCCTATCTGAAACGGGATTAATGGGATATGGGTATGATCAGTTGTTAATTCACATTTACATTAGCTATATTGTGGGTCCAAGGTGACAGTCATACATAGAAAATCTGTCATCATCAAAACTCCATCTGACATGAACTCCCCTTGAAACGAACTGCATGGAACTAACGTCCACCTTTGGAATGCAAAGAGTCCCAGCAACATATGACATGATTTATACTGTTTGTCCAGGGATTCTCCTCCCAAAATAAGTAATTCATCAACTTGGGTACAAGCTGTTCTGCTGTGTGTCTATGCTGCTTGCATACAGCCAAAGGATTCCATGCCTGCTTTTTGGGACATTTCTGCTTTTGACTTGAGCAAGCAGAAGTGTATTGTGTAATTGTCCCAGGTGGTGTCCTCACAATCGGGGTGAGCTGGTGCCAGTCACCCCAGTGAGTGTAACCCAGCAGGTGAGGCATCCCTGACATAATTATACTTCACCACAACAACTATATTAGCCTCATAAATTGGACCTTAAGTGCAATATTTTAACCCCTCCCCCCGCCAAAAGTTTTGCTTTGTTATATTGATCCGTTATATTGTTTCTATAAGAAAAGAAAGTGTTACATCTGTTGTTTGAAAACATGAATTAAGTTTGTTAGTCAACCAGGGTTTTAGGTTGGATTATCTTCTTGACTTGCATCTAGACTTTAAAGAAAAAAAAAACGTCTTGAGAGCCACAACTACTTTTTACTTTGTGATTGAACACAGGTCACAGTTCCTGACAGTGGACAATAGAACCCAATAAATTATATTTGTGAGTGAACAAGGGTCACAGTTCATGACAGTGGACAATAGAAATTTATTCTTAATATTTACTTGTGTGACTGTCACTTTTTTTTTAACGTCAAAGCCTCACTATAAGAATTTTTTCTTTTTAATGGAACACTAAAAAACATATCCATCCACTCAGGAAGAACTGCCTTTGCACAAAGGTAAATAGGGCTCACATTTTTCCAATTTACATATTACATGTTTTGGCTCCAGTCTACCCGACCCATCAAGGTCAAGGTTGACTGGCAATCCAAATTAAAGACAATTTCCACATCAAAGAGATTTTTTGTCATGACTTAATTTCCACAATTTCATACCCTATTTTCCTATGTACCAAATGAAACTGTCTCTGAACAGAGCCTTCATCTTGCAGAAAAAAATAACACGAAGGTATGAAATTTGGAAAGACACTTCAAGTAGGGGCCAGCTTCTCTTTCCTGACTGCTTTGCACTTTAAGATATCTATGTTATTTTGTTCTTTTTCATGCTGTTTGGCTCAAGAAGTTTTTTGCAAATGCTACACAGGCAAACGTTCTGGAAATAGTGAAAGCCCCGCCTGGCCCCACATATACACTCAAGCACCAGACAGACACATGCTGCGATGGAGGCTATCTAGTTTCACAACAACATCTATTTTTTACTACCAAACAGCCCAACTGGCACATGTTTGTGTAGACAAATGTTTACCAGACAAGTGGGTTTGCTGAACACCTGGGAATTTTTTTTTCTCCTCTGCTCATGCTTGACCTTGCATCAGTTGCCATACATCTGACTGCATGCCTTTTCAGGTCAAGGCCATTCACACTGCTCACAGCAGACCCTGGTGGGAGTTAGAAAACCTTGCACTTTTTTAATAACTCGTGACCTTTTCATCACCACGTCAGCTATTAAACAACGACATGTTTAACTTTTACCTAATGACTCCTCATTTTTCACCACAGATGCACACAAGTTCTGTTTGTTTATCAAAACTGGGCATCCCAATAACCATGTGTCTTTATTTGCCGAGATGTTCTGCATGTCTGAAGTTGTTCTCTCCCCCCCACCCCCAATTTAACCATAATTCAACTGTGTGTGGGCAGCACTCTGCTTGAGACGTGATGATTTATACCCATACAATTATTATCAGGCATCTTTTCTTTACTTCCTATTCAACCAAGAAGAAAAACAACATCAAATGACATCAGCAAACTTCCCCATACTATTTGACTGCCAAATGGCAGTTGCTTGAGTGAGTGACTGTATCTGCCCTGTTATAACTAACTCCCTGTGTTTCTGGATGCCCCTGTAAGTTAATAC
Source organism: Hermodice carunculata (assembly GCA_964020975.1). NCBI lineage: Eukaryota > Metazoa > Annelida > Polychaeta > Eunicida > Amphinomidae > Hermodice > Hermodice carunculata. The sequence goes on from OZ026613.1 coordinate 42,792,526, forward strand.
TCGAGGCACCTTGCCAGGTTAACCCGCGCTGTGCTGAAGCCTGGCAGTGAGGACCTTGGTTTAAGTGATACTGCATTATATGTGCATCTAGAGCATGGCTTTTGGAGCACAGAAAAGCCAGGAATGTTGGTATCGAATGAAGGCTCTTAAGTGCAGGAAGAATTTGACAGCAAAACTCCCCATTTAACTCTTTCGTTGTTAATTTTTGACAAAACTCCATGTGCTCTGACATACTGTAACAATACCTGATGTACCAACATGTCTACCGTTGCAGAGACTATGAGAATGATCAGGTCAACAGTTTTCCTCAGTGTTCTTTGGGCACAATCAAAACTTGGCACTGAAAGAGTTAATTCCAGCTACCTATCTGAGAAGATTTGACCCTGGAGCAGACTGGGTCAATTCAAGCCAGGCAGCCCCAAATTGTCCCGTTTTTGACCACCATAGGCATTTGTAAGGAGTCCTAAACAAGAAGTTGTTACATTCAGCTTCTCTTCTTTGATGGTCAACTTTTATTGTAGTGTATATACATGTACAGTGGTACCTGCTATATACAACCACTACTGTGAGCAGCCACATTGCTTTTTGTGGTCACTAGGCTGAGACATAGGACTCAATTTTTTTGTAAAATTTACCTGTTGTGACAGGTCACCTGCTGTATGTGGTCACTTTTTCTTGGCTGAAGGGGTGGCCACATACAGCAGGTACCACTGTATATACTTCATATAACAAAACATGAATATTCCTGAATCCTATTACACAGAATTGAAAACCAGGTCTCATACTAGCAAAATGTCTCGGAAAGTTCCAAGATAGGACAATGTGGCTGCAAAATGGCTCTCCCTGAGCAGTGTTGAGGTGGAAAACATTTCTTTTCTCTATGATGATATGTACATTCCAATATGAACTGGGGGGGGGAAGCAGAGGCTGGGGGAGGGGTGTGTCACTCATTACCATCCACATCAATCCTGTTCTGTTTTTGTATGATTAGTATATAACAAATAATCCACAAATCTCTACTGCTGCATTTGCATTTGACAGCTGCCACTTTGCATATGAAACTGCCTTTCCATTAACTTTGCTTCTCAAAGACCCACACTGATCAAACTTCTAACTTTTCCTGAAAAAAATGTACTCAATGAAAACATCTGACTGACTCTCTGAGTAAAGGAGTGGCTCATACAATAAAAATGGTAGTTATGCTAATTTTCATTAGACATACTTGAACAGTCTTAATGTAAGTCATTCAAACTTTGTGTGTAAATCTTTTAATTTGTTGGTCATGCAGTTACTTTCATGCTACATTGTCAGATTTCAGCGCATTTATTGTCCAACATTATATCTTTGTCATGCTTTATATAAGGTCTCTCTCTCTCTCTCTCTCTCTCTCTCTCTCTCTCTCTCTCTCTCTCTCTCTCTCTCTCTCTCTCTCTCTCTCTCTCTCTCTCTCTCTCTCTCTCTCTCTCTCTCTCTCTCTCTCTCTCTCTCTCTCTCTCTCTCTCTCTCTCTCTCTCTCTCTCTCTCTCTCTCTCTCTCTCTCTCTCTCTCCACCCCCCACCCCCAATCAAATAACTTGCTCCATTTATTCTTGTTCCAGGAGGACCCACTTGTGCGACTCTGAAATTTGAAATTTCTGGAAAAGTTACATACCAGATCTTGAAACAGTAAAAAAGCCATGATATTGGAGGGTTTTTTTGTTTTGTTTTTTGTTTTTTTGTACAGTCCAGCCCCATCTTAGCTGCCAATATGCACAGTCAGCAGCATTCAAGTACATATTTTAAAACAAAAGTACATGTACACAATGTATCGCACATAAAATATTGTTCCCTTTAATATCATAAAGGCAGCAAGCCCAGTCCAGACATCCACGAACACCTCACCCACCTGTAAACCTACTGATGCAGACAACACAAAAACTATATAATTGTAGTACTCAAACAGGAGTTATCACAAAGCGAATGTTGCTAGTCGTTGTGACAATGAACAAAGATATTTGTTGGATCCATGTGAGTGAAAGGATATTTATTTTGGCCTTAATTCTTGCTAACCCCTGGATATAGAGTGAGACAGTCTTTGAAGCAATTTAAATTCTTGAAATGTTTGTCAGTGTTGAATGATTGTGGGCTGCACCGGCCTTCAGTAAATGACATTGTACAGCATATAAATACGCGGAATCTGATCAAATCTTTGGCTGGCTGATTTGAACAAAGTCTCCACATTTATTCATAATGCATGAGTATCAATGGATTTGGGGATGATGTTCAAGATATGTTAGGACTTATCATGTTGTAATGAGCCCTACAAATGCAGCGCTGTAGTTTGACAGAGTAATAACCACAATAGACCCACAGTAATAATCGCTGACTTTTATGAAATGGGTCCACCGCAGTAAGGTTTTGGTGCAGTCCAACTCTGGGTGGAGAGGATTATTCAGTATTTAGTCACTTTGCAAGTTTCCATCCAGGCACAGTTATTGTGATTATGCAACTGCACAACTTGACAGTATCTCTGTGTGCATGGGTCTCACTGCTTGATGCCAGCCTTCAGGACCACACAGTGACCATTATGGCAACATACTTAACCCTATGGACTGCAATGCAATTATGACCACAAATTTAACCCTCCAGTTCATCCTGACAACACACTATGGACCACATTGTGATTACGACAACAAAGATTTAACCCTGGTCATAAAGATGATAACATACTTAACCCTATGGGCCAGATAATGATTATGGCAACACTTAAACCTACGGACCCCAATTATTGTGACTCACTTAACCCTATGGGTCAGACATTTACTATGACTTCACCCTATGGATCTCAATGTGATCCTTGATAACACAACCCTGTGGACCAGACAGTGATTATACACTTAACCGAAAAGGTTACAGAGATTATTGTGGTAACACACCTAAACCTACATGTATAGACCACACAGTGATTATAACAACATGCTGAACTCTATGGACCACACTGGAATCATTGCAAAACACACTTAATCTGATGGACCACAAAGTGATTTTTGTGCTAACATATACATGTATAATATGTATTTGGAAACCTTCAGATCAAGAATCAACAAAAGGTTGTTTCTTACCTTTAAAGCTATTTTTCAAAAACTTATTTGCAGGGTTCCCCCCTCCCCCCTGAAAATTGTGAAAGAGTAGAGAATCTGATGATGATGATGATGATGATGATGATGATGATGATGATGATGATGACGACGACGACGACAATGATAATGATAATAATAATAATAATAATAATGATGATAATAATAATGATAATAATGATAATAATAATAATAATAATAATAATAATAATAATAATAATAATAATAATAATAATAATTGTACATATATTTACCCCGAACTCAGGGAAAATCAAATACAGGCACAACAAGATATATACAACATCACAATACAACTAAAACGAACAGAAATAATATAATACACATACATGTAAACAAATATGTACAGAGCCAGGGAGATACCATGTTAAATGATTTTAAATGATTAAAATAATATAAGCTTGATAACAAAAAATGTACAATAAAATGTGTTGCCTCCAAGTCACTGTGATGCTGAAACTACCTAGTCATCATGATGCAGAGACCAATTTTAAAGGCATAATATCTGTGGTAAAGCCCAAGAATTCTAGGGCTTTGGGGAAGACTCTGCATTTGGCCATAAAAAGATGATCAGATGTGACTGCCTGCTTCCTTTTCAGCAAAACACAAGTTAACAGGTTTTGCATTGCCATTTGCTTATCAAAATTGATCATGTGCTAATCAATTTCAGGGCATTTTGAAGGCACGACTGATCAACTTGCATTTATAAATGAAAATAGTGTTCAGAGAACGGATTACCCTCGGCGCCCACAATCTTTTTTCCCTCAATTCTGCAATTTTTGTTTTGTTTTTTGTTTTGTTTTGAGACTTCCCAGTAGAACACTTTACAGACAATTTCCACATTGTTGTCTATGGAATGAAAGAGCAATTTTATCCTTCTTGACATACTATGATAACACTTGTGTCCACTTGTGCGCAACTCAGATGGCCTTCAAATAAATACTTCAAAAGTTTCATAACAAACAAAGCTGATTTTCAATAGGAATGTGGTCCATTATAACATCCATCTCTGATAAAAATTTGATGAAACTGCCATAGATCCTTGTTGAGATATTACGGTAACATCGTCCCCTTGTGCGCTATTCAGATGGTCTTGAAATAAATACTTTAAAGTTTCATAAAAAAGTTCATAAATGCAAAGACGACACTGGTTTTACAAAATAACCTGGTCCATCATAGATAATCTCTGACATAAAATTTGGTAAAGCTGCGGTCAATATTTTTTGAGATATCGCTGTAATGTTGTCAGGGCTGACACCACTCGGACGGCCTTCAAATAAATACATTTAAAGTTTCATAAAAAGTTTGAAAATACCCACAGGAAGCTGGTTTTCAAAAGGAACCTGGTCCATCATAAGGCTCTTATGTGACAAAAATTTGGTAAAGCTACCGTGCATATTTTTGAGATATTCTGGTAACGTCATCCCCTTGTGCGTCACTCAGACGGCCTTCAAATAAATATTTTAAAAGTTTCATAAAAATTTGAAAATAATAAAAGTAGGCTGTTTCAATAGGAACCTAGTCCATTATAAGGTGCATCTCTGACAAAAATTTGGTACAGCTAAGGTGAATATTTTTTTAGATATTGTGCTAACGTTGACAAGACGGACCGATGTCTCCAGTATGATACACTTACGTAGAAAAACATTACCCATATTCATAAATATCAAACCCAACAATGACAGCAAAGATGGACAGACAATGCAGGGGACGACAATACCTCCTCACTTTTTGTGCCAAGGGTAACAAAACACCAACAAAATTTTAAGATTCAGTGAAAGATACATTTCAGTTGATATATACAGGCAAGCATTTCTGTGCACCTCATAACCATATAAAGGTCAAAACTGAGGGTTATCCCCTAGTTCAATGGTGCATAGTGATATTTGTGATCTACAACTTGTGTCCTGGTACGGGGACAACCGATCATACTGCCACTTTGAGGCTGTCTGAGGGTAGGGGTGGGATCCAGGGTATAGGCATGGAGGAGAAATGCCTGGGGGTAACAGTGACATGCTCACCAAGTAAATAAAATCATGTATTAAATGTCACAAAATATGAACAATAACTACTAGTTCAGACTCCCAGTACTATGAATATTGAAGCAGATAATAAAATTTTAAGTCAGGTAATGACTAGCCCACCCCTTCCTGTGAGGTCCTCATATGTGTGTCTGGGGCAGGCAAGCACAGACACATACATCAACTTGTTTTTGTCCCCCTGATACAAAGCCCTCATAAAGGGGTAAAACATGTGCCGTACCATCAATGGTCACAGGCCATGTGTGCAAAAGATACGCGTATTCTTGCATCAGGAAAAGACAGCCCCTAAAAGGACCATGGTATTTGCACTCGTGTTCCTCAATTGTCACTTTCAAGGCTATCTGACAACATACAAAAGTATCTTGAAGCAAACTGCTTTTGAGTAAAACAGCCTGGGTCGCACAGTATTCAACTCACACCTGGCGACTGGCCAGTGGTTCTCAGCACACAAACACTGGGAGCTCCCAGGTAAGCAAAACATCAAAAAAGTGGACAGGTCAGCCAGGACCTCGTTTAATAGGCTCTCGTACAGTGACCCTGGATGGAGCCAACCCAACACTTGGACCTTCTCATTGTATAGCCTCTGCAGACCTCTAAGTCTATGGGTGGGATGCGTATTTACATATGGACCAGGGCCTCTATACCAAGCTGTATATTTATAGCTACATATCATAATTCACCATTGCATACATTGGTACCATTTTGGTGGATTTTTACAAGTGCAGCATGTGAAAATGCCATCACATGATGACTGGTTCTAAATCATCTTCTACTGCCATGTTTTATATATGTTTGTAATAGAATGGTATTGGCCATGCTTTTTCTTTCACTTCTATTTGTGTGTTCCACTGCAATATAGTAAAAGCTTGTGCATATCAAAAAAAACAAAAAAAAAAACAAAAACAAAAAAAACAAAAAAACAAAAAAAAACAAAAAAAAAAATCAAAAAAAAAAACAAGAGGGCTGTGTGAACAGCCCATGCTCAGCTGATCTTGACATTCATCACACTTGCAGATCTATGAACTTGGGAAAGGATCAAGGTTACCCATGTTCTGAGTAAGTCTGACCATTATAAAAGAACGCTAACATGTGCAACATCAAGGTTCAAGTAGTTCTCAAGTTATAATGAAGAGTAAAATTCATGTACGTTGCACTGTGACCCCAGAAACGAGGTCAAAGTCATTCATGTACTGTGTGAGCATGACCTTCATACAAAAACATTAACATGTGCAGCATCACAGTACTAACTCAAAACAGATCTCAAGTTATCAAGTAAACAGTAAATTTCCTGTCAGTTGTCCTGTGAATTAGCACTAGAATGCCTACTGACTTACATAGTAATCAAGAGGAAAGCTGCATTGATCGATAAGTACCCGAGTTCAAAATACTTAAAAATCAGGAATCTAAAGCAGTGCCACCCAGTAAACAACTTTGTTTGACCCTTCCACAAGAACATATCCATCACATTTCACTTTAATCTGAGTGACGGTTCTGAGAACAAGTGAAAAATAACAAAACAATATAAAAAATTCATAAAAAAAAATAAAAACACAAAAAATTGCAGTGCCACCTGGTGAACAAATTGGGAACTATGTGTCCCTGGGAGTGTCTATGAACGATATCAAAACAATTGGGTGAGCAGTTTCAGAGGTGAAGAGTTTTTAAGGGTTGCCGCCAAAAAACCAAAAAAATTCATAAAAATTCCAAAAATCAATAGAGCGTGACCAATTGAACAAACTTGGTAGAGATCCACCCAAGGCACATCCCCACCAAGTTTGAAGTAAATCTGGCCAAAATTATTTAAGTTATAACCATTACAAGAAATTCCCATGTTAAAACTTTCCTATTAAAACTTTTGTAAAGATTTTTGAAAAAAAAATCATAAAAAAAAAAAAATTCATTGGAACATGACCATTGGAACAAACTTGGTAGAAACCCACCCAAGGTACATCCCCACCAAGTTTGAAGTAAATCTGGATGACGGTTTTGGAGAAGAAGTCGAAAATGTGAATTAGCATTAGAATGCTCATTGACTTCCATAGTAATCAATAGGAAAGCTGCATTGACCGATAAGTACCCGAATTGAAAAAATTGTTAAAAATCAGGAATCTGCAGCATTCCCACATAGTGAACAACTTTGTTTGATCCTTCTACAAGGAACATATCCACCACTTTTCAGCTTAAGCTGAGTAACGGTTCTGGAGAAGAAGTCGAAAATAGCCAGAACACACAAAAATTCATAAAAAATTAGTAAAAAATTGCAGCGCCACCTGGTCAACAAATTAAGAACACAGAGTCCCTAGGTGTCTTCCAGTGTGATATCAGAGCGATTGAGTGAGCGCTTTTGGAGAAAGAGATTTTTTAAGATTTGTCCAAAAAAAGAACAAAAAAATTCATTAAAAATCTTAAAATCAATAGAGCATGACCATTTGAACAAACCTGGTAGACACCCACCCAAGGTACATCCCCACCAAGTTTGAAGTTAATCTGGATGACGGTTTTGGAGAAGAAGTCGAAAATGTGAATTAGCATTAGAATGCTCATTGACTTCCATAGTAATCAATAGGAAAGCTGCATTGACCGATAAGTACCCGAATGGAAAAAATTGTTAAAAATCAGGAATCTGCAGCATTCTCACATAGTGAACAACTTTGTTTGACCCTTCTACAAGGAACATATCCACCATGTTTCAGCTTAATCTGAGTGACGGTTCTGGAGAAGAAGTCAAAAATAGCTATAACACACAAAAATTCATAAAAAAATAGGAAAAAATTGCAGCGCCACCTGGTGAAAAAATTAAGAACTAGGTGTCTTACTTTCACCCTTATTAAAGAGCTTCTACCCAGAGGAAAAGTTTGTCACAGACTTTTGTGCCTTTATCAATTGATTTGTGAATCTGGTGAACCCTAACTGTAAGCAATTTTGAGTTTGTCCCAGTGACAAGTTCCTTGAAACTTCTTCTTCTCCTGACAGAAACTGCACTTGTCTGGGACAATGGGAATGCAAATTGTCAAACCCTGCTAAGACACTTGCCTGCTCAACAAGACAGCTTAATGTATTTTCCACTCCTGGGAATGGAACTGTTGACAGGTTACAAAAACAGTTTGTTGCCTAAAATGAAAACAAGACACACAGTGGTACCTCTTTTGAGAGACTACTCCACTGAAAGACCATCTCTTTTTTAGGACCACATGTATCCATGTTACTTAACCTCCAATGAGTGGCCACCTAATTTATGTGACCACTTTAAGACCCCCCCAGGGGGGTCTCTTAAAATGACATCTATCTTTGACTGCACAGAAGAGAGAAACTGCAGTAACTGAGCAGGCCACAATGTTCTGAGTCACTTTTCAAGTCGAGTTGAGTACTAATCAGGTTTCACCTGTCCTTCATGACCACAATTGTCCAACAACCTTCTCAGCTGACCCAGAGTTCCTGGTTTTCATACCACTATTGTGCCTGGGTCAGCTTTGCTGCCAAGTCACTTGGAAATAGTGTCTACGACTCTACGTCACTCGACACTGTTGATTACATTTCTGCACGACATCACTGACTAAGAAAAAATTTATTGTATTGACAGCTTTACTTTCAACACAAGAATGGTTAATTCTATTTATTATACAATCCTTGGCGTTTCTGTCATTGGCTCATCCTAAAGATCCGGATTTGCCCGAACCTGTACAACACATCAAAAGAAAGTTATTTCCTCATTTCGCAGCTTATTGTGAGCGACTGTTCTCTGGGAATTCAATCCAGTTTTATTGGTAAGGCAGATGGATCCAATGATCCAATTCCCACAAAATAGCCAGGTCATTAGATGACTCACCTGAGATACTGCTGACTCACCATTCAAGTACAAGCGTGTACTCCAAAGTGTAGTATACACTGCACAACTAAAAAGCTCCACTTTGACAGTCCTATCCCAACACATGGGCACGGCAGGACTTGTCAGACAACAGCCAGTGGTCCCTATAGCTTTTCCACAAGGCAGTTCAACTTATATCTTTAAGAGCACATGTTCAATGGGGAATGAAAATGGCTCCTGAAGGAATGGAAGTCACTTTACTTTTTGCTGTATGTGCGACGTCAAATGTCATGTAAGTTAAGAGAGAAATGACATCAGATAGAAACAAAAAGGTATGGAGCAAAATACAAAGGCAGGTTAAATCTCCTATCTGTTCTGAGCTGCACAGAACACTTCCAGCCCTTCAGATCAACTAATAAATTTAGTCTCTGAAAATTGATGGTCTTTCATGGGAGGTCTAAATACCTCCCATGAGGGAGACCATGCAGTGCAAAAATAAGCAAAGTAAGCCAATTTTGAATTGGCAGTTTTCCGAGACAGTTGGTCTCAAAATAGTTAAGTATAATAATTCTTCAATGTTAAAACAACAAAAGTTATGATCATCTGAGGCACTGTAACAGTTTAAGACTCAAATTTCCAATAAAAAGTCCTTCCATTCAAATACCAGTATGCCCATACACATATAGAGAGAATTAAACAATAATTATAGCCTTATTATTTCTCAACATATTATATCTTGTATTCAAGTCCTTAGGGACCATGAAAATTGGTCAAGGTCATCCAAAATTTTAGCTTGATGATTGGCTTACTTGGTGTGAACTTTGCACTTTCATCTCAACTTATCATCACAATAATGAACTCAATGTTTTTCACACCTACATTAGTTCCAATTACTACCACCTGTGATGCTACCATGCCTCCACACAAGATGGGATGTACTGACCATTAAAAAAAATCACTTTTTGGCTCATATCTTCCATAATACTGTATGTGGTACCACCAAATTTTTGGGCACTTTTGTGTTTTTGTGCCATCGATATTCCTACCAAGTTTTGCACCAAAAAGAATTTCAAAATTTTCACATTTTGGTCCATACATTACATAATACTACAGGCAATGTCAGCAATATCAAACTTAACCTATATTTTTACACTCTTTAATCGTCCTGAAAGTTAATGGAGTTAACTTGAAAACTGTGAATGTAACCTGTTCAAGAAAAACAAAGTTTATGGAGAGGAAGACAGACTAATGGATAAATGGATTGACGGACATGACTGATTGTATAACTTAAGCTCTGTAACCTTAGGCCAGGAGTGCTAACTAGAAGCCGATCAGTGACCGCAAACCCCTCCGCCAGGACAGACAGACGTCCCTAGTATGATACACTTATGTACAAAAACATGACCCATATTGACAAATATCAAACCAAACCATGACAGCAAAGAGATTCCAGAGTTACCAAAGCATCATTCATCTTCCAATACCATGGTGAAGAAACAAATTTCACTCCTGACTTGAGACAGGCAGTCACCCACAAAAGGCAACTGGTGGTTTTAAACTGGTCCTCCCAACCTTTAAAATATTCATCATTAAATACAGACTATAGTATTTCCAATATGTATAGGACAAACCACTCGAAATCCAAATTTTATTACTTCTGCAAAAAATAAAAAGAGAATTGGTAGGCCTATCACTATTTTGGTAGAAAGTAGGCCTATATAGTTTTTGTGATATCTATGAATCTGGAGCATTATCTAATTAATAAGTTAAGTGATTACGGATGGACGCGTAGGTGACGACAATACCCCTCTGGTAGGTTACTTCTGTTTGACCTAATGACAAAGCTTTAGTGCAAATGCAATGAGCAGAGATATTATGGCAAGGCCATTTTCCTTCAATGCAGCACTGTGACCTAAATATGTGACCCAGTGACCTAGTTTTCGCTAGGTACCTGAGGCATCCTTAGGACCAACTGACATAAATAATTGATGAAGCTACATTCAATATATTTTTTAGAAATTGTGTTACCGATGTTTTTTCTTCAATGTAGTACTGTGACCTAAATATGAGACCTAGTGACCTACTTTTCGATAGGCACCTGAAGCACCTCAATGGCCCTCTGTGATACAATTTGGTCTTTGTAAAAAGAGTATTTTTGGAGATATGGTGCGGCAAGGCAATTTTTTTCAATGCAGCACTGTGACCTCAATATGTGACTCAGTGACATAGATTTCTCTAGGTGTCTGAGGCATCCTTAGGACCAACTGTCATAAATAATTAGTGCAGCTACAATGAGTAATTTAATATTTGAAGATATCATGGTTGGCCATTTTTCTTCAATGCAGCACTGTGACCTAAATAAGTGACCCAGTGACCTAGTTTTCACTAGGCACCTGGGGCATTCTTAGGACCAACTGTCATAAAATAATTGATGAAGTTACAGTCAATATCTTTTTAGATATTGCGTTAACGCCGTTTTTTCTGCTATGTAGTACAGTGACCTAAAAATGATACCTTGTGATCTACTTTTCAATAGGCACGTGAAGCACCTTAATCACCCCCTGTGATGAAAATTTGGTTTCTGTAAAGTGAGTATTTTTGGAGATATGGCGTTAACAAGGCATGGACGGACGCGTAAGTGATGACAATAACCCTTCGACCTTTTGGGCCAAGGGGTAAAAATGGTCCAGATTTAATCAACAGCTTTCCCAAGTACATGTACACTTTAGGGGCAAATTGTACGCATGAAAGTTCATGACCCAAGTCTTCAACTCAGCACTGAAGGTGAAAAGACAGGGAATACTGCAATGCATCTGAGTAAAATGTGCATTATGACCACTTCTGTAAAAACAGAAGAAAAAAAAACCAATAACTTCAGGCTGCTTTAATGTTACTTTCCATGTCTGCTACCTGTTGTGAGAGATCAACTCTCGTTCTTGACCCTCTTAATGAATGTGGCATTAAGTACACTGGATGTGCTCTTCATAAAGGTCCATGTATTGTCAGATTGACATGGTTATGCTCTAGACACTATCACAGTCATCAAATCTGAATATTAACAGACCATGTTTTATAGCCATTTTTTTTAACACATGTACATGTGTTATAAATTACGGTTTCATAAAAAAGCTTAGAATGCAATGCAAATGAATGAATAACTATATAAATAAATGGATACAGAAATAATATTGCTGATAAACATGTGCAGAGCCTCTGAAACTGCACACATGAAAAAAATCTACGCTTTTAAAATAAAGTGTTATTAAACTGAATAAAATTAAAGTCTATCCCTACAAGGAAACCCACTTTTGTGAGACAAGGCCTCAAATCAAATATTACGTTTCACTGTTCCATCTTGATGGCAAAAAATTATTTGTTATTATTTACCCTGTAGGTGAGTTTCACTTATCTGTAATGGGTCATTTCGGATGGGTAAGTGGTCTTTTAGGGTTACTGTATTTTGGGTGCTCACTACCCAGGTTCTGCAGGTAGTCTCACAAAAGAGGTAGATTCTTATTAAAAGGTGCTTTTGCACGATGAGAAGTGGTCACAAATGGCAGGTGGTCTCCAAAAAGAGGTATTTCAAAGAAGAGACTGTACATCATTACGTTGTTCAGACAGGATGCTACACATCGCAGATTCTTCTATAAAAAAAAGATCTGTTGTCATTGACAACGTGCTCAATGCCTGTCAAAACTGCAGCAGCAATGTTTTAACAGTATCCACAGACACACCATAGTGCCAGCTGATGAATTCATAGATGCTAACCAGAGGCTATCATAACATACACACACAAGCTTAAAGAATGTTGCACGATGCCCTCTTTGTCAATACACCAAAGCACCCATACTGGGCCCATAGCATTCTACTCTTGTACGAATCAGACAAATATTTAGCAGCAATGCCTGTGTGGTCTACCCCATCATAACAAGGGAGTCCCTACCTCCCCCAATGCTGCTTTTTTTTCCCTCTTCTATCACCAGAGTCAAGCCGTAACTTGCGCTACTGCCCACCAAATGTAGCACCTACCTTTAACCAATTTACGCCTAACCATCATTAATTGTGTATCCAGACAAATTACATTTAGTTCCAGGCATCCAAACTGACTCATAATTCTACGCCATTTAGAAATTGTTTGGTGACAAAATGAACACTACAAATTTTATGACAAATTACGCCCATGGTGACTGGTATTTCCCTTGAAGGCTGTCTGTGATATTATGCTGCGGTACCAGATGTAAAACACACCTCTTATAAAAAGACCACATACTGTTTCATGACCACCCTTTCCTGACACTTGTGAAGAAGCACATTCTGTGGACAAAACATTCCTAACCATGCTGTAACATTCCTTTTCTTAAAAGTGAGTGCTCATGAGCATTTCCCTACATTGAACTTGTCAAGAACTTGACATTAATTAACACCTTACCCCCTTGAATGAAGACTCAGCTTTCCTTGGCATGGGTTGGGCACTAAGTTCCCAACCCATGCCACGGCAAGCTGTTGACCTGGGTCATCTAAACTTGATAGGTTTCATCTTCAATTCTCATTCAAATTGTATTTCATTACTGTTGAAATTAGTCGAAAACTCTGAAGCAAACAACATTTGACCTCCACCTGGTCTTGGCTGGTTTAAGGGGGAAAGGGTCAAGGGTTTTTGCTGCTTGTCTGACATGCATCTTTGCCTCAATTTAAGACAAGTACTGGGTCACATCAATATTTTTACTGGTACAAACTAAAACTTAACTTCTCCCAGACAAAAGGGCTTGCCCCATTAATTTACCTGCATTTAACACCACCTATAACAGGAGACCACTTATTCTGGCAGTAAAGGGAGTTGTAAATAGCAGTTAGTATTGCATATTAAACAAAGACTCAGGATCAATCTGGAAAATTTGCCCATCTTTGGACACTGAGGCTCCCATATTCCCTCAGCACTGCAGTATCCTGTACAAATTACACATTAAATGTGAAGGTTGGTCTTTCTATTCTCTTCCTCCTTGGTTTCCCTAAACTTAACATGGCGTGCAAGCACTCCTGTGTTGGCTTTTGTGTGAATGGTCCAGTGTTGTTTTTGGTTGCTGGATGACATCTGTCACAGAGAATCCCTCCACAGGAAACTGTTACTGTGTTGTGTGAAAAGAAACTACACACGCCTGTGTAAAAGATGAAAGTGCAATACCCTGACGTTTAATCTTTTTTCAAAGAATCAAGTGACCCATACTACAGGAGCACCACAAGTACATCATATCTGTACTCAAATACTGTGTTGATTCAGACTTGCCCTGTGTCAGCCACACCCATTTACCACAGACTGTTTACCTCTACCAGGATATGTGACTCTTTCCTTCACATTAACTCACAAAATACATAATTATCTATTGTCAGTGCTCCTGCTACTGCGTGTATGTGCCCCCTCCAACTTTCTTAACTGCTGAACAAACTAAGCGGAATGCAACAGAAACACAGACCCCCATCTATTTAAAGAGGCAAGAATTATTAGAAACATGTATACTTTCTGACCAAAAAACTAAAGAAGTACATGGTAATACAGTTAAACCTCTGTAGCCGAACACATCACCTGTGAACTGAACACATCTTCTCAGTCCCAGTTCTCTGTCTAGATGCTACATAAACCTAAGCCGAACACTTTTCTTCAGTGCCAGGTATGTTCAGCTCAGGCAGGTTTCACTATACATGTATTTGAATATGTGGTATTTTATCGTCACTGATCAATGTAACTGCTGTAATTTTCCCAATTTAGATACACAACTCTGGTTGCCTGCTTAACAGACTCTACTTTTTATGCTTCTTATTTTTGTATTAATTATCATTACCCTGAACTGAGGAAAACACCAGACTAGGAAGCAGATGGCTTGCTTTGCAGGAAACAATTCTGACTGATTTTATTCAAATTTTTACTCACTTCTGTTGGTTATACAGAATTAAACAATGCCTTGTATTTTTCTGATGCTCTATGGTCCTATCTGTTCTGTAACTGTGTTCTTTCTAAACCTAATAAATCACGCATGTAAGTCCTACTTCAGGGACATTTATTGTTTTACAATTACCATTTTTCACATTATGAGCATATAAAGTGACAGACAGTTCATGTATCTAGTGATATTGAGATTTTTTTTAGAGCATTAAGAATGTAAAGCAGTAACATAGTAAATAGTGACTGAAAATGTGTAGCAGAGATAAATTACTCCCCAGTACAAAATGGAAGAAATATGGCAATGGATAACTTGAATGACAAACACAGAAATGAAAAACTTATGGAACATGTGCAAATTTAGTGATAAAAGATTAATTTTTGAGAGCAACACAAATAATCTAAAATTGTATCTAATTGTACATATTCAGTCCACTCTTGCTGATACTGGCTTTACAAATGCCCCACATATACAATGCATCAGAGTTACTGGTAGAGCACTTTTGCAACAGTTAATAAGAAAAAGGGTCTCTCTCTCTCTCTCTCTCTCTCTCTCTCTCTCTCTCTCTCTCTCTCTCTCTCCCTCCCTCCCTCCCTCCCTCCCCCCGTATATCACTTTTGCAACTCTCTCCCTCCCTCCCTCCCTCCCTCCCCCCCGTATATCACTTTTGCAATGCCAAAAAAGTGACAACTTTTTAAAATTGGTGGAAACAATGTACTTGTGTGCCTCACATGTACCTTGAATAGCCAGGAAGTTCAAAATTATGCAAATAAATAAAAAAATTTGAATGCTTTATATCTTCAAAACTATTATGGATGGACACAAAATTTTCAGTTGCACGTATGGGTTTTTGACACATGCCAATTCAATGGACTATGAAAAAAGTAGCATCATAAATTATATTACTTAGGGGCAATTCAAAAATTAAAATGCTGAATATCTTCAAAACTATCATGGAGGTGACAATTCAACTTCAATGTAAAGGTTTACATTGTAAGCCCATCCAATGAACCAGGAACCAAAGATATGAAATTAGAATTTATGCAAAACATGTGTATATGCAAATTTTAAATCTTGAATATCTTCAAATATCATAAATGCAGTTGCCAATCCAACTTCAAGTTAAAAAAAGTCTGTGCTACACCTGTATCCAATGAACACTGAACCAAAGTTATAAAATTAAATTCATGTAAATTAGGCACTTACACAAAATTTAAATCTTCAATATCTTCAAAACTATTACACACAGAGGTGCCAACTTTTATAGATGGAAGTACTATTTGCACTTCAATTTATAGCTTTACATCAAGTTTTGGGTACAAATGCAGATGCAGCACTTTAATTTATGTATATTGGGTAATTAAAATGAATATTACATCTTGAATGTTTGCAGAACTAGCCATGATGTAGAAGTCAGACTATGATGTACTCATATGTTGATATATATAAATGTGTACATAGAGAAAAGCTTATTTATTGCTGTACATGGAGACAGTTGTGACTATCATTGGCCGTGTGCTATGCATGTGGCTGAACTACAGTCCTACCTCTTTATAACACCCCTCATTACAAGGCAGTTTCAGATATAACACAGTGTGTAATAGTTCCCACTGAAATAGTTATCCCATTACTTTTATGTTAAAAATCCCTCTGTTATAAGGCAGTTTTGCGATAAGACAGTCTGTTCTGGGGATCCCAAACACCAGCGTTATAAGGAGGGAGCACTGTATCTATGATAGTATCCTAAATGTAGTAATAAAACTGCCCTCATGCGGCATTTTAGTCCTGTAGCATACAGTGTTTCTCAAGGGACATACAGACACCAAAATAAGGGAGGATAACGAAACTATCCAATTACAACACATGGATAATGTTACACTAGCAACAGCCAATATCTTCCCAAGGGAAATACAATATCCCCATTAAAATAAGTCAGTATATCCCTCATGATCTATATTTGCGGAAACAGTGACTTTGACTTTAATAACGTTATGTGCTATGACGTCACTCACGTTGCACGGGTGCACCTGCCACACAAGATGCACGACCTGACAGGACAGTAGTTTAGGTCTATTTCTTCCTGGAGGGGAAGTGGGCTTTTCTCGCACAAAATTATGAACCAGAAATTCTATGTTTTGGCTACTGACTTGGTATGTAGCATCTTACATAATCCCAGGAAAAGCTGCACATGCCTTTTCCGCCTAATTATTGCAGATACATTTAGGATACAAAGATAATCCCATGGCTAAATCAGTCTCCTACCCTGTACAGTTCCCTCTCGAGCTGTATCGTCCCTCGACCCTTCCGGTCTCAGGAGTATACAGGTTCTCAGGGGAACTGTAACCTCCAAGTATGTATACATATATTTGAAGATCATGATTCAACCATAACAAGATACATACAAAATGGATTGTTAGAGACTGGCTTGCTATGACTTTATTGGCATGGTTTCACATCATTTATACCAGTCTGTTAGACACATAGCTGCTCTGTTTGAACACTGCTTTTGGGCACTGTCAAACTGCATGGCCATCCACAGCAGATTTTTTTTTCCCCAAAGCTAAGTATTTTACTGTTAAATCTACACAAACACAGATTTATTTGATAGTTTCTATCTTTAGTTTTTCTTAAATCAGTCTCTGCCCATGATCAACCTAACACATACAGTGGCCCCCCCCCCCTCTTGTAAGGCCCCCTGGCCTGAGGCCACCTCCTCTCCAGAGACCACTTCTCCATGCAGTAAGTATGATATTTTCATTTAATTTTTCCCCTCAAGAGAGACCATCCCTCTCATAAAGCCACATTTCTGGTGCACTTGGGGTGGCCTTATAAGAGGGGGACCACTATAGTGTTTTATGATTACCCTCTGATAAAATCAATCATGGGTAACAGCTTAGCACCTCAAGTTACTATACAATACCAGTGTTAACTTGGACAGACTAGGCCCTATCCCGGGCACCCCATGGCCTATCTACAGTGACCCACCATGATAACACACCCCCTTAACAGTGACCCACTGTGATAACATGGGGAAAGTAAACAAGCGCTCCTTACATCTTGTTGGTTTTATGCTTCGTTTTCCTCATACTGTTTTCAAAGGCCACATCCGCTGACAAGAAACGCAATCTATAACCTCACTTTTTGATGCGACCCATTTAGTCAATGGAAGAGTACCAATCCAGACTGAACATTTGTTATTTTCCCTTTACACCTTCCATTTCAATTCACATGATGGAACTTGTGCACACAATCTTGTTATTCTTTACCTGGGAATGGGTCTTGATTTGGCAAAATGGGCTAGAAACATGAAGAATGCATGTGACCAAACATGAAGCAGACAGTTCCCTTGTGGTCTCTGTGCCCCAACACAATGTGACGGCTGTACCCCCGGGGCCCTACACTTTCACTTTTCCACCCTCTCCTAACAATTTTCAACTTATTACTATCTGTGGCGGCACTTTCATTATTGAGAATTGTAGAGGGAGAACCAAAGGGAAGCATGACAGGAATGCGGGATGGTGGGGGTTGCGTGCTGGGAGGAACAAGGCTGGGGCACTGAGGGCCAGACCTTCCTTTGTGTGGGGCTGACATCTCCTTCCAGCCAGCGGAGAGAGATGACACACACACTCTACACAAATGTCTGTAAAAGGCACTTATAGAGACATGGTCTCTCTGATTCATCAGTCCTACTTTTTACATACTAGTGCCCATCTCACATCCTTTTAAAAAAAAGTACATGTACATGCAAATTTTTTTTTGGATCTACTTCAGATGTATAAAACACAGCTGCTGATAGGTTAAAAAAAAAAAAGATATCGGCTTAGTTTTTTCCAGATCAAGTGCACACATTGCTTTTTTTTTCTTTTTTTTTGTTGTAAATTAGCATAAAGGAATGTGCCTATGGACACGATTTATTTCAAATAAGCATAATCCGATGCAAGAAAGTGTAAACTGGTATTTAATTTCAATTTTTTCCTGGCCCTGCTGAGGGTAACTTGAAATCTTTTGCCTGGTCCTGCAGAGGGCAGATATCCATCACAATGCGCAGTGCATACATTTTATTGTATTTTACATCTTGACCACTTTGAAAGATCTAGTGACTACTTGACTGGTCATCCCAGGCAAGACCTGGGCAAACATATTGAGTGAAAAAGCTCTTCACACCAAAGAACCTCAAAGATATCAGTACGTCTGTGATTCCCCGATGATCATCTGTTCTGGTTCTTCTTACGATCACCAGAGGGCAGTACTGGTTAACAGCCTTTTCTTACTTCAGTGACTGCACAATGCAGAACTTTTTCTTCCACACAGCAGAGAAAGAGAGACCGAGGTCACTGAGAAAAATTCTGGTGAGGATTAGCAAATTCTATAGCACCGCAAGCTTTAATAGAACTGCACATTCTCTCATCTAAACCTGTCTGACAGTACTCATAACTCAACAGTCAACAGAGCACATGGTATTAACTGCATGTGCCAACAGATATCCTTGATGTTGACTGAGTTCAAGAAATTACTGAACTTTTCTCTTCATATCAGACACATAGGTCTTTCTTTTAGACCCAAAATTTTCTGAATGTTCCTGACTCTTTGGACTCTTATGTCTCAGTCTCTTTTCCCTCAAGTTGAACTGATATGACAGATGGTATCACTTAATTGGACCAGTCTCCCTTGCCGGAAACTTCAATGTCTCAATTTATATATAATTGAAATTCTCTTTTTCTGACAGATGAATAAGGGTACAAGGATTCACTTTCATGTGAGTATCCCATTTCGTTAGCCATTCATACATTGTATGAAGATGCACCCAAGGCTGGTGAAAGTGAGACAAAATAATCCATTCTGTATACCAGCACATCCTGGAAGCTTGAGCATCTTGTGTTCTGTCAGTACACAGATTATCTTTGCTTAATCTATCACACACAGGAAGTGGGGATCAATTTAATCAAATAATAGAACATGTATGTAACTGTCCGACAATAAACACTTCCGGTCTCTTTTAGGAAAAGAGCTTTTATAAGATTCTACAGAGTCTGATAATATGCAGGTTTCATGACCATAGATGGAACTGCTATTACTTACTTCTATAGAATAAGAGACAATTATTCTATCCCATCATGTAAATGGGATCATCTGGTAAGCTGGGTGGGGATGAGGGGTGAGGGTGAAAACTTATGCTTTGATGCTAGAAGGAGAATTGATCGGCGAAAACTAAAATTCACCCCACTAATGCCCCCGAAGATTTTATCAAATTTCTTTAGAGTTCTTAAATTTTCAATGTCCTGGACACAAATTTCCATCTGGTGGCTCTACATCAAAGTCTCATTCAAATCCTTTCCTGCAATAAGGTTTTGTGTAGAAAAACTTTCGTTTAGAAAAGTTAAACAAAACAAAAACAAAAAACATTTAAATCCTTCAGCATCTGTAATTAGTTATGGGTTGAAGGAAGTTAAAGTAGATGGTTAACAGGAGTTAACTGAAAACAAAGAACTTCATGACGTCTGACAGTATTGTGGATCAACACATTCCACTCACACAGATCATTGTCCCTGACAACCAGTACCAAGCCCCTTACTGATGCATCATATTTCCTGTGATGTGTACCACTGGTCAACAAAAACGGCACACTGTCCAAGAAGTTGCAGATAGCCCTAAATAAACTCCTGTCCGCTACAAGGAAAGTTAGACAAGTGTTTCCTGAGTGTTTGTCTTGGTATCAGTGTAACAGGCTCCCTGATAGATGGTACACATGGCTAATTGGATAACACAAGAAGGAAGGAGCTGGTACACAGTCTGCCACACACAGCCGTTAATCTGCTTGACTGGGAAACAAAAGATTTTCATTACGGTAGAGTGCTGATAACAAGTGTATAATGACAAAGCGATTATTTGAGGCACTTGAAAATAATCTTATCCAAATCACAGTGTACTCTCCCCAATGTAGCAAACCCAGTCAGCCTTGTTTGCTGATTGTCACAATTGATACCAATGGAATGGCTGACATCTGGCCACTCAAAGGAGAGAAGGATTTCAGCTACTGCTGTTATATCACTGCTCTCTACAATAAACTGATAATAAGCCTATGTTTTTTACAGCTGTTAGATGAAAAATAAAGTTCATTTCTTCATCCTGCACCATGTCCATGGGTTTGCTATTCTTCTCAACTTAACATAATGATACACTGAAAATACAGACCAATATATATATATATATATATATATATATATATATATATATATATATATATATATATATATATATATATATATATATATATATATTGGTCTATATTTTATATGTATCAAGATGAAGAGTGGTGTTGGAAATTTTTAAACCATAGCCAATTTGGCCATATCAACAGAAAGATCTTTGGCCAAACACTGACCATTTTATCCCAAACCACAAGAAGAATTCCACAACTTTCTCTTAAAAACAATAAGCTGAACAAATCTCATGAATACATGACATGTCTATCAACGGTTGAACTGATTCTGATATATCCATAGCCTGCAGGTTACGGAATTCTGTGAAATTTGCCATAAGGCATCTTACAACAGGATTAGAGGCAGTCAAATTTGTTTGCTATGAAGCACACTGCAGGGTTTCAATATTTCACCCGTGAGATAATGACTGCTCCCTGTAGAGTCCCCCTTGGGAGTCCGAAGTCAAAAGAAAAGTGGGGAACACGACTACAGTGACTCCCCTGGATCATTATTGTTCTGGTCTTTTCTGTTGCTGCTGCTCAGTTCCACTGAAAACTTGTCTGATCATGTTATACCCCCACACAGCCTCACCAGATGACAGCTGTATGCATCCCGCCTGTCTGGTTAGGCCACTTTGTCTCCCCAAGGCCTGCTTCTCAGGCCTGTGTGCACATGTACAATGAGCCTCTCAAACTCTTTTGTACCTTTGGAGTGAAGTCTGATTTACAAGGTATTTTAAGGGGCCAGCCAAAATTATCGACATTTTCACATTAGTACATAGAGTACTATTTCATAAGACCCCCCCCCCCCCCCCCCTGAGATTAGTTCTTTACAAATGTTAATTTTTGAAACCAAATGCAAAGCGATATTGTTTGGCCACATATTCAGCCTCTAAAACCAGTGCATATCCATAACGCTTATTAAGCTTCTTATGCAACTATTACCATAAATATTTAAGTTTGAAACATTCATTGGTGAGCAAAAAAAATCAACATTTTCATGTATTTAACAAAAACAAAAACAAAAAACAAAAAAAACAAAAACAAAAAAAAAAGAACACTGGTCCTCGGCCCCCTCCCCCCTCCTCCCAAAAGCGTACTCTGTGTACTAATGTGAAAATATTGACATTTTTGGCTGGCCCCTAACTAATAGTTACAAAATATTTCCTTGGACCTGGACACAGTAATACTCTGAGAACAAAAAAGTGTGTATCAAAAGATCAAGAGGGCAGCTCACCCTTTCATACCTATCTTTCTTTCAAGACCACTATGATAAAATTCACTTTACAAATGCTTAAAACAAAGCCCAGCATCAAAATTAACATTTGGTGAAAATGACAATGACAGAATATGTGTGTTCTTACTTCTATTGACCATCTTATTGTACATTTGTTTTTTTGTAAGTTTCAAAACATACATATATTACTTTGTTCTTCATTTTTAACTCTTTAAGTGCCAAATTTTGGACTCATTCAACAGCTTTTCTGGGTGCGAATTGGATGCCCAATGTGCACCGAGAAAAGCAGTTGGTCTTGGGTATTCTCTCTGGAACTAGAGGCATGCTGGTACTTGAATGAAAGATCTTTTTATGAGGAATACGAATCTGAGATCCTAATTATAATTCAGACTAGTTTTACTTCTGTAGATCGACTTAAGATGTGATTGGTACTGAAAGAGTAAAATGTAAGAGGGCAAAAGCCTATGAAATGCATAACATTCAAAATGAGCCTCACTCACTGTGAGCCACTGTACAAGTGCAGCACTTGTGACAGACAGACACAATCTAAGTGAGGCAGTATTCCAGACAAGCATAACCAGCTCAGACCTGCATCTTACCACTTAATGTCATCTGTTTGAAATTTCCCAAAGCAGCTTTCTGGGTCGGCATCATATGTTTTTATTTGCCCTCAGTTAATCTTTACAGCAGCAAATGTTCAAAATTCTATTCAATTATGATCTATGATCCATGTGACCCTGTTGTCCTATTGACTCCTAAGCAGTGGTGCAAGGAGTCTGCAAAAGTTGCCAAATTGCCCCCCCCCCTTTTTTCCCGCGCGCGCGCGTGTGTGTGTGTGTGTGTGTGTGTGTGTGTGTGTGTGTGTGTGTGTGCAGTGACTAACAACAATAACAAGCATATAGGATTAGGGCTGTGAATTGGCCCTCAACTTGTAAATTAAGTATCATTACTTTTTTCAAATTTTCAGACTGATGCTTGAATCAGTTATTTCCGTTTTATGGTCCACTCTCCACCACTATGTGAAGGGTCAGAATGTTACCGTTCAATGTGGGTGATATTAGAAGAAGCAAAATAGTCCTGTGCATACTTAATGCATAATCGAGTAAACGGCACGGTGGAACACAACAACAACAGTGAATATAATCTACAGGTAAAGGTGTCAGAGTACCACCCTGCCAGAGCACTTTTAGAAAGGTAGAATTCGAGGATATTAATATAACCAACAACTGACAATGGCATGAATGAAAAAACACACAGATTTGATTTCAAATGTTTACTCAATTACATCAAAGGGGTGATTTTCTCACTTGGTCATGGAGATTTTGCCAGTCAAACAATGTCGGAATTGATTATTGTTACTTAATTGATGCATCATTAAAAAAAACCAAAATATTAATGTGAAACATAGATGCCCCCCCCCCCCCCCCACGTCATGATGTTCGCCCTTGGTACCCTGTTGTTAGTACCAAATGAGGCACTTATGACTTTGGAGGTGGATGATGAAAGTAATCAATTTGGAAAAGTTATAGAGGACTATTATCATGTGCAAACCAGATATCCCAGGTTAAATTCTGAGTAAGGATGCAGAAACCAAATTCACTAAAGTGCCCTTGTGACCTTGGTCGAAGTCAACTTCCTTTGAAGCTGATCTAACTCTTATAGAAGACTATACACACCTACAAAATAGAGGTTCTGGGTTAAAAAATTCTGCAGTAATTAAGCAGAAACAGAATTCAGTAATGTGGCTCTGTGACCTTGGGAATTGACTCAAGGTCACCAATTTCAGAACTTGACTTAGCTCTTATAGAAGGCTATTTTCTGTTAAATATGAAAGCCCTAGGTAAAAAAAAATGCTTTGTTATCATGCGGAAACCAAGTTCACTAATAGGACTCTAGGTTGTGACCTTGGGAATTTGGTCAAGGTCATACATCTTCTTAGCTGACCAAGCCCTAATTGGGGACTGTCACCATGTATAATACTGAAGTCGTAACTTAAATTCTGAGTTACAATGCACAAACCAAGTTCACTAAAGTGGCTCTGTGACCTTTGAAATTAGTCAAGGTCATCAATCTTCAAACTTCACCCAGCCTTGGATAAGGACTATACTCCTGTGCAATATACAGGTCACATCATAAAACTTTTGTAGTTATTGTGCGGAAACCAAAACTTAAAATAGTGCCTCCGTGACCTTGGAAATAGGGTCAAGGTCAATCACCTTCAAACTTCACCTAGCCCTTATCTAGAAGTATATACCTGGGCACTACCAAAGTCCTTTCTCAAAAACTTCTTGACTTATGGTACAGAAACAACAGTCTATCTACTGACTACCCAGGCACAAAATCCCAAGCTCAAACTCAGAGGGTACCTTTCAATCTATGGCTGCACAATTTGCATGTCCACTAGCCCAGGACAAGTCAAATTCCAATCAAAATGCCAGCCAGCAACAAGAAATTTTAGTTTTCTAAATGCGATTTTTACATATGGACAAGCAAGTTTGAATGGAGGGCTAGTAAAATGCCGGAACTACTAGCCCCGAGTACTACCAATGACAAATAATTGTAGATCCCTACAATTCTGAAAATACTCTTGTCACTCTGATTCCTCAAACTAATTCTGAGCAGTCACAGCTTCCTGTTTTCTGCCCTGTAGCTAGAATGAAGACTATGTTGGGGCACGGTCTGTTTGGCAGGAAACATATTTCAAGTATCTGGCCCTTTGAGTAATATACGTGTTAACTTGTCCTTATAGTTTTACCAGTAACAGGTAGCTATTTTTATCTTGCAGAACTACCATCTGTGCTAGACCAATCTGTGTAAGCCTTTCATAACCCACACACCCACATGTCAAAAACCTGCTGCTCTAGTTCCTGCCACACTTTTCAACAAATAAAAATGTTTCGGAAATTGTAGTGAGAACAAGTCTTTCATACATAAAAACACATTGTTTGCATACTTTTGTCACCACAGAATTTCTTAGTTGTCTTATTCTGACTCAGAAAAAGTTAACAGGGTGATATTTTCACATTTTAGCATTCTCCTTCCTGAACTTAGAGGGGTGGGGCTGGGAGTTGGAGACACAAGGGCCATGAAATGGACATTTATCCAGTTTCAAGCTTTTGCTATCCTAGATAAGGCTGAACTTTGCAAATCACAGCTAAAACAAACAAACGAAAAAAAAAAAAAAACCAAGAGGCTCATGGGCCTAATGTTCTGCTGGCATCATGGCTACATTACACCTGTTCATTTCAAAGCTGTGAGTCCTCAAGTGGCTTCTGAACATATAACGCTTCATGTAAAAATTGTCCACCAGATGGCACTTTGCTCCATATGTAATCACAGCTCATTTGTGGAACTCCTGTGATGAATATTGTTGCATGTGCCAAGACAAGAATGAGTGAGTCCGTAACTTTAAGCCTCAGTGACCTTGGGACAAAAGATCAAGGACACCCAGATTATGTAATACAAGAGGCCCATAGGCCTGCCTGGTGCTGTGCTGACATTGCCACTGATGTCCAAGCAACACCCTGCCATTACAAAATCACCTCTTTCAACTTTACAGGCATGGTAACCTCACAAAAATAGTCAAGGTAACTGACAGTATATACCATTCTACCTTTGGAAATTGTCTATATATCCAATAAATTTGGCAAGTCTAATCCAATTAATTTTCGAGATATGGAATTCTATATCTTAAAACACATTCTGGCTCATGATTTCCATCAAATTATAGCTGGCGCCACTAGTATCATTACCAACCTAGACTTTGACCTCCCCCACAATCCCACCAAATTTGGTGAAGATCTGCCAAAAATTAAAGATGCTAGTGTTCACAAGATTTTCACATTTTGACCCCTATATTACAAACTAATGTAGGTGGCGCCACCAATATCAACAGCAGCCTAGATTTTCATACACCCTTTAAGTCCTGAAAGTTATATTGGACTAGCTTGAAAACTGTGGATGGTATCACGCTATCAAGCAGAAGTTTACGGACAGACATGAGCAGTCGCATAAGCTCTGCGACCTTTGATCAGCAGAGCTAAAACGCCAAAAAGTTAAAAAAAATAAATAAATAAATAAAAATAGACTACAAATAAACAACAGCACATTGCCCTATTATATGCCCTTTACATACATCAAAACTAGTCTCAAGACTAATAAGTCCGGACTGAAGATTAAGAAATAATGTATGCAGACAAACAGCTGTACAACTGTTAGGCATAAAACAAACAAGACACCTCACTCCCTGGAATGATACCGTGTTTACTCAGCTCCTCCTAACACTCCTGCTACATATTGTAATTGGTCTGTTTGCATGGCACTTCTTGGTAGCCTAGATGACGACTGCCCTTTTTGTTTTTTTTCTCTCTCTCTTTTTAATTTCTATTTTTAAATTTTATATATACATATGTATTTTAACCATGTATCTAGCAATGTCAGCAAAAAAATTTCCAGTGCTCTATGGAGACCAAGCCTAGCTTGCCTGTGATTTTGCTAAATTTATTTATACATTAAATTTGGACAAGTGCACAACAATTTGATCTGTCTATCACAGTACAGATTTGTCTTCAGTAAGAATAAAGGCTTCCAAGTCTAATTTTACCATTAGTTGGAGCAGGCAAAAAATGTGTGCATACAACCTCAATATATTGTGCTAAACATGAAATAAGTAAGCTGTAAAATCTAACTGGTTAAGTAAGACCACAATAGGAAAAGAAGTTCTAAATCCTTTATGACAGCCCATGCACGGTGGGTCTAACTTCAGTTTTGTTTACTTCTGCATACTGATCATCAATCATACATAACTGGAAACAATTTTCCCACCATTCAAAACAAACTGGACAGTTGTAAAACCACACCCTGAATGGGTGCAGATATCCCCTTTTCACTCTATCTATTTATACATATACAGTGGTCCCCCTCTTACAAGGCCACCCCAAATGCACTAGAAACGTGGCTTTATAAGAGGGGTGGCCTCTCTTGAGGGGGACAATTTAATGTAAATCCCATACTTGCTGCATGGACAAGTAGCCTTTGTAGAGGGGGTGGCCTCCCTTGGGGGGGGGGGGGCTCATAAGAGGGGGACCACTGTATGTATGTATGTATGTATGTATGTATGTATGTATGTATGTATGTATGTATGTATGTATGTATGTATATATATATATATATATATATATATATATATATTGGTGTTTGACAACTACAAAAATAGGTTTCCCTTCATGATCATACACAGATCACTCAAAACTTGGCTCTTGGCCAACTGTTTAAAAGGTGATCATGGGGTATGAAGATAGCCTTCTCTGCGCTCCCTACATGATAATGAGTATGCACTTTGGTCATTAGCTTCATGGTACATGTACTTGTCTTGTAAACAGTGATATCTCATGACATTATGAGGAAACTAAATACTGCTTTATAAACAATCAAGCTACCCTGGATAAATATTGTGCATTTGCTACCCAATGCCATTTACCGCAAGGTAACTAGAGACAGTTACACTCGGAAATGCATTAATTATGCTACACATGTGCTGCTACTGCACCGAGGGAATGACTGTCACTATGGCTCTCTTGATCTGGCCTCAAAGATCACTGGGACAGTGGCTACTGTCCTGTAAGACTATTTCTGTGGGAGACTAAGCAGTCTTGAAAAACTACCTTTGGGGACACTCTGACAGGCAATTTCACTGTTATTTACACGCCCTATGATAACCTCTCTGCTTTTTAACAGACTACAATTTGGTTTTTACTACACAGACCCTTTCACAGGAGCTTAAGACTCAAGACCACCAATCTCATTTTCCAATAACCCATGTGCCAGTATACAAGAACAATGGCTTTATTGGCCTGTTAATAGCTGAATACACAAGTCATGTCCCAATGGTCTTGTCTGATGTCCTGCAAGGGTGTGGGTATTTTACAAAGAAATACACTAGGAAAATGTACATTTTCCCTAAAAACTGTCCACAGAAACCAGGGATACACTTTGTATGAAAAATGCTGAAAAGAAAGTTTTTCAGTCACACTTAGTGCTTTACATACTTAAATTATGCAATGCCAAGGCAATGGTGGAATACATACTTTATTCAAATTTATCAAAGTTTGCAGGACTTTTTATTGTTCTTTATGTTCACTCATGCATTTCACGCACATGTATACACTATTACCATATTACTCTCTGAAGGCACCCAGGACACTTAATTCATCTTCATGCTGCAAGACTGGTACTCAGACCTATATTCTGAATGTCAGAGTTCACTGTAGTTGCACAATTAATGCAGAAATATAGAACACATGCTTTATTTTAGCATTTTCTTGGGACACAAAAATGAAGGGACACTTTAGGGTACGGGAAGCACCTCCACCCCCAAGGATCATGTGGTATGCTATATCTAACCTCAAATTAGCAATCACTTGCAAGCAACCATACTAACATTAAATCATGCTACACTATCATTGCAACCAATACACAGAAGACTGGCTCACAAGAGGTCACCTGTCAATATGCAGCTTTCGTCAGAGGTATAAGAAGAACACAGATATAATGTTACTGGCAACTTTTTAACGTACATGTAAGCTACATGTATCATTGCCGCCATGACAGACCAGTACTGTTAACATTCCTGGATCACTACCTGTACACTTGGATCTTTTTAATCTTGATAGCTGATGCTAAAAGGACATACAGTGGTCCCCCTCTTTTTAGCCCCTCTCACCTGAGGCCACCCCTCTTGAAAGGCCAGCATTCTTGTGCAGAAAGTCTGGCATTTCCATTATATTCTCCCCTTCAAGAGAGGCCACCCCTCTCAGAGGGTCCCTTTTTGGCTGCATTTGGGGTGGCCTTACAAGAGGGGAACCACTGTATTTGTGGTTGATATCATAATCAGAAATGGCAGCAGGAAATTCCACTGAAAATATCTGATAGATTTATCATAAAATACAATTTACACCCCCTTAATGTTCTGGACACAATAACAGGTGTCTAATTAACATTGTCAACTATACCTTGCCACCAGACCATCCTTCTTTACAATATGCATTGTGAAGTACTTTAGGACAGTCTTTCTCTCAAAGTATGGCAGGGTTGTTCTGCAGGTTAATGCAATAAAAACATTTCAGTTCCAATCCGAACAAACTTCACAAAGTTACTACAACTACAAAAGCAGCCGGCTGTCAACCAAATACATGTACATGAAACTACTTAATTGTGATCAGCTGCATACAATTGCATCTGTATATATATAAATATACACATACACATATACACACACACATATATATATATATATATATATATATATATATATATATATATATATATATATATATATATATATATATATATATATATATATATATATATATATAATATACACATATATAAGTATGTATGTATGTATCAGAGGCTGGTGCAAGAATAAACAACGCGGTAACTAGATCAGTCTTACATGTACATGTCTAGGTATGGCACTAGGTAGCGGTTTTGATCAGCCCATGGCATAACAGACCAGTCATACCTAACATCGCCACCGTAACTGTTGATCCTATCTATGTAGTAATCAGCTGATGTCTATAGCTTTTGTATCAGTATGTATTATTTCACATTTTGCATATGTTTCAATTATATCAGAGTAAAGCTTTTTTTTCCTTATATAAATATCTAAGGGTAAACTATTTGCCGACAGAGAGTAAACAGCACTCAATAAGCTAAGTTGTTGGTGTGCTCCATACTATTCTAAATACACTTCCACCAGAACTGGTATGAAAAACACTTTCTACTGACAAAAAAAAAAAAAAAAATGTTTGTAAAGCCATTGGTAAGGATGACACTTGACATGCGAGTGCTTAGGGCCAGTTAGAGCTTGAAAGGGTTAATGTTCACAGTGGTTCCCCGTCTTCGCATGTGGGTGTAGGTGGAATGTTATGCAGGCACGCATGCCGCCACTTGAGAACAGCTCTGCCTACTTACTATTTGTACATGTGCACATAGTCACTACTACTACAGCAATGGAATTTCCTTATCAGCCACACAATTATATAGGTATATTGGCCTACATGTATTTTATTTACCTGGATGACACAAGGGGGGGGGGGGGGATACTGAATAAAGCAGATACACACACTGAAAGCTGAGGCATAAGTAAGCTCGTTGAAAATGTAACCTGAGCAACCAAACTCAAGGGTTATATTTTTCACTTTTTTTTTCTTAGATGTTTTTTCCTTTAAGACAGTGTTTAAACTTTTCTTTAAGACATGAACTCTTTTTTTAAGCCCACTTTATTCACCTGGCCTGTTTATTTGTGCACAGCATGTAGACATACTGTGTTTATATTTAGTCTGGTGCATTTACTATTATCTGATACAAATAAATATGCCTAACATATTCATCCTGTGATTTGTCTGCAAATACATGATGCTGGTAAGCAAAAAATATGCTGACACTGCTCAGTCCATTCAAATTATATTTCTGCTATTATACTACATTCACACTAATAAAAATTACTATTTTTTCCCTGAAATATGACCCAATGCTGTTTACAGCATGCACCCTTTCTCCAACACTCAGACAAAATTGGAACATTTTCTCCAGAAAGAGATCCTACATGTAGAAGTAGATTTTTTCCCCCCAGGAATGATAATTGTTTACCAACTACAGGACATATACTATTCATGTACCAATCTGTCAAGTGTCATGGCCTGTATTATGTCCAAAACTGGATTTAACAGTGTGAACCAGCTATCCAAATCTTAACCAAAAGTTATGTGGTCCTCATTTTACAATCTGATTGGACGATCAAGTGCTTTTCCATACCGAGTAAGATTAAGATGTGAAGCTAGAACACATGCACATATACATACCCTCCCCCCCTCCAAAAAAAAAAAAAAACCAACAACAACAACAAAACAAAACAACAGGCAATGTCGTAAACCTCCTTGGCTGCAGCTCTTACCTTGTATGTAATTGTAGTCACATGAACATGGCATGTAACTGAAAAAGTTGACACCTGTCACCTTGAAACATGTCAAGGTCAACTGCATGCAATCTTTTCCATAAGAGAGACACACACTGCATTTGGATAGGGCAACTCTTTCAATTTTCAAATTATTATGGTGACATTGAGCGTAACGAGAAATTGGAAAGCTGACCTGTAACCTTAAAACAAAGTCAAGGTCACTTATATGCAATTCTGTCCAAGCACTGCATAAGCCATCCCTACACACTGAATTTGGTTGGGGTGTTTTTCCATGTTTAAGTTATCACGTTGATGTCAATTATGGACAGAAGGTTTAAACAAGAGACCCATGGGCTTAATGCTGTCCTGGCACTGTAGCTATCTTGCACCTGTTCGTTTCAAAGTTGCGAGTCCTCAAGTGGCTTCTGAACATATAAAGCTTATGTACATTAGCGTATATGTCCACCAGATGGCACTTTGCTCCACATGTAATCATAGTTTATTTGTGCAATTCTTGTGATGGATATTGTTGCATGTGCCATGACAACAATGAGTGATTCCTTAACTTTATGTCCTCAGGGACCTTAGGACAGAATATCAAGGTCAAAAATATGTCAAGGTCACTGATATTATATCAAATTCTAGCTATGGACACTGTGTATATATATCCTATAAATTTGGCAATCCAATTACTTTCTAAGATATGGAATTTTATATCTTAAAACACATTTTGGCTCATAATTTCCATCAAATAATAGGTGGTGCCACTAGCCTCATTAGCAACTTAAGACTTTAATAAAAAAATTAAATCTTAAAAATAATACATGCTGAACACATTTTTGTTTCCTGCTTGCAAGGAGTTTAAAAGGCATACTGTGGTCGAAGTACATACTATCCATGGTAATATTGCACATGACTTCCCACGCCAAATACATACAGTGTCAGACTCTTCGTCGGTCTTTTTGCTGTGGGAAATTGTGCATTTTTTAACTCGATCAAGAAAAAGTTCTAGGCACTTTTTTTTTCAGTACACAAGCTATGAAGACAAGAACCTCCTTTATTTCATAAGAGATGGCAGCTGTTAACAGTTATGAAGACACTATGTATGTTGTACATACATGTATTACTTTATTTTTGATGTCCCAGGCAGTGTGATAGAAGAGTAAAAAATGTTAGTGATACGGACGCCTCTTCAAGGGCTATTAATCTTGCTGTTCATTCAAGTCAGCTGACTTTGCCCTGCGCATCTCCATACCCATGTAAATTAGTCCCTCCTTTGAAGGAGAACCTGCCTTTTAAGACCAATTCATCAGGTTATGGTCCCTCCTGCTATCTTTTTCATGTTCCTTGGTTTATGTGATCATTTTTGTGCTGCTCCTGGGGTGGTCTCCCAAGCGTTGGACTACTGTATTGTCAGCAATACATGTATGACCAAATCCCCTCAGCCCCATCCAACCACTGACTTTTTGCATTCGGTGCAGATGGTCTTTTGATGGAAGATGCCTGAAGCAGGTTTCCTGACCAAACATGTTTTTCACACTTCAGTATGGGGTTATGTTGAAAGTGTCTGCATCTGTGGATGCCAGTTACAGTTCTCTTAAATAAACATGCCACATAAAGGGCAGGGGGTGAACCTTAACACCCCTGGTCAGTGGGTCAGCTCAATGGTCAATATAAGGCGATAGGGTCAACAGCTCACAATGTCGATTGGCCTTTTATATAGTACATACACAAATGTATATTATGGTGGCTGCCTGCAGCACTGCATATCTTTCCGATGTTACTTAACCCCCACTCACACACAAGGCCACCCAAAGTGAAGCCTCAGTATTATTGCTGGGCAGGGCAATCATGTAAAAATTGCGAACTTTTGCTTAAAACTGGTGGCCTGAGAGAGGGGTCATAAGAGGATTAAAGGTACCGGCAAAACCTTAAGCAGTGCTTCCCCTGTCCCTCCCCTCCGCAAGAAACTCGAATCCAACAAGCAACTCTTAAGGAAGTCCCAATGTTAATTAGAGCAACTGTGTTAACTGTGCACTGCTTGCAAAGTAAGAGTACTCACTAAGGTTGCTGACCAGGAAAATTTGACCACAGGACAACTATTAACATACTCTGCCAGCGAAAAACAGGAAACACAGTAATGATACACAGATCAAGGAACTCTGTTAACATTGTGATCAGTGCAGGAAAAGCTACCAATACAATGACCCCCTTTTTTCACATGAGCCGTCCTTCTTGCCTTTTGTTTATATGAACAGAAAAAGGCATTTCTATCATATTAACTATTTCAGTGCCAACTGCAACTAAGGTTGAACTACGTAAAAGGAACTGCTCTGAATTACAATAAGGGTGCTAGTTTCATGTTCCTAGTAAAAAGACCTTTCACTCAAGTACCAGCATCCCTATAGATACATAGAATATAATAGTCCAGGTCAACACTTTGGGTACATCGTGTCCAAAGAGCACTGGGAAAGCTGTTGACTCAGTCCAAACTCACTTTATTGGCAGTGTATATATGCATCAATATATTTTTCAGTCTCCTCAGTGATGATTTCACACATGCTTACTTAATAGATGATAATTACAATGTATAATACAATTGATAATGAATTTTTTAACTTACTTTGGTACAATTTTTTGGGAAACGGTCACGACATTTCTACTCCCGTCATGACTGTTTCCCAAAAAATTGTACCAAAGTAAGTTAAAAAGTTCATTATCATGTCAAATCTTGGTACCAATAATAACATATTCCATATAATACAATTGTCAAATACACTATGCTATCATTAATGATTTCTCTGCTCATCAAGGACAAAAAATCTGGGATAATTAAGCAGGTTTTATTTAAAGTTACTTCTTTTCTTCATCAAGAATGTTACACGAGCTCTCTACTTTTCCTTTCCTACCTCCAGATTTTTTATCACAATACCTGCAATAACTATGATCACCGACTGCCACAAATGGTAAGCAACTATTGCTTCAGATCACTGAAACTAGTCAAACAGGTATCTTTCTTACGCATTTAATCTTTGAAAAAAAATAGAAAAAAAATTCTGCTCCTTAAATCACATCACCAGACTGGAAATATTGTTTTCAAATGATGCTACGCCATACCCTATGAACCCATCTACAGACTCCATTCTACTCTAGTTGCACATAAAAAGTCCCAAGGGCTGAAATTTTTATACATGTGTGACCACCATCCAGCATGCTCAGCTTGAAGATCAATCCTTTTTTAAGTGTTCTAAGTACACTTAAGATTAACTTTCTGACCATATTAGTTAATGCTTGGGGGTTCAACTGGTGCACGCACAGGGTATTTTACCAAATAATTTTTGTGTGGATCCTCCTAACATGAAGTAACCATAAAAGGACAGGATTGTAAGATTAATACTAGGGGAATTAACTTCATAAAATGCTGCCTGCTGTCCAATTATGTCATCCAAACAACGTTTAAATCATCTTTAGGATTAAAAGTTCACCGACTGAAATTTGTGATCGGTACAATCCTGTGTGAAAACATCTTACCGCGTCAATGCAGCTGAATTTCTAGTCAATTGGTGCTTGCTACACCTAATCTCTAGGTGGAAATGCATTATGGTGCTGAACTTTTAAGCTGTTGTAAGGGCTGTCCCATTCACTCAGCCAGATAAAGCTCTAAATTTACTCTTCTTTGGCAGTACTTTCACTTAATTCCGTCAAGTATTCATTCCTTCTTAAGTGCCCGTTTAATGAGATTGCACATACTTTCCATACAATTAGCCCCCTTGCAATGTACTGATAACATTTAAGTATGGGCAAAAAATGTTGTTACTGAACCCTGCCTCATTCAAAGTTATCACCCATAGATTTACAAAGAATGCAACCGTTTGCACATTTCATGTGCTACATAAAAAAAAACCTACATGAGTACAAGACTGAATGGTAAAAATGCCTCCCAATCGTGTCATAATTTTGTGTATCATAAATAAATAAGCACCTATCCAGCTTTGATGAACATGATCCACCCATTACAAATTCAAATGTACGCAGAAACTGTCCTACAATACTTTCGGTTTTATTTTCTTTATTCTTAAACAAATTTTCATCAGCTCATTTGATTGAAAATTTCTGGTCCAACGCGGCATTTTATGGAATTTTCTCATCATCTTGAATTGGGACTACTATCAACATTGCTATATTTTCAAATAGTCTGATCCTGAGGCCTCAAATGTAGGCCTATTCCTTATTGCGAATAGTAGCAAACACCAGATTCTGTCAAAAATGAGACAATAATCAAGGTTATCCTTGAATTAACCTTAACATCAAATACAGACATTGACAACACAGGATACTGTACTTTCCTTGCATTTTTCAGTAATGGCACAGAAGAGTAATGCCACCGTGTATTTCTTCAAGTTACGTACACAAAGTATTTTTCTGCTTTGACAGTGTATGGGAAGCCTGCATGGGTGAATTTTTCATGCATGTACTAGATGGTCAAAGTTTTCTCCTGACCAGCACAAATATAAAGTGACAATATCTGGACACCAGTGAAACATGCAGGGGCCCACCCATGCTCACCGCAATTTGTCTGGCCTTTGTTGTCAGCCATAGCGACCAACAACCAACTGAAGCACACAAATGTCTCTTTATGACTTCCAAGTGATGTCCACTACACCACCTAACTTTATTTCAAAAGGTGCATCAGGTGATGATCGCTTCATTTCACCAGATATACATCTCACTGGGGACAGTGCTCCAAACTATAAAAATTGTCCCACATCTGTGTTCTATGCTTTGGCCACACCTCATTCAAACACACAATTTGCTTTTGAACACTTGTAAAATATTCGACAGACCTTTTATAAACAATATACCAGTCCATAATTTTCGGTACTAAGCCAGGATAAACAGATACTGCTATTGTTGGTTCTCGTCGTTCTAATGCTTGTATCAGTGCAGAACAGGCACATTGATTAACTCTTTCAGTGCCAATCACACCTAAAGTCAATCTACTCAAGTCTGAATTATCATTAGGATCTCAGATTTGTATTCCTCGTAAAAAGACCTGTCATTGAAGTATCAGCATGTCTATAGTTTCAGAGAAATATCCCAGGTCAACAGCTTTTCTGCGAGCCCATTGCGCCCAGTGCACGCTGAGAAAAAATGTTGACTCAGTCCAAAATCTAGCATGGAAAGAGTCAATGAAAACATGCCAACTTGCAAACATACCTGGGAACCTCTGTCTCTACAGGTTTAAAATGTTCAAATTGTTCAAAATGGTCAAAAGCACACAGATATAAACATGATCACATGACATCTGCTTTAAATCTTTTAATTTTTGGTAAAGTATGTTTTTGTTATAAATATATATATATATATATATATACATATATACATATCGCAAAATATTTCAGAAAAAAAATGATCACTCTCAGAATATTATGGTTTCAATATCTGCAAAAACATACCAGGGATCAGCACAGTCCATTCACTACCATGTTTCCATTTGAAGTATTTTTTTCATTTTTCCAGATTGTACGGGGGCTAAAAGTTTAAAAAATTTAGATATGTGGCAGACAACATATACATGTCTACCAAAATATCTCAAAAATCTCAATATGGACAAAATTATCTGAATCGGTTAGACATTTACCTTAAAACAAAACTGTACTTAAATTAAGAGTGCTGAAAAGAAATCCTATACATACATATGGCCTACAGCAAGGTTCCTTGATGATATGGTGTATATTAAGGTGTACTGGATGCAATGTAGTAAAGTGAGTGACCAATATGAGGAGTTCTTCTATTTAGTAGACAGTGCAAGTTCATAATATATATTTATATATTATTGACAAACCATGCTGTGATATAAATATATACAGTAGTCCCTGTCATGAGAGACCCCTGTCGTGAGAGACCACCCTCTCATGAGAGACCACTTTGCAGATTCCCAAGTCCTATACTTCCCATGTTAATTTACCTGTCGTGAAAGACCACCTGTCTCATAAGACCACTTTTTTGTTGCTATAGGGGTGGTCTCTGGTGACAGGGACCACTGTATATATATCTCACCCTGCTGTCAGGTTACTCAGAAACATGTAAAACAGTCTCATTTGCACGTGATTCCTACTAAGGAAATCAAAACAGCTGTTGGTTTTGGCACTGCAGCAAAAATGATGTGCCAAACCAATACCCAAAAAGCTCTCTTCAGGTACTTTTTGCCATTGTTGTGCAGGCCTTTTACCCACACCTGTTATTGTACAAAAATCAACACAAAAACCATAAACCACATACATGTGTACATACACCATTATGTATATACAGAAGTCCCTCTTGTGTAAGACCACCCATAGGGAATGTTTAAAAAGTGATCACATAAAGCAGGTGGTCTCTCAAAGGAGGGCCCACTGTATACACCTACATGTATATGCATATATAATCATCAACATGGTAGCATAGCAAAATAGTTGTTCAACAATTTACGTTATGTGCCTGGATTGATGTGTAAGTGGGTCACAGCTGGTTTCATCAGCTATCATTATCATGATTATTGAACGTTACAAGCAACCACATATATATATATATATATATATATATATATATATATATATATATATATATATATATATAAATGTACCCCCCCGAAAAAAGAATAAAAAAACAAACCAAACCCCCCCTATAAAATCATAAAAAATCACTGAAGCATGACCATTTGAACAAACTTCGTAAAAACCCATATAAGGTACATTGCTACAAAGTTCACAGTGAATATAATTGACTGTTCCAGAGAAGAAGTCAAAAATGTGAATTGACTGCCTTCCATGGTAATCAATAGGAAAGGTGCATTTACTGGTAAGTACCCGAATTGAAGAAATTGTTAAAAATCAGAAATCCACAGCACTGCAACCTAGTGACCAACTTTGTTTGACTCTTTCAAAAGGGACATATTCACCAAGTTTCAACTTAATCTGAGTGACGTTTCTGGAGAAAAAGTCATACATAGCAAAAACACATAGAAAATAGTTTTAAAATTGGAAGAAAATTGCAGCACGACCCAGTGAACAAATTAAGAACTAGGAGTGTTCTTTATGATATTAAAGCAATGGTTTGGAAGAAGATTTTTTAAAATTTGCCCAAAAAAGAAAAAAAAAATCATAAAAAATAAAAAAATCACTGAAGCCTGACCATTTGAACAAAACTTGGTAGAGACTTGCCCAAGGTACATTGCCACCAAGTTTGAAGTCAATCTGGTTAACAGTTTGGAGAAGTCGAAAATGTGAATCAGTATTAGAATGCCCATTGATTTACATAGCAATCAACAGGAAAGGTGCATTTACCAATAAAAATCCTGAATTGAAAAAAAAAAAATCATTAAAAATCAGGAAACCACAGCAGTGCCACCTGATGAACAACTTTGACCCTCTCACAAGGAACACATCTAACAAGGTTCAGCTAAATCTGGAGGATTCTGGGGGAGAAGTCGAAAATAGTGAAAACACCAAAAAAAATCATGAAAATTGCAGTGCCACCTGGTGATCAAATAAAGAACTAGGAGTCCCTAAGAATGTTCCTGTGTGATATCAAAGCAATTGGGTGATCACTTTTGGAGAAGACTTTTTAAAATTGCCCCCCCCCCCCCCCCCCAAAAAAAAAAAAAAATACTGAACCGGTAACAATTGAACAAACTTTGTAGAGACCCACCCAAGGTACATCCCCGGGAAGTGAATCTGGCTGACGGTTGAAATCGGAGAAGTCGAAAATGTGTAGGGCCTGTATTTTTTACACAAGCGGAACGGAATAATGAATTTTTGTCACCTCTGAAATGAAATTTGCTGTTTTGCCTTAATGTGTTTTACATACAAAGAAAACTACTGAAATGGAATATGGAAATTTCTGGCTGGTGAAACGGAATTTCTAGTTTTCTGAAACGGAAAAATACAGGCCCCTAAATGTGACTGACGGCAAAGTCCCAGGAAGTCTTCAAGTAATTCAGCAATAATAAATTTGGCAAATTATACAACTATATACTTGATCTATTAAGTAAATTATAATTTCCTTTCCTAAAATCATAGCGAAGTTCCATTTAT
Source organism: Hermodice carunculata (assembly GCA_964020975.1). NCBI lineage: Eukaryota > Metazoa > Annelida > Polychaeta > Eunicida > Amphinomidae > Hermodice > Hermodice carunculata. Next base: position 42,831,912 of record OZ026613.1, read on the forward strand.
AGCATGGTTAACCAAATTCTCATCTTTCCACAGCCAAGTGAGGCTAGTTATCTTTGCCTGGTTAGAATAAGACTGGGTCAACAACTTTGTCTTACATAGTTTTGGTACTCAGCATGTTTGAAATTTTTTCTCTCTCCATCACAATTTAGATGAACATTGAAGTAGACAATGTTTGATACCCAGGCACTTTTGGTCATTTTGAGGACAAGGGTTAACCATTCAGATGCCACTTAGCCTACTTTGACACAATATCTACTCCCAGGTGATGCTCTCAAGTCCAGCGTCACACCAACAAGCTACCTCCAGAAGTCCACAACTTGGCTTACAGCAATGTTAATCTGTCAATCAAACTGGTTTTATCAGCCAAATAACATTCCCAAACCTCCTTTACTCCTACATGGACATGATGTATGCAAATGAGTGGAATACCAGATCAATATATAGTACACTTTAGGTGTTTGTTATCTCTTTACATATTTGAACTGATGGTGGGCCACTGTGAAAATGCACAAATCTCATGCTGTGTATGTTACCAGACAGTCATGCCAATGTGACACCAAAACTGAAGAAAAGGCATGGGGTCATCTACTAAAGAAGAGCTTCCCAGTTTCATGTACACTTTGGCCTCCCTAACCATGTAAATGACAGAGATGGTCATGCTGTTATCACTATAATGGCCAGAAATACTGCACATGTTCTATAACCATTACACCTCCAGGTGAAACTCACATGAGAACAGGGAGATGTACACATAGGCCTACCTCATTTAACTCTTTCACGGCTACTTGCCACAAGAGCTGTACCACATATATATTTATCATAACAATTCCAGAGCATAATTCCTCATAATTAGACCTTGGATTCAAGGATCATCAGGCCTGTATTTCCAGAGGAGAGAAACAAAAAGAAAAGTCAACAGCTTTCCTGAAGCACACTTGGGTACACTGCCCCAAAATTGTGCCAAGGAAAGCTGTTGATTCAGTGTATAATTTGGCACTGAACTAGTTCACATCAAGTACATATGCACCATATAGTTCCACACAATTGTGACACAGAAATATTTTTGTGACCAAAACCCTCCCAGGTTGCAGACAATTTGGCAGACAGATGCTATTACATTCCAACTTGTACTCATCAGTTAGGGTCTCTGCCAATGATGTTGGACCAGTTACACTTTACCTTATGCAATCAGAACACAGTGGAGAAGCTTCATCATAGATGAGAAAAATTTAAATTTTCTTGTACATATACGAAGCTCAAAGTATACATAGTAAAAGTCATTGCCTGTAGTGACTCACTACCCATACTGTAAAAATACTACTGAAAGAACATGCTGACTTTGTTTGAAGTAAAAAAATGAATTTTCTTTGCAAATGTTCATCAAATGCATGTTCTGTTTCAAGTGCAAGTGATAGACATGTAATTTTCTCAATTCACCCTATATCAATTGCTGAATTTTGTTATATACATGCACTTGCCTATATTTACCACATAAATTGCTTAAATTCAAAATCTTCTTTAAAATGGTTTTCACAAGTGTTCAAAGGTGCATTGTGTTTTGCATTGCTTCATAAGTCATGCAACACTACTGACCATAACTCAACTATGAGTAAGGAGAAGAGACATGTGCATGGGAAAACTCATACCCACAATGCCTAAGTATTGTTGTCAATAAAACAAAACACACACTCATGAAAAAAAAAAAAAGAAAAAAAAAAAGAAGAAAACTTGCCACAGTAACAACTGTGGCATAACATGACTGCCTGTGGTCATCTCTTCTTGGTACCCCCGACAATTGTTTTCAAGTCCATGTATTCAAATGGCTTCTACTGGGAACAAGTAGTGCAGCGCATTTACCGTGTATATATAATATTGCTTTCATGGCCAAAAGACTTCATGGAAAATAAAAGGGACAAAGAGGTAAAGACTATAACTAAACATTCGTGAATGCCTGGGAGCTATTCTTTATTGCAGATCTTGAGAAACTGCAAGCAGTGACACGCAGCACAGGTGGACTGACACACAACCAAGTACGGAGGGAGTATTTGATGACTGCTAACAATACTAAATGACTCCATGCAACTGATGAATATATCGGCACACGCAGAATCCTAGATCTGCCAAAAGCCTGGAGTGACCATTGTGTCTCCTTGGCAGCCTAGATCACAAGTTGGGATATGAATGTAAAATTATGTATTCAATAATAAAAACTCCCAGTCCTTTGAACACACAGTCAAACATTATGTTATGGAATACAGACGGAAAGTATAATTTGAAATGTAATGCTTGACATTCATATGGGACAGCACATATGGTGATCTAGACATTCATGGCTCCATATTCTCATAAAACACATCATACTGCACTGAATCAGACATCTTCTAAAAACATGCCCCTTTAAAAAACGTACACATTCACACAAACAAGCAGACATGAAAGATCAAAGGCATTTAAAGCACATTTGTTGTCCTTGTACTACTTATGATGGCTTGTTTGCCCAAATAGCCCCTGGCATATCTCATGTATTTGCCATAAACAATGCTACCCATCTACTGGGAAATGATCCATGTGCACTGGTCACTACTGTCAGGGAGTTCCCAGAATTAAGCTATTTATGGTCTCAAATTTGACATGTGATTTTGTTATTCTTCAGTGGCAATGTTGACTTGTCATGACTAGAGGACAGGAATAAATGAATGGTTGGTTCACTAGCCATGCTTACAGGATTGGACATATTATTTGTTTTGTAACGCATGTTTCCATATTTAACGGGAAGGATTTGCACACTAGATTTGCACTCAAAATATATTATGCAGGTTAAGCTTCCAACATTCTGAACCTTCAGTTACAATAGTCAGAGAAATCAAACATAGATGAAATTTGATGTCTTTGAGACAACATTTATGACAAAATCACAAACATGAATACATGTCCATCATATGCATTCTTCCAGGTCACAATGATGAGGACAGCTTGCATGAAGGAATGTTGAACTCATTCCATACCAGTCCCTGATTTTTCCATATATTTACCTAGATTTAAGATGACAATTGCATATTTAAATTCTTCATGAAAAAAAAGAACTTCCTTTCAAGTACCAACATGCCTATAGTCTTAAGTCAGAGGTTCTGGCACTGACCAAGGCCTGTGACCATAGTATGGAATGAGTTAAGTACTGTAATCATACATGTAGATCATTGAGCTCAAAGAAATAGGCCACAATGAAAATCTAACAAAACCTCCTGTTCCCAATACATGCACTCAAAAAGAAAGATAAAAGTCTGTAAATACTGCTTTTCATGCCAACCTCGCTTTTCAGTATACAGGCACTTCCTGATCTGTGAAAGTACCAAGAACAACAGAAACATCTCCCACCCTACTGTTTCAAATACAAAATTAATATCATACATGTATACAAACAGCTCCACTTCAGGAATTACAGGTACAAGTACATGTTAGCAAGTATATATCTATTACAGCACAACACAGTATATTAGATACTGATAAATAAAAACTGTGAGAGTATACAATCAGCAGCTCTAACAGAACAGTTACTTTTACTAGATCAATCTACCTGCCATTTGTGTACCACCTACAAGCATCAAAATGTTACTTATCCTGTTCTATGTAAAATATTCTTGTCCTAGACAACGGGGTTTACATTGATGCCATGTTCTGAATTTTTCCTTATATTCATTAAAACCTTTACAACCACAATGCACAAGGATCATGGTGCTGAGGCCAACCATAAAAATATGTTCGTTAGAACTGCTAACCCTCCCGACTGGCTTGAAAACATGACCAAAGAGTGCAGGATGGAATTTCAACAGGGTCTAAATAAAAAAAAAAAAAGTTTGATTCCTTCTTACTTTTTGTCAGGTTGAAAGATGCAAAATCTAATTTTTTACCCTTAATTTGTATTTTTTAATGGTGCAATTTGCTTGTTTACCCGTAAATTTGGCACAAGAAAGCTAAAAAAAAAAAAAATAAATAAAAAATAAAAAGAATAAAGTCCTTCCTTCCTCATCTGTTTTTCACAAGATTGTTAAAAAAAAAAAAAAAATCCCTACCCTAGAAGTTCATAAACTTTGTGTTACTGGAAACAAAAACATTTTTAATGCTAACCTGATTAATGGTACTGCTAATATACTGCTTTAAGACTAGTTCTGCATGCCAGCTTCTCATTCTATTTTTTCATGTTGTATTCTTCAGGGAAAGAGGTTTCAAATCCTACTTTTTGTTGGAATAGTGCCAGAAAAAAAAAAAAAAAACACTGTTCAACAGAGTATCATGAGTGCTTCAGTTGACTGCATCATGACATACACAAAATATATCGTCAATTAATTTTACATTACAGCATCTTTTCTAAAATCATTTTAAGCTCCATGTGCTTGATAAATGAGCCACATGCCTTTTTCATGAATTAAGCTTCCTGGGTTAATTTTATGAACTATGAAGGTTTGTAAAAATTCAGCTTTGTGCAATTGAATTTATTGGGGCTACAGGTCTGAGTGTCTTTCCAAGTGAATATTCTACAGTTTCATAAATGGATGGATCAATGCTCACTCTAACAGGATCTAAACTTACAAGGTGCAGTTTTCAATCAAGGCTCACCAAATCTGTATCCCTTCTGACCCAACACAAGTGAAATTGCAATATGGGCAAGTTATTTCAAAACGCAGACGGGGGGGAAGGCAACTGTAAATTTTGCCTTCTGAGATTTGAATTAATGGACAAGCAAGTTATCAAAAGAACACATCTGCCTGAAAATTAGAAGACCTGTCAATGTATACATCGGGAATGATCAGTCACTTGAGGGGGTGTAAGGAAGAGCAATTCATCAAAGTGAGAAAGAATAAAATACATACCATCTTCTAGACAGTTTATGTGTTATTTTCAGTTTGTGTCAAATCTATTTACTGAAGACTTCATATATTATTTATGCAGTTATAGTTCTGGCACTGTATGAACAGTTAGTCATACATGAAATCAGGGAAGCACAAAACCTGGCAAGCTTCCTTTGTCAGGTGGGAGTCTCACTTGTTATTTTGAAGCAAGACTTGTGACCGTTATCTGCAATTTTCCATGCCTAAACTTGAATCTATTTCTTTTCATTTCATATATATGTTCATATATAACTAAACTCTGAAACTGAAGACACCTAATTTTGTATCACAAGTTCTTTAGAGGTAGTACAGGTGTGTATGGCTGGTTGTTTGTTTTCTTTTTCCAGTCAGGACTTAAATCATGACTCATACATGCCAGAAAAAGCATATGCATTTTTAAAACTCTGCATTACAAACTCTCTATATTTCCTATACAACAATGCAATGTTATTTAGGGCTACAGCGCCTCAAGACAAAGTCATTAACACTTCATCTTTAACAACCTACACTTTCTAATTCCAAAACAGTGAAACATATCTATAGACCTCTATGTAATACCCTGTGCTTTCTGACATGGACTTTCTCTGACTTCAACTTATATCACAAGGAAAACACAAAATTAAATAAAATTGAAAACGCCAGAAACAAAAGATGTGCGGCTTTTTTTTTCTCAACTTTTCGAAGTTGAACTACGGTAAAATTTGCAAATATCTGTAGCTCATTGTAATTTCCTCAAACCATATCGAGAAAACAGGCTTGCGTTTCCTTGCGCCTTTCCTTCACTGCCCTGCTACCCTTGAGGTCACCTCCTATTGTGAGTACCACTCATTTCACTTTCAATGGGAAAGGCATTAGAGAAGATGACAGCGGAATCAGCCAACTGAATCTGAAGTCAACATCTACACTTGGTCCACCGTGCACTAACCACTGCTAACTGCCTGCATCGAACTTAGCATTTTCCTTCACTAGAAAGTACTTAAAACATCAAAGAAAGCCTGTTCTAACATGTCACACCCGTTATTCCAATGCCTCAGGATCAGACGTGTCAGTGTCAGTCTAGTCGGGGCATGAGACCAGACGAACTGGGCTACTCGGTGTACTGCCAGAGTGCGTGTTTTGTGAAAGCCTGGTCAATGCCAAGGCGTGCTGTTCAAAGTTACACTGACCTGCCACTGGCGATAGTTTCTTGATAATGCACCACCTCGTTTTCCACTGAAAGCAAACAAAATGCAACTGTTTACTACGTTTCTCGGCTACATTTTATTACCACTAAATCGAATGAAAGATGTATATTTACCTTCTTTCCATCCCGATATTTGAGGGACCCTTCCAACACGGTGTTCATGTCAGCCATGTTGGTCCCTTGTTTCGCCAAGCTTTGCCACTGACGGCAGGTGTCACGTCTGATTGGGTGAGAACTTCCAGGGAGCGGTCGTTTTAATGTTGCGCCATACTGTCTTCATCGGTCAATGACCCCACGGCCTGATGACCCTCAGTTGCTTTCAGTCTGCATTTTGGTGATGTACTGTTTTCATTGAACAGTGTAGTTAATGTAATATTATGTACTTCTTTTCTTTTTCCGTATTTATGCATTTTAATACGCTTTTGTACAAATTCTCTCTCTCTCACTCAGAAATCAGGAATCATTTTTATTAGATGAGGGATTTATATAGGGCTTTGCCCTGTTTCCCAATTGTATCCTTACAGAAATAAAAATATGTTTAAACCAATATCATTTGTAGTAATATAAAAAGTACATATTGACCTGGGAGACTTGCACTAAGGTCATATCTGACCGCTATCATGCAAGCCACCCTAAAAGTATCACAGTGTTGAATCAATAGCAGGTAACATTTGAAGAATACATCAAATAACAGTTAAAATGTGTTTAAATTACAATATATTCTAACCAAGGCACTTAAAAAGGGCATAAAAATATAACATCAAACAGATCAATTACTAGTATGGCAAACATAACAATTCTGCATACAACATGCTGGATGATGATGATGATGATGATGATGATGATGATGATGATGATGATGATGGTGGTGGTGATGATGATGATGATGATGATGATGATGATGATGATGATGATGATGATGATGATGATGGCTCTCCGCTTGTCTGCCGCGGTCCTGTGTGACACGGGTGGCTTAGAAAAAAAAGTAAGGGGGTGGGCGGAGGATAGATGAGGCGGGGAAACCATGGTAATCCTTACCAGCTTGTGCTGACTCTGTGCTGCCATGTTTTCCAGGACCAGAACCGAGGCAAGGGTCCACCACCCACTCCCTCACAGCTGTGGTGGGCCCCTGGCCCTGGGTATATCCCCTACACTCGTCGCTTGTACTTCCTTTAAAGAAAAAGAAAAAAAAAGAAAAAAAATCCGTTCCCTCCCTCACCATATCCCCGCCTCTATGGCTCAGGAATTCCCCATGGTGGTCGCCATGGGTCAGTTATAAGGTCTACCACCATTCCCTTTCCTCTCTCTACTCTGGAAATCTAATTTAACCTGTTGCCTTCTGACTCTATTTCATTCCTTTTCTCCCAGCATCCTACCAGTAGTCCTGTACACTTTTAGTACCTTTCTTGCCTCCCAGAAACCCACCTTTCAAACCTAAAACCCATGCTACTCGTTCCTCTTCTTCTAAACAAGGAACCTCTTGTAAACCCTTGTAATTGTAATCTTCCCTATGCCACTTTCTGAAAAACACACTCCTTACACTATCTGTTGTCCATTTCTGTTTTCTCTCTTCTAGATTGATTACTCCTGCCTTACTTTGAAAAAGAATCTTGGATCCCTTCCCTCCATCCCAGCACACTGTTTTCTTTGGCTTTTCTAATGCCTTGTATGCTTTCAATGTACTGTTTTTTCCTAACTCCTTTTTTCCGGTCCTCTTTCCGACCGTCTGTAACAGTCTTACCTATATGTACTTTCCAATTATCTGCCGTAAAAAAAAAAAAACAAACAAACAAAACAAACAAACAAACAAACAAAAAACCCCCCAAAAACTAAAAAAAAAAAAAAAAAACTCCCCCCCCCAAAAAAAACTCATCATATCCTCTTAATTCATATGTCTCTGCTAACTTGGCTATGTCTTTGATCCATCTTGTTTTTTCCTGGAATACCCCCATTGTAAACTTTCCTGCACCATCTGCCTTCATTTACTGCTTGTATATACCCCCAGTACTTAAACTTTGCTTTGGCAATCCTGTCAGTGATTTTATTCAATCCTAACTGTCCTAGGACTGCTTCTGTTGCTGTACATGGTGGTGCTCCCAGTATCCATTTCCCCATCTCATTCTGTGCTTTCTCCACTCCCTGGATGGAGAAAGCACAGAATGAGATGGGGAAATATGGTCCAGTTGATGCCTAATGCAAACTTGTATATACGCACAAGAAGCGCGAATTAAAAAAAAAAAATTGTTTCTGTTTCTTGTGTCATAGTCGGGTGTGATGGAGCTTGAAAATATGGTCAAGTTGTGGAAATATGCAGGTAATTTGTCATTTTTAAGTGTGTAATAAAATTTTAGAAGCTGCAGTTTATATATATATATATATATATATATATATATATATATATATATATATATGTATATTAATATATATAGATAGATAGATAGATAGATATATATGTGTGTGTGTGTATGTGTGTATATATATATTTATATATATGTGTGTATATATATATATATATGTATATTAATATATATAGATAGATAGATAGATAGATATATATGTGTGTGTGTGTATGTGTGTATATATATATTTATATATATGTGTGTATATATATATATATATATATATATATATATATATATATATATATATATATATATATAATGTTTGGGTCGATTTTAGGACTATAACAGGCTTGTATAAATACCGTATCATAGGCCTAAAGGCTACAGTGCCGCAATATGATGTATCAGTACACCGCCGGTGGTATCGGTACTCTTCCGGTTTCATCGGTAATTGTGTTGATGAGGAGTAAAACTTTCTGCAAATGTCGTTTTTATTTTTGCTTTGTGTATTGAAACGTACAAATCGATCCAAACATGAGATAAAAAAATTATAGCATGCTTTGTAGACGATATGAAGTAATCAACTCGCACTGGATACCATATAGCAGAACGAGTGAGCGAAGCGAACGAGTTCTGCTATATGGCATCCAGTGCTCGTTGATATAGGCCCTACTTCATATCGTCAACAAAGTACGCTATAATATATATACATATATATATATATATATCTTGCAGTTTTAGTAACTTCAATTGTTTAAATGTAGGTTCTGTGTGGGCATTGAAGTTTTATTTCTTATTATACGAATTGACTGTTTTTGAATAGTGAAAAGTCTTTCTTGTTTATGTCTTCATGCAAAAATGCAGCAGTTAAAATGTGATAAAAATAGTTTGGGAAATGTTATTATTTGGATCTTGATTTTTTAAAAATATTTATTCCACTACATAATGTAGTATCGTCTGCATATATAAATTTAAATATATTTGAAGCAGATTTAATACCATTAATGTAAATTAAAAACAAAAGAAGACCAAGAATAGATCCTTGAGGTACACCTGTTGTTACGTCTTCCAATTGAAACTTAACGTCATGTATGATGACATATTGTTTCCTATTCTTCAAATAACTTTTAAACAATGTTAAACTATCGTCTTTTGTACCAAGGTAATGTAATTTGCGTATTAAGATTTCGTGATTTAGAGTGTCAAACGCCTTAGACAAGTCCTTAAAGATATGTACTGGTACATCTCCTTTATCCATAAAGATCAAAATTCTGTCAATTCGTATGAGGCGAGTTCAGTTGAGTGGCAGTGTCTAAAGCCGAACTGACTTGCATATGATACAGTTTTTTAGTATTGAAATACTCATGGGTTTGATCAAGACGTAAGACTCGTTCAAATACTCTTGATACAGCCGGAAGAACAGAAATGGGTCTGTAATTATCAAAAATTGTTGTGTCATTCTTCTTATGAATCGGAATAACTTTTGCCAATTTCAATCAATCCGGAAATATTTCTGTTCTTAGCATTTGATTTACTCCCACTGTTATAGGTTTACACAGTTCCAGCTTTACCAGTTTTAACAGAATTACTGACAAATTATCATGGCCAGAACTGTTTTTAGGTTTTGGGGAATTTATTATTTTCATTATCATGTCATCTGTAACACATTTGAAGTGGAGTGCATGTTTAGTTGGTTTAGTCAGGTAATCAACGAAGTTTTAGTCATTTGGTACATTTATTTCTGTTGTCAATTTGGGCCCTATGTTTGTGAAGTACAGACTGTATACCGATTAAAATTATTTGCAATTCCCTGCTTATTAGTAATGATAGTGCCATCTATTGAAAACATTGGGAAAACTTCGTTTCTTTTTTAGTCTGCTTAAAATGTCGTTTATTGTGGACAAAGTGTGGGGGTTTTTTTGTCATGCTTGTGCTTGTCAATACATGTTTCATTTCGAAACGTTTCTTTGGTTTATTTCTACTACTTTGTAATATTTTCTTATAAGTCTACAGGTTTATTTTACGAGTATCATACTCGTTACTGCCGCGTGGGATTCTCTTTGAAGTTTTGTACATATTGTCCCTTTTTTGATTGACGTAATAATACCTTGGGTTATCCAAGGTGATTTTTTATGTTTGTATTTGTTATGTTTCACTTTTTTAATTGGTAGGTGCTTGTCTAACGCATTAAATATAGTAGTATGGAATATTTTGTGTCTCATTTGACTCTTTATTTATCCGATCATATACATTTGCTTCTGCGATTTCTGTTCGGAAATTTTCCAAATAGTTTCGATGTCTAGGTCGAGACTATACATATTTAGGCACCTCATCAAACTTATTTCGCATAATGTCACGGTATATAAGATCGGAGATTCTAGAGGTAATGATTCCGGAACTTGAAAAGTTTAACTCTCTCTCTCTCTCTCTCTCTCTCTCTCTCTCTCTCTCTCTCTCTCTCTCTCTCTCTCTCTCTCTCTCTCTCTCTCTCTCTCTCTCTCTCTCTCTCTCTCTCTCTCTCTCTCTCTCTCTCTCTCTCTCTCTCTCTCTCTCTCTCTCTCTCTCTCTCATATCAACGATACGTAACTCCTCATAGTGCGAAGCTCTGTCTGAGAACCTCACCCTAATTTGTGTTCCAGGCTCCTAACAACGACAAAGAAGTCATATGAGAACCAGAAAGGAAGATTTGCAGTAAATCTGTCTGCGTGTCCTCACAGGGGAATGTATTGATTCTCTGTCTGCGGTACTTCTGAAGATATTCAGAATTTACAGTTTGACCACAAGGATTGCAGAAAAACATGTATACAAGACATTCAACCTCAATTTTGAGATATTTCATTCATGTGGTATCACAAACTATGATGAGAAAATATCAGACAGAGATAAGAGGTGTCTAAGTATCTCTGCAAACACAGGAGCGCTAATTACACCACTATTTTGCAAAGCCAAAGGAAAACTGTTAATCTGTTCCAATTTTAGGCCTGGGAAAATGAAAGACAACTCGAAGTCTCCTGCGTGGCCACCTCACTCAATGGCTGTAGGTTTGGACAGTGTACATTACAAGTTATAAACGAGCATCAGTAAAGTTGTTCTCTTGATATCAGGTTTGAGTCTCAGGAATGACAGAATAGACAACAAGCCAGGGACTAACCAAGTACAGTGCAAAATAACAGCCCCCTACACCCCCACCCCTCGGCTGACAGAACATCAGCTAACATCATTTACTTTAGTACAATTTGATCATTCAAACTTGTTCATGTAGTCACAGTATTGTTTCTAAGAAACTCCACTCTTATTTCTTACAATCCCTTTACATCAAAACAAAAACAAAAAACAAAAAACAAAAAACCAAACAAACAAACAAACAAACAAACAAACAAACAAACAAACAAACAAACAAACAAAAAATAAATAAAAAAATAAATAAAACAAAAACAAAACAAACAAACAAAAAACCAGAAAAAACTCAGAGGATGATTAGAATACGGTCCATAAAATAGTTAAGACTATTAAATTGATGTTAATATTAAATGATGCTTTTGATCTGTGTAACAATCTGTATACCCTGAAAACCTAGCACTTGTTAAGGTAATTTCACTTTACAACAAACAGTAGATGAAAACAGTAATTTCAGACTATAGGTCAGTAGATCTGTTTAGTTGCTTTTACATCTTATCAGAAAAACAAAGTGGTGTACAAGGAACTCAACACATTCTTCAGAAAACAAACATTGGGGAATGGGGACATACATACATACAGACAGGAAAACTGTCATACAGTATCTGAAATGTTGCAGGAAAACTACAATGGAATGCACTGAGAGTAAAGGTTCTTGACTGGCTGTATAACTACATGTAAATAACATCTCGCTCTTTTTGAACTCAGAGTTTATAGTCATTTGTTTTCATATGGCACTTACATGCCAAACATTAGAACATACGTCTAATTTAAATTTACATGTGTCGAGATATGAAGGGGAACATACTCCCTCTTTCACATTTCTGTCTGGATTTTCTGGATTCTCTGGATTCTCTCTTGGACTGTTCCAGAACTGTTCTATGGTACATAGAGCGTGGCTTGTCATAAAATATTAACACCATTGACTTTTGACCAGGAACGCGGTCAAATAGATAGGAGACAGCAGTTTCATCCACTTAAAGACCGGATCAAAAGATTTACCAGGCGCCCTGTAGGCGCGGCTAAATGCACAAAACCTCTACTTGGGGTGAAAGCCTCCGATTCCCCCAACCTTTTTTTTCTTCTTCTTTTTTCAATCAAAAGACGTATGACATACGAACTATTATTGGTCGCTGTTTGCCGGTTTGACTTGAAAAGTGAATGCACAAAGAAATGGTTCTTGATTTTTCATGGGAGGCTAACTGTTTACGTTGGTGTATCGGTAGTGATGATATTGAACAAACAAACAAATAATTGTTTAGCAAAAGTCAAATTGAAGATCACAATATTGAAGCAGTCATTGAAACTGTGTATGTAGGTAACTAAAAATACATTTTTAGGCAAATAAAAATTTTGTAGGAACCGTAAAGCGCTGTAACGTGAGGAAGTAGAAACCTTGGGAAGATTGAAAATAGTTGGATTTGGGTATCAAATGGACATAAGGTTGTTATTACATCTTTTTTTAAAAAAGCCATTTTCTGCACTGCTCCATGTAAAATATGGGGAGGGTAATTTGTTCAGCCAACTAAATTGTTATAAACTTGTGGTGGCTTGAACATTCAATAAAAAAAAAGGAGTTTGAAAATTACATTTAATTTCTTCAAACATTAGTCAGTGAAATCTGAAAAGCTTACAACACATCAGAGATCTGTGAAACTGGCCAAAATACATGTCCTTCAGCGATTTTTAGCCATGTGTACAAAAACTGTTATTGTAAATTTAGGCTCCGCAACACCAATCAAACAGATCGTGGAGTAAGAACGCTCATGACCCATTAAGCGACATCTACCGTCGTAATTATGAACTAATGTCCTAAGGCGGATCTCAAAGGCCTTCCACTTTGTAACTGGTAGACATAAACGATTTATTAAACCCATCATTTGCAATTTATTGCCTGTGACTGGAAAATACATGTAATTGCATCATGTTTTGGCCGGTTCAAAATCCTCTGGCCCACAAAAATTATATCTACCTGCGAATTACTTTACTTTACTTTACCTTACCTTACCTAACTTTATTTCCCCTATCATTACTTTGTTTTACCACGCTACTTTACTTTATTTTAGTTTATTTTATCAAAGATTTTGCAATTTATGGATCGCGACTGGAATTGACGTAATTGCATTATATTTTGGTCGGCTCAAAATGTTTGGTCCACAAACATGATACCTGCGAATTATCTTATTTTATTTTTGTTTATATTCTCTAGTTTCGTATCATTTCATTTCATTTCATTTCATTTCATCAATAATTTTGCAATTTGTGGCCCGCAATTGGAAATGACGCAATTAAATTATATTTTGGTCGGTTCTAAATCTTTGGTCCACAAAAATTTTAGCTAACTGAGAATTATTTTATTTTGTTTTTAATTTTACTAGAATAGTTAAGGAAGATATAATTGGTGCATGTGTTCTTCATAAAATGTTACGATATAATATCTATAGGACAAGTGAACCTGAATCTTCACTTGTCCGTCTAAAAATTCACTTGTACTTCTAACATAGATCATGCATTACAAAGAAATCAGGGGAGGGGGGTGTCTCAATCAATACTGAATAATTGTCTGTCTCATATGCATGTATTTCCGGAAATAGTTTTAGAAGCTACAAATGTATTTTTTTTTAAAAAGAACCGCAGCTTGCCAATGTTTGGTGACACCTTCAGCGTGTCCCCACGCTGCACCTTCAGCCCAGCCCCATGCTACACCAGCTAACTTGTTCGCATTTTCCACTGGCTCAGTCAGTATTCCAGGCAATTGGGCTTTAATGAATTATTATTTACGATAACAAATTTGGTTGTCCACTGGACAAGTGATGTTCAAAAGCCACTTGTCCCACTTAGATATCCACTTGTCCGGGACAACACGATCATAGGACTTGTAGAAGCCTGATATATATATATATATATATATATATATATATATATATATATATATATATATATATATATATATATATATATATATATATATATATATATATATATATATATATATATATATATATATATATATATGTGATTTTTTTTCTGTCTACGCGAATCACTATTTTATTGATAGTAACGATTACTATTACCGACCATAGTTTAATTTACTTCATTCTTTTGTGGTTTGGATATGGGGTTATCTATATCATTGTATTGTAATGTATTGAATGTCTTCTATGTAGTGTACTGTTTGTTTCATTCTGTTTTATCGAAACCTCCCAAATGTACATGTGTGTCAAGAAAAGGTACAGCGAAGCAAAATGCCTTCACTCAATTCAATAAAACATTTGAATCATCAATTATAACAGATTAATCCTCAACCTCTTTCCTTTGTGCAAAAAGGAAAGAGGAAAACTGTTGACCCAGACTATTCATTGCTCTATTTCTGCATAAATGTGTGTATGTATGTATGTATGTATGTATGTATAGACTATTCATTGCTCTATTTCTGCATAAATGTATGTATGTATGTATGTATGTATGTATGTATGTATGTATGTGTGTGTGTAATTATGTCTAGGTGCCAACCCAGACATTTCGTTTTTCCAAGAATTCTTTCTTTCTTTCTGTCTTTCGTCTTTACGACCAAATTTGACTGGAGTTTTTCTCGGACCCTACTATTCCAGCAACCACCAAACTTGCCATGGTAAATGACCCATCAGTGAAATTCGGCACCTGACTTCGAATAGTCATGATGATCATTAAAATTATGAAAATGAGGGGCACTTAAAATTTTAAAAGCTCCATATCTTCCAAACTATTGCAGATAGACACAAAGTTTTAACTTACACATATAGGTTTGAGACAACTGGCAAATCCAATAGCATACAAACAAAACTTGGCGAATTTTAATGTATGCTAAATTCACCAAATTTCTCCCCAATCCACTTACAAGCCATGAACTGCTTGATGTATGACCTATTGCTTTACCCTTCATGGTGCCAGGGTACCATTTTGCATTCATTGTCATTCATAATTAATGAGTTTGGACCTGTCTCACAGGCAGCTTTCTATCCACGCATGTTAAGTGTATGCTTTGGAAGGTTTGGGTCTTGTAGCAAAAGGGGGGGGGGGGACTCCCAACAACTGTGTAATGAGGCATTCAATAAGATACAGAGTATCTCTTTCTGTTCATGCAGGAACAGATTGACTCCATACTGCCATATGTACCAGGCAGGCTATAGTTTCCACTGGTGCAGAACAGACTTGTCAATGCACCATAACAAAAATTGGTGTCCTGGCTGGCCTGTTTTTGCCTGAGGCAATGCCATTCTGCTGAGCTTATCAGTCCCAAGGGAACACAGGCTCCAGACTTCTAGGCAGAACAAGCCTGAGTGTACCCTCTGTTAAAAATAAACTATATGCAGAACTGAGTCGGCCAGACCAAGGAGGGTAGAATTTATGTCATCTCAGTGGACTCTTTCAGGTTTTTGTTTACTTGTAACCAGTGAGATGAAGCACGTTCTTCATAGCCAATACTGAGCCACCTTAGTTTTGTCTTGGTTCACAGGTACATGTTTATGTAGTTTCTTGACAGCTTCTGTTAAAATTTGTAAATGTAATAAAGGAAGAAAGACAGTTTTGTATTGCATGTATACACAGCCCTTGAATTATAATATGTATACACTGTACATATATATGTGCGTGTATGAATAATGTACATATTCATGCACACATACTCATCCACACTGCACAGAAGGGCTGACCCTCTCAAGAGTGGGTACTTTTCTCTGGTCCCATGGGTGACTTTTCTCTGGTCGCAAGGGTGCCCACTTTAGAGAGGTCTCACTGTAATAGCAAACACTGGAATTTTCTCTTTCTTTCGTTCTTTCTTTCTTTCTTTCTTTCTTTCTTTCTTTCGTCCTTCCTTCCTTTCTTTCTTTCTTTCTTTCTTTCTTTCTCCTTCACAACCAAGTTGATCTGGAGATTTTCTCAAGCACTATTTTTCCAAAAACCACCAAACTTGCTATGGTGACTGACCTAACCTGTGAAATTGTGTGTCTCATTTGGAATAGTCATGATGTTGAAAAGTATGCAAATTTAGGGGCAATTAAAATTTTAAAAGCTCCATATCTTCTAAAATATTGCAGATACTCAAAATTTCAATATGCATATATGGGTTTGTGACGTCTGCCAATATAATAGACAGTATAATTTAAGTAAAATTTCAAATTATGCAAATAAGGGGCTTTGAAAAGTTTCAAAGTTGAGAATCTCCGAAAGTATTTTACATAGATATGCCATTTCAACTTCAATTTATAGGTTTGAAGCAAAGCTGCATCCAATGAACCATGAACCAAAGTTGTAGGATTTTAACCAATGCAAATAAGGTAAACATGCAAAATGTAAATCTTGAATAGCTTCAAAACTATTATAGATAGAGGTGCCATTCCTACTTCAATTTACGGGTCTGTGACAAAGCCCCATCCATGAACCATAAACCAAAGTTATAGGCTTTTAATTTATGCAAATACACAAAATTAAAATATTGAATAGCTTCAAGACTAGTGTACATAGTAATAGTGTCATTCAAACTTCATTTTCTAAGTTTGTCACATGGCAACATCTAATGAACCAAGAACCAAAGTTGTAGCATTTTACTTTATAAAAATTGGCCTTATACACGAAATTTAGATTATATTGAACAATGGCAAAGTGTAATATTTCAAACTGGTCTCATTTTGATGGCACTCAGACAGATTTCCTGTGAAGCAAATCTTCTTTTCTAGTCTATCTCTTGAACTTCATGCGTGCTGGCGCTCAATTTAAAAGAAGTCGTGAGCTTTGATAAGCATTGTCATATACTCTCTGGCCTTTTCAGACGGATGTCTCTGCTTGATATAAAATGTGACACAGGCAAGCTACTCTTGTATTGACATACATGTATCACACACAAACACAAGACACGGAAAAAGTTAAACTTGTTTAGATTCAGCTAGTCTATCAAAAAAATACGCTCCCCACCTCACAGCGTGACAAAACAGGATTTACGACATCGTCGGTTTTTAAAACAGGATTTCGCAGAATATAAAAAAATATACCTTATTTTTTTTAATATACATTGACATACATGGATTTATTACCTTTTCCTCGTTAGTATAAAGCTAAGTCAACTTTTCTCGGCATTGCTTGGGGACGAAACTACGCCAAAGAACGTGTTAACCAAGACCAGGGCTTGCTATCTGTGTCTGGATTTCATCAACAGTACTAGTTCTCATACAAAATGTCTTCAAGAAGAAACAACCATTGACATCCAGGTGTTCTAAGCAGCTTACAGCTGGGAAGGGTGAAACAGTGCCTCATTTCCACGAGGAAAACTGGCATTTATTGTCCTTTTTATTTATCTTTATTTCCTTTTTATTATGATTCATGGCTAAAAACCCCCACGCCCTTGTTTTAAAGGATCGATCTTTGCCTTAACAAGCCAGCAGGTCTGGGCTAAACCACATATACTAACAAACACCGTTACAGCACCTTTTGTTGAGAGAAAACTTCTACAACCTACACCAACATATATGTTTTGACAAATAACGAGGATTGATAAACTTCTTCTTCTTCTTCTTCTTCTTCTTCTTCTTCTTCTTCTTCTTCTTCTTCTTCTTCTTCTTCTTCTTCTTCTTCTTCTTCTTCTTCTTCTTCTTCTTCTTTTACTACTACTACTACTACTACTACTACTACTACTACTACTACTACTACTACTACTACTACTACTACTACTGATGATGATGGTGATGACGACGACGACGATGATGATGACTGCATAGTTCAGACCCATAATAGTATTTTTTTTGGTAAATATCTTCTACATATGGCTAAGCATTGGGCGTTTATTGGTATTCCTGTCAAATGTTTTGCTTACATCTGAAAATGCTACCCACGTTGTCACATTGTTATTTTTCCTCAAACTACATAAACGTTGGGCTTTTAAAACAAAATAGTGGTCCTTACGATGTGACCACTTCCCTCGAAGTATAGCATAAATTTCATTTCTAAACCTAATGAGAAAACTTTCAATTTGACGTGATTGTGATACAGCGTTAGTTATACAGAATTTCACTTTTTCCATTTTATAACAGAAATTTCGCAATTTCTTTGTACCAATTATGTGTTAAAAATCCAGAATAATTTGCTTAAATTAAAAATCTTTGCAAGAGCTTTACACAAAACTGAACTTACGTTCTTAAAAAAAAATATTTGAAATATTTTCGACACCAGACGATTTCCTATTTTTCAATAATCGAAAGTTTCCGTGTGAGCTAATGTGACTTGACATGCCTTCGTTCTTGTTATTTAGGCATTTTTATGTTCTAGTATTGTTGTACCTACCGAGCGACCGACCTACCGACCGATCTATCCAACCATCCAACCACCCACCCACCCACCCACCCACCCATCCATCCGTCCGTCCCTCCGTCCATCCATCCATCCATCCATGACTTTTTTCGTGCCACTATCGCCATAATGTGCCAGCATACTGAGGGGTAACCTCCATGACAGCTACAATTCATTTGGCTCAAAGAGGATCTCCCAAACTAGTTCTGTCAGTTCTATATTGTGTGATTTGTATATGAAAACCGCTTACCGTAAAAAGTATCCTGAGTAATCCAGGAGTTCTTAGAACAAGGAATCGTCCGCAGTTACTAACATGACGACAAACAACATTCTAATTTTTAGGGGAATCAAATTTGAACAACAGAATTTAAGCAACTGTTATATGATAGTGATTGAAGTAGTCTGCCACTTTATGGGGTTCAAAACACGTTTGGTCGTCTACATTAAAGTTAACTGTTGCCTGCGGATTTTCAAAAATATTATGCATTTTTTATTATTGACTGGCAAGCAGCTGTTATTCTTAGCTGTAAGCGATTTCAGACAAAGCCATAAGCCTAGTTTATATGGATGATATTTGTTTTCTTCAAATTTATTCTTTATAAGATTTGCTTTCCACTTCAGGTATTTCCCTCTGAACTTGGTACTCACGGTATTATCAGTAAGCTCTTCATTACTGGTATCGCTGGACTTTGAATTCTTTAATTAAGGAAGGCATAAAACATCTCTTTCTCACATTAGATCCAATATTTTGCTCAATCATAGGTTCTGTTCTGAATTTCAGACGCACTTTTTTATTGAAGCAGATTTCACTGATTTTGTTTTCAAAGATACATTATAAAGTTTTCCAGGCTGTTTCAATATATCAATAGTTTCTTACAAGCGTTTACAGTCTCTTGGTTCAGTTTTTCTTCGCAAATTTCTTTTCAGTATTATTTCGTTGAACGAGTCAGTATATTTCTATGTTAATTCACTTTGCGTCTGACAACTGTCAGTGAAGATATTCATGCTAATCAGAAGCCGAATTATTTATATTGTTTGGATCTTGCAGTAAGTCCATTGACACTGGTTAAAGTGGTAGCTTGTGGTTTTTACGGCCTAGAGTATGGTGGTACACCGTAGGCAAGAGCTTGAAGTATAGCGTAACACAGAAACCCGAGTGTTTTCCGATAAGTGTTGTAAACAGAGTGAATTCTGTTCACATGGCCGCGGGGAGGGCTGTCTAAACAGTGGGATTTAAATCAAACACAAAAAAACAAAAACAAACAAAACAAACAAACAAACAAACAAACAAGCAAAAAAAAAAAAAACTTTAAAAAAGGAGAAGAAACTAGAAAAGAAGATTTGCTTCAAAGCAAATCTGCGTGCCTTCAAAAGTTGTAAATATTAAACGCTACAACTTTTATCCTTTGGTACTTCACATCACATTAAGCTAATGGCTGGATGCAAATTTCAAAGTCCAAATGACCTTGACCTTTGACCTTTGCAGGTCACATGTAAAGTGCACAGTGTTACAATACCCACAATTTAAGCCCAACATGAACCAAATCGGGTGAAAATTGACCAAGTTATGGCCATATGAACCTTTCAAAGGGCCAAATGACCTTGACCTTTGCCCTTTTGAGGTTAGATGTTCTTATAAAAATGTGCAGTGTTGCAGTGCCTACCTGAGTCCAACATGATTAGAATTGGATGGAAATTGGCCAAGTTATGACTGGATAAAACTTTCAAAGGTCTAAATGACCTTCACCTTTGACCTTGAGAGGTCACATGGAGTTCCAAAAATGTGCAGTGTTACAATAGCTACAATTTGAGCCCAACATGATCAAAATTGGATAAAAATTGACCAAGTTATGGCAAGAAGAAAGCCACCATCGAAAGTAGCCTTTGACCTTGAAATGACCTTTGGCCTTGAGATGACCTCTACCTGAAGTGAACCTTGACCTCAAAAATGTCATTCTGGCTTAAAATTGACCTTTTGACCTTGACATGACCTAGACATTTGAGATGGCCTTTACCTTGCTATGATCGAACTCCTAGACACTCGGAACCACTTCTACTATAGTATATAAGATATTGAAGATTTAAAACTTTAATTAGCCCTCATTTGCATAATTTTGAAAAGCATGACCTCTCATTATAAAAAGGCCAGACTTCATCCACAGAAGTATAATTGTGCCAAGATTGGAGTTTCTACATGTAATACTTTTCAAATGAAATTTCGGACAAATTTGCCTGTAAAGAAAGAAAGAAAGAAAGAAAGAAAGAAAGAAAGAAAGAAAGAGAAAGAAGAAATAAAGATTTTTCATGAAAACAGTATGTCTGTGTTGGCACACAGACATAACTAGAAAAGATGATTTGCTGCATAGCAAATCAGTGTATGTGTTGAAAGCTTAATGCTGCGTACTAGTCCATAACATAGGGGTATGTGTTAGAATGGCATCGATTATAACTTTGAGTGTTGCTACTTAGCATAATTTAAATTGCTACAACTTTTGTTTTTAATTCATTAGATGCGCAATGGTCAATAATCCTTTAGTAGAAGTTGGAATGACATCTCTATCTATTATAGTTTTGAAGATATCCAAGATTGAAAATTTCGAATATTGCTAATTAGCATAACTTGAATCGCTACAACTTTCGTTATAGATTTATTACATGCGCAATGGTCAATAATACTATAGCAGAAGTTGAAATGACGTCTCTATCTATAACAGTTTTGAAGATATTCATGATTTGAAGTTTCAAATGCTGCTACTTAGCATCATTTAAATTGCAACAACTTTTGTTTCAAATTCGTTAGATGTGCAATGGTCAATAACACCTTAGTGAATGGAATCTGTTACCCCGATATTTGAGGAACCTCGAACACTTAGTTGCCTTTAAATGAGAACTTAATAGAACTAGACCCAAACGCAATGGATAGTATTATACTAGTGAAAATAAAATTGCCGTCATTCATTCTAGGATGAGAATGGGATGCATCCAGCTGAAATCTCTTCAAAATTCGTGTTATCGAATCGCCAGCTCGTGTGGAGCCAGCACTGAAAATAACTACCATTCATTTTTTTCCAATGTAGCAAATACACTGTGTTGAGAAACGAACTACATTCGAAAATAATACTTTTGGGGAATTTCAATCTTCGTACTTTATTATTTGGTATTGAAAGAAATACAAAGATTCATAACATATAATTTTATTAAGGATACTGGGAGATTTAAATTTTGTAACACGGCTAGTAAACCACTGAATTAGGCATTATGATGTTCGTGTAGGGAAGCTCACACACCAACTCCTTTTACCTTTATTCATCAGCTGTGGTCCTGTGTGTCCAATCTATCTGTGTGATGGTGTTCCGAAATTTCATCGTTTGTATTGTCATATATGTACAAGAGGCCCTAATATAGGCTTGTGAGCCTATCGGCCAATTGTTGTTGTTTGTTTTTTCATGGAATAAAATATGTTTAAACCAACTCCTTAGTAGAAGTTGGAATGATATCTCTATCTATTATACTTTTAAGGATATTCAAGATTTAAAATTTCAAAAGCCCCTAAGTTGCATAATTTTAAACATCTTCATTCCTTCGCATAAAAAGGCCAAATTCCTTGTATGGAGCCACAATCATGCCAAGTTTGGAGTTTCTATGTATAATAGTGTTCGAGAAAAGTGTCGGATAAATTCACTGGTAAAGAAGAAAGAAAGAAATTTAGGAAAAACAGGAAAGTGTGTTTTTGGCACACACACTTTAAAATCCTTACAACTGAGAGGGATTTGATTTTGAGCAGGTATGAATACACTATCGCGGCCAATCAGGTGCTTAAACAGTTCTTGGTTTTCTTGTGCTGACACCTTTGTGGGCCATTTACCGTAATTAACCCACTGTTTCAGCCAGACTATTACATGAACTTATCAGCCTGTTTGTGTTGTATGGTTTGATAGATGTTTTTTCCATGATGAATTTTATAACAGAGGGTGAATCACGTATTCATACACAGTGACGTAATGCTGGCAAGCCGTGCTCGGAGCACGTGTTTCCTATGACAGGTAAACACTGGCATAACTTTTGATTCTATCTATAGACTCGCCTTTTTTTTATTTTGAATGTTTTCAATGAAAGGTGTCTGCACAACACCAATTGCATACTATATCTTAAAAAGTGACGCAACAAAAGTTATACGTCTTTATGCTAATATGAGAATATACAGTAATTTCGTTGGCCTATGTATGGGACACAAGGATGCTTTGGCGCGCTATTAGCATTCTTGTGTACCAATATACCTCGCTTATCGCCCAGAGCAGGTAATTGCAGAAACATCCGGCTGCAAACTTTATCATTGGAATATTGTCCAGGTAAATTTGTGCTCCTTTCTAAGCGGAAATTCCCAGTGATGTTTGTATTGTCCCATAGACATCGATCATTGAAAACAAAAGGGAGATTTTATCCAGAACAGACGATGAAGAAGCAAGACAAGTCCCAAGGCCAAGAGCCTGAATTATTTGACAGAGCAAACAAACCAAGTGAACCCCGGAACAGGCAACTTACTGGGAATCATAATCACATTTTAACGGTTATAAACATGGAGCTATAGTAGCTCCATGGTATAAACATGGTATAAGTGTCAACTTAATTTTCTGAATTGATAATACCCATTTTGAGCTACAAAAAAAAAACAAACAAACAAAAAAAAAAAAACTTGCAAAGTCAAAGACTCAAACAAAAAAATAAAAAACTGTAAAGGTTCTTGCAAAGTTATTCCAATGTAATATACTCTAATGACGCTGTTGTGCGCCTTTAACGATTTGTGCGATCCACAGCGCATTCTTGGATCTACGGTTTGCGCACCCATCCGTGGATAGCGCAACAGCCAACAATCCATGGGCATGGCTAGCGCAGCGCGTTCTTCCGATGGGGATACTGTACGTATTATACGGGTACAGTGCAAATGTGGCCACACGCATAGTACAGTATTATCACTACATTATCCAAGATAATTTAGAGACAGGTCCCAAGTTTGTGGCCACATTTTAAAAAAGATATAAACCGAAGTTTCCGCAAGAGTCTCCACCTGTGCACCTGCGGGGCTATGTTCATGATTGATACATGCCGAGTGTTTTGCTCCGTGACTTTTACCCCAAGAACAGCGTGTCTTTATGACATGAGCATGGTGTGTGTCCTGCCATGGACCTATACTATCTATCCATAGTCCTACCATTTGTCACAAACAAATCAAGAGAATGTGCAACGCTATCCATCGATGTGTGCGCAAACCTTAGATCCACAGAACACGCTGTGCGATATGTGGATTGCGCAAATCGGTAAAACGCGCACAACAACGCCATTTAGCAGTTTTAACTTTTGTGGCCAATATTAGTAAAATCAACATTTTCACAGTCAGTACTCAGAGTACGCTTTTGGAGAGGGGCCCAAGGGTAACAGTATTTTTTTTAGGGTAGCAGATATGAAGGTCAGATTGCTCTGAAAATCATTCTTCCTCAAAATTGACCTTTTATAAATATTTGGAACAAGGTGCTGGTATGGAGAATCAAACTTGTGTATTCCTCCATGGTACTGGACATTAACTGGTGATCACCCATCCATACTGAGCCTGAGGCAGAGTTGCTTTAGTATGACTTTTTTACTTTTTATTTTATGAGAAAATTAAGCCCAAACTTGTTCATTGAGGTGTGGTAGTTTTATGAGAAAATTAGGCCCAAACTTGTTAATTGATGTGATCATTTTTAAGGGTCCGCCCCATGGGGGGACCCTTTATGTTTTCGGGTTGTCCATCTGGATGTGCACATTCTCGTTACCATGATATCTACAGAATGCTTCCATGTATTTTGCTCAAATTTGGCAATATGCTTATCTTACCTGGCAAGATGAACTGATAAGATCTTGCTGTCACCATGACCTAATTTGAGCAAATGTCAGACCCTTCAGTCAATGCTGTGTGTTGAAGGTATGCCTAATTTTCATGCAAAGTCATGTGACAGTTTTTCTAGCAAATCCACCTGACCAGGGAGCTGGGAATGTGCGATGATGCATGTAGCTCCATTGTGCATACAATACCTGCACCTGGTCTCCTTAAGGTAACGGAGGGGGTTAAGCCATAAAGGCAAATCATGACCTGAAAAAAATCAATTTTTCATTTTCATAAAGTTTGGCACTTAAGTCTTTTCCTATCTTGTCATAAAGCATAAATGCCCCAAAAAGCAAAATTTATGTTACAAAAAGGAAAAAAACATGACCAAGTTTAAGCTGACCAGTTCGAGTCCATGCATGCCTGTTGACAAACAAATGCTGAATAATCTGCTATTAAGTCTGCACCGGGCTTGGTTAAAGTCCATTCACACTGCAGTGAGATCTTGGCTGGTGATATTCTGGATGCAGACAGGCTCGAAGGCAGGGTGTGCTGCTACATTTTCCATGATATCTATGAATTGACATGTTTGTTGTGGGGGTGGGTGGATGGGGATAGATTTAAGTCACAGTTGTGTGCAGGGTACGTTTTGACTGGATTCTGTGTGAATGTATGTGAAATGAATGAGTGTTGTGATGCAAGTCTTTGCTTCTTCCTGGTCTTTTATCTGATATGTGTGTACTGTCTGCAGAATATGCATGGCAAAAATGCTGAAAAGCAGCATTAAAATATAAACTGAAGGAAATTTATATGCAGCATACACCCCACTGCAATTGGTATCATCTGTGGCCTATGTGTGGAAGACAGCCACATTTCAGGTGTACAGACGTGTCTACTTCTTTCAGGGGTGTATCAAAGTACACTGAGCCAAAAAGACCTGATTTCAAGAGGAAGAATCTAAATTTATGACCACCAGGAGGATATGACAATCATGACCTCCAGCTTGTCCTAGTCGTGTTGAAGAAGTGTCCCTTTAAGTGTCTAGAGGACTCCTGATAATTGGACCTCAAGTACTGGACGTGGAAAACATGCTTTCTGTTAACACTCTCTTAGGGGACCAGAAGAAGCGAGATCCACGCTCTAGCATGCCACTGAATTCAATGGTCACCTGACCACTCCCAGGTGACCCTGAGGCCCCAATTGGGCTTCCTTGCAAAGAACCAAGTGGATTGAGATCCATCTATGGCCTTTAAGGGTTTCACCCTCCATGCTATGGAGACACTGAGGAAAGCGCCCTGTGCCCGGTGAGAGTGCTCCGTTGGTATATCTCATCCAGGGATAGTTCCAGGGATCAGAGGTCTGCCCTCTTTTTGCCCCTGGGTTACCCTCGGAAGGAGCAAATTTGCAAAATGATCTCATTGTGGATCAAGCAAACAATCTTGAAGGCCTATGAGAATGCTTTGGGTAGGCTTGTGGCCATAAAGCAAGCCTCTGCTAGAGCTCACAAAGTGCAAGCCTTTAATGCCTTCTGTTGCTCCCTAAGGAATGTCACTGTTGCAGATATCCTACAGGCCTGGCACTGGTGATTCATGTCCACAACCTTTGCTGAGCACTACATGCATTCACGACTCGATATTGCTTGAGGAGGGCCTGTACTCCTTTGCGCGTGTAGCAAGGTCGTTTGTATAGGTTTCTGACACTTGTCCATAAGACTTCCGTTGTCCACTCTAGGCAGCCACCATGTTCCAGTTCAAGGTGTCCTTGGGATTTACACTTGGACTGCAGTCTATAGGTTGGCATACCTAGAGTAGGCTGAAGATCTTCTTTTGGACTCTTGTCACATGGTTGTCCTGGTGTCTTCAGGCCCAGAGCTGGCAGACCCGTTTTATGGGCACTGCCTCTTGGAACCATATTTTTGACTTCCGGCACCTGCCATGTTTTCCATGATACACTGGCCTTGGTACATCTCAAGACCAGTAAAATGGAAATAGACAGCATCTACCCACGAGGCTGACAACTGTTAGGTTGAGGTTGGCGGGTGATTTTCCCGGGGGTGGGTGGGTGGGTGCTAAGTGCTAGCAGCCTCAAGTCCATGTACCTCTGAGATTTTCCCTTCCAATGTTGCCTCCTCACTTGGACTGATGGTTCCACCCAGGCTGTCAGTCCCGGCGGTCCTTGGTCAGTATGCCTGTTACATTGAACCGTCCTCCAATGTGTTGATGTACCGGCAATTTTGGTTGAGAGGTAATGTTACCATGGTTACTTAACTAATACGTGAAATCTTTAGTAATTTCAGTATTGGTAAGTAGACTTACCTCTCAACCACCAGAGAAGCCCACCCGACCACCCTGCTTCCTTCAAATAGGTGATTTCAACTGACCAATCATGGAGGAGAAAGGAAGAACAAGGGAGCATGCACACCAGGAGTCACCACAGGATCCATAAGAGCCGAGAGGTGGCACCATCGGGACTGTCAGGTTTTTGAAAACATCAAGTAAGTAACCCAACTCAGTTGTATCATGCACATATGGCAAGACAGAGAACTGGGCAATGGTGGATGAGAGGTAAGTATGCTTGTAACTCATACCAAAGTTACTAAAAATTTCACATGTCATAATTGTTGTCATGATCAAAAGAGCATTTAGCCCTTCACGTGTGAAACCAGCAAGGTGAAACCATGTGATGGTTCAAGCTTGGGCAAGATTTCATCAAAAAAAAAAAAACAAAAAAAAAAAAAACAAACAAACAAACAAACCAAAACAACTTATTTAAGGCATATTCTTGTGTATTTTCATTGTGACAACACATCAAAGGACACATCCTTTGCAAGATAGTAATGTATAACAAAGAATAAAGTGAGAGAGTGTTAATTTGATGTAACAGCCTATTACTGTTTCAAATTGCCTGTGGCAGATTTCTTTTTCTTAGAATCAGATTTTCATATAAATTCATAAATTTTGAAACAGCCTTACTCAAAAACTTTTAAACCAATTTTGTTAAATCCACAAGGATATTAAGCTGGGAATGTAACTTAGGAATTCTTTTCCCATTAGCTGATGCATATGTATCACATTTCTTTATATGATTTTTGAAGCTCCAAAAACAAATTGTTAGGGTCTGCTTAAAACGAACTGGAACACACATAAAATGAAGACTGTCCCATTTCAAGAAAAAAAAAGTTGACTTCCTCATATAGTGTGTATCAAAACGTGTCAAAAGTTCAGTAATTATTACAAATCTACTGAAATGTGAGCAAATCCATTCCTTGATTTAATCAACTCCAAATTATCTTTCCTATACCAAAATAAGGGAAATAGGATTTGGCAGTTGGCGTCATGGCAATATGCTGGTACAGGTAACAATTTTTCACCATTGCAAAGAACACAAAATAAGAAAATCGAGAAAAAACACAAAGCATGAAGTACAGAGAATAAAGAGACTAACTGAGTGCAAGTACAGAAAATAGAAGTGCCTAGTTTTTACCACTCAAAAAAAAAAAAAACATAGAAAAGAAGATTTGCTTCACAGCAAATCTGTCTGGGTGCCTTGAAAATGAGAACAGTTTGAAATGTTACACTTTGCCATTGTTCGACATAATCTAAATTTCATGTATTTGACCAATTTTTATAAAGTTAAATGCTACAACTTTGCTTCTTGATTCATTTGATGTGGCCATGTCACAAACTTATGGGGCTTTCCCACAGACCCGTAAATTGAAATATAAATGGCACCTCTATCTATAATAGTTTTGAAGCTATTGAAGATTAACATTTTGCATGTTTACCTTATTTGCATAAATTAAAATCCTATAACTTTGGTTCATGGTTCATTGGATGCGGCTTTGCCACAAACATATAGATTGAAGTTGAAATGGCATGTCTATGTATAATAGTTTTGGAGATATTCAACTGTAAATTTTTCAAAGCCCCTAATTAGCATAATTTGAAATTCTATTTAACTTATGCTGTCCATTATATTTGCAGGTGTCACAAACCTATACATGCACATTGAAATTTTGAGTATCTGCAATATTTTGGAAGATATGGAGCTTTTAAAATTTTAATTGCCCCTAAATATGCATACTTTTCAACATCATGACTATTCCAAATGAGATGCACAATTTCACAGGTTAGGTCAGTCACCATAGCAAGTTTGGTGGTTTTTGGAAAAATAGTGCTCTAGAAAATCTCCAGACCAACTTGGTTGTGAAGAAGAAAGAAAAGAAGGAAAGAATGAAATAAGGAATGGAGGAAAGAGGGAGAGAGATAAAAGGAAAGAAAGAAAAAAGGAAGGAAAGAAAAGAAAGAAAGAAAGAAAATTCCAGTGTTTACTGGTACAGTGAAACCTTTCTACAGTGGGCACCCTTGAGACCAGAGAAAAGTACCCACTCCTGAGGGGGTCAGCCCTTCTGGGGAGTATGGGTGAGTATGCGTGCATGTATATGTACATTATTCATACAGTCTATACATATTATGATTCAAGGGGATGTGTATGCAATACAAAACTGTCTTTCTTCCTTTAGTACATAAACAAATTTTAACAGAAGCTGTCAAGAAACTACTTATCCATGTACCTGTGAACCAAGACCAAGACAAGTGCTTTACTGTCTCAGTATTAGCGATACAGGCTTCATCTCACTGGTTACAAGAAAACAAAGACATGAAAGTGTCTACCGAGATGACCTGATTCTACCGTCCTTGGTCTGGCAGACTCAGCTCTGCATATAGTCTATTTTTAACAGAGGGTACACTCAGACTTGTTCTGCCTGGAAGTCTGGAGCATGTGTTTCCTTGGGACTGATAAGCTCAGCAGACTGACATTGCCTCAGGCAAAAACAGGCCAGCTAGGACACCAGTTTTAGTCATGGTGCACTGACAGGTCTGTGCAGCTCTTGTGGAAACTATAGCCCACCTGGTACATTGTTGGGAGTCTCCCCCCTCCCCCCTTTTTTTTTGTTTGCAGCAAGACCCAAACCTTCCAAAGCATACACCTATCATGTATGGATAGACAGCTGCCTGTGAGACAGGTTCAAGCTAATCAATTATGGATGCAAAATGGTTGCCTGGCACTATAGAAGTCAAGCAGTAGGTCATACAGCAAGCAGTTCAAGGGCTGCATGTGGATTGGGGAGAAATTCGGTGAATTTTGCATACATTAAAATTCCCCAAGTTTTGTTTGTATGCTATTGGATTTACCAATTGTCTCAAACCTATATGTGTTAGCTAGAACTTTGTGTCTATCTGCAATAGTTTGGAAGATATGGAGCTTTAAAATTTTAATTGCCCCTAATTTGCATAATTTTAGACATCATGACTATTCCAACCCAGGTGGTTAATTTTGCCGGTAGGTGAGTCTCCAAGTTTGGTGATTGTCAGAATAATAGTGACCGAGAAAAACTCCGGGCAAATCTGGTCGTAACGAAGAAAGAAAGAAAGAAAAAAAGAAAGAAAGAAAGAAAGAAAGAAAGAAAGATGAATTCTTGGAAAAACAAAATGTCTGGGTTTGCACCCAGAAATAAAAAAAAAAAAAAAAAAAAAAAAAAACCCCAAGAAAAGACACCTCGTTACCCTCTCTCCATAGACATAGATTGTATTTTTGATATTTTCAGTTTTTACATGATGGCCTGTGGACCAGTGAACAAATAGCAGGCCAGCAAATGGAAGCATGGTAAAGATGTGTGAATCGTAAAGATGCCAGCATCTCAGCTCTGGGCAGCATCGAGTGTGGGCTATGTTTACACACTGTCCACAGAGGAGTCCCAGTGGAGAAAGGTGGTCAACCAGGCTCGCTTTGTACCAGGATTCAAGCGAGTAGCAGCAGTACCATCATGTGCCTGGGCTGTGGGCTGTGATCACCAAGTGTTCCTTTATGTCCATTCATCTGATGTACCAATAAGGTGGCAGGAAGTCACATATGAAAATGAGGTAACTAGTCACAGTATTTGAGAGTCAGGATCAGAATTTTATGTTTGGTTTTGCACTTGAAGTGAATGAGCAAAAAAAAAGTGGGAAATTCGACCATAACATGTGCATGTTGTACAACCATAAGATGGTACATTTACCTGTAATTTTGAAGTTCATGTTTGCAATAAAAGAATCACATGGTGGTGCCTCGCAAGCAAACTGATCCCCATTTTCCCCTTTCCACTCAACTTGTAATGTGGTCAGCAGGTTACACAAGGTCAATCAGTTTGTTAGAGGTTTTGCACTTGTCATGTATGGCACAATTGAAAATTTTTCAATACTTTTAATGTAAAGTGCATTTTATATATATATATATTATTTTGTAAGGACCAAGCAAGGGTCACAATAGCTAGAAGTAGAAGAAGTTCGACCGGTTTCGTTGTGTTTCACGACTCATCAGGAACTGTGGGCTAACCGACATTACGTCTGATATATATGCCGAGGGGTAACTTTCTGTTGTCACGTAAAACACGTTATCGTGATTGCGTAATACAGAATCTCGGTTCTACCAAGATGTTATTGTCAAGGTGAATTAGATTCAAAAGAATTTGAATCCCGGCAGGCCAGTGAAATAGGGACTGCCGTAGAAACAATGCTGGGGGTCAGCAAGTGTGATTAATCAGACTTCTGGGTGGTGGTACTGCTGTACCACAAAGCCCTGAACACAGGAGCTTGGGACTGTGTGTAAAAACACAGTGTGGGTACGTGTGTGCGGTTTCCCAATGGGTTGCATAGGTAATATGCTACCCAAAGCAGAACCTCATGGAGGGATGAACTCTGAACATAAAATTTTAGCATTAGACCGAGCAAGAGAGCTCATCTCCCCATGATGTTGAGACCGAAAGGTTCAATGGAGCGCAATTGGTGCATCCAATGTCTTTCCCTGTCTAGACGCAACTGTCTGGTGCATTCTAGACGGGGGGGAGTGCGGATATACTCTAAAATGTGCACTTTTAGAGCAAGACCATGGTGGTCATTTTGGGCAAAATGTCTGCCCAATGGCTGTGCTTTGTTACTGATGTAACGAAAGTGTTCGCGCAATCTGTCTTTGAGTGGGCGCATCGTTTGCCCCACATATTGTTTGTTGCATGTGACACAGGTAAGTAGGTACACTAGATTGAAACTTTCACAGCAACCTCCCTTGGGGACATGGTATGTCCGCCCAGTTTGTGTACTGGTTACTCTGCCTGAAGTGTCCAGACAATAAATATATATATATATATATATATATATATTATATTCTTGAATCATGAACATTGGTTGTGCTATACTTTTTTTCCTCTCAAATATTACCAATTTTCATTTGCCGCTTTTTAATAAATGTTGTGCATTAGGGCCTTGGCAGTTGACCGGGGGATGGCAAAATATAGGTGTGTGGCACAACCAGGGTTACAGTACCTTTATGACATAATCATAACCTCACAGATCCTCAGCCAGAACCGCCGGGTCATGACTTGTGTATTCAGTCATCAGATCATCTCATGTGCGCACCTTGCCTTTACTTGCAGAGATGGGTACCTACTCAGGGTTGGTCCAGCAGGCATCTGCTGCCCATAGACCCCTGGGTATGGTCCAATGAGAGCCACACCCGTTACATGGCCCAGTCTGACTTCCACTTACCGTCAGGAAATTGGCAGTGGGAGAATGACTGGGTGGTGGATGAAAACGTACAAGGATACATCACAGATAAAGGGGTAAGGCAAAGTCTTCAAGTACTGTATTGAATGGACTTTAGTTTAGTCTTACATATGTGTTGTGCAATGGTCTTATTCTTGTGTATTTTGATACGAATATCCACAAGACCAGTTATGCACACTCTTTTTGTGAAATGTTGAAACATGGAGGTGTTGTTACAAACTTGTGCATCTCAGGACTAGTTGACACAAGAAGGTGAACATCACACAGTTTTTTTCTTCTTTTTTTTTGATGGTGCATAAGAAACTGTAGCATTTGATAGCTGAGAGAACCACAGCAAAAAGAATGTGTCTGTGTGTGTGTGTGTGTGTGGGGGGGGGCGTACATAAGGTGTCATGTTCATGAGTCAAAGAGTCTCATCCAGCAAGTGTCAACAATTTGCTTGTCATTTCCTTGCAGAAAAGAGAAAATCCAGTCTGGGTCTAGACAAGTAAAAAATTTGAAGAACTTGCTTTGGGAATAAACACAAAGGTTCTTTTTAGGTGTAGAATCAATAGGACAAGAGAGAAAATAGAATAAACGAAGAGTGAAAAGCACACTTCCCAGATGCAAGGCCAATTATAAAAGTTATAGTGCCATTTCCAGGACTTTGTAGTATATTAAGAGACATTTTTGTGCTTTCTTGTAGGGGTGGCAATATTCCTCAATAGATTTCTATCACAAGTTTACTCACCAGAAAAGGTTCAATTCCTGCGTACGTCGCAGGAGATGGCTTCGCTACAGAAGATATGTTGCCACTGACAAATGGGCAAGGGTTTGTACATTAAAATTGTATCTGAATGATAATGTCCTTTAAATTGATTGAGTGGCCGCTTGCATTATTTTTTATCAAACAGTCGTGTGCTAGTATGCCATGCAACATTTCAAACATTTAAGGGTCCTTTTTGCACTTAAATTATTTCCTTTCTTGCTCTTTTACCATTATACAATATGTTTAAATGTCAATTAAATAATGTTATGGGGTATATACTTCCTTTCTTGTGCTTTGACCATTATAAAATATGCTGAAATGTCAGTGCAATATTATGGGATATATACAAACAATAATTTACATGCGTTTATGGTCAGAAGGCAATCATTCCTGGTGTCACAAAGCACTCACTACAACTGGTCAGTGGCTTTTGATAACAAAAATGTTTTTATTCTGACTGAAAAAGAAAACAAAAATGCTCACACTAGTTAGTATATGTAAAGATTTAACACAAGGTGGTGGTGTGAAAGCTCCCCTTTCTGATGAGGAATGGTGGTCTACTCACTTCAAGAGCTGATAGTGCTTTTAGCTTTAAAAAAAAACTTTCACAAACTACATATATATACATGCTATATTTGGAATTGTTATGTTCTTGAGAGTATATTCAAATTTGAATAGAATAATTTTCTGGCAAATATATTCATATCTGTGGATAAATCATAATTTTCTTCCACAAGCAGATTTCATTAGAGATACTGACCTTTGTGACAACTTATTGAAAAAAAAGCTTCTATCTGATCAGTATCAAACTCACTGAATTTGAAGTTCAGTATGTTTTCTGGAAAGCGTGTCTGCATTTTTAAGAACATCCTGGTTTCAGTTGTACAGTTCTTTAAAGTTAGAATAGACAAATTTTATTTTTTAACTGACACATTTGCAGTCAAAGCCACAAAAAAAGAGGTATAGTCAACTTAATGAAAAATTAGGGAGAAGCATCCCAGGAAAACATATTAAACTTGACATTCAGTAAGTTATGAATTGAGAAGATGAAAATTTTTTTATTAAAACCTGTCGCAAAATTGTAGTGTCTCTGATCAAATATGTCTGTGTGATGATTGGTCCTACGTATTGGTAGAAATGAATATATTTCTTTGAAAATTACTCTATTAAAATAGATATAAAATCTATAGGCTGTAAAAATTCCAAATATATACAGTATTATATGAGTGCTTAAAAACACAACCACCCCCCCCCCCCGACCCCCCAAACGAACTATGCATTCTTAAAGTGGGTGAATAAGTGCTTCTCACTGAAGAAGGCGACCTTTACCATCACCATACTTACTCAGATTCCAGGCATTCATGTGGACCCACTGGAGGAGCCTGTAGTTGATATAGCTGTTGGGGGCCAAGATATCCCTAACCAGCCCCAGGGTACATTGTCGGTCTGGATGGTCACCATCAATGGCAAGGTAGGTACTTGTAATGAGGCTAAAACATTGAAATACTAAGCTTGTTGGGTTCTCCTTCTTGTTTTACTGACTTGTGCATCTTGACCTATGGATAGTTTAGTAATTTTGTGCCTAAACATAACTGAATGTTTATTAAAGACTGATTATACCAAACGATGAAAACCATGTCATAAAAATGTTAAAACCACTTTCCCTCAGCAAACTACATAAGCTTCTGCCTAGTAAGACCTCTGCAAGAGAAAACCTCTCCCATATTACAACCATGTTTTTGCAATGCTGTTTTTAGCTTAGCTGACTTGTCAGTCAGCTGAGCTTATGTTATGACTAGCCGTCCATCATGTTTTTCTACATAAGTGTATCATACTAGAGACGTCCGTCATCCACAAATTCACATTTTCAACTTCTTCTCCAAAACCTTCAGCCAGATTCACTTCAAACTCGGTGGGATGTGCCTTGGGTAGGTGTTTGCCAAGTTTGTTTTAATGGTCACACTTCAGTCATTTTTGGATTTTTTATGATTTTTAAATTCTTTTTTTGAGACGAATCGTACAAAATCTTCTTCTCCACAACCGCTCACCCAATTGCTTTGATATTACATAAGAACACTCCCTGGGATTCTTAGTTCTGAATTGTTCACCAGGTGGTGTTGCAAATTTTTCCAATTTTTTTATGAATTTTTGTCTGTTTTCATTACTTGTCACTTCTTCTCCAGAACCGTCTCTCAGATTAAGTTGAAATTTTGTCGATAATACATGTATGTTCCTTGTGAAAGTGTCAAGCAAAGATTATCACTAGGTGCCATTGCTGTGGATTCATGATTTTTAACGATTTTTCTCAATTCGGGTACTTATTGTTAAATTCACCTTTTCTGTTGCTTACTACTTCTCTGAAGAAACTTTCCATGAGATTTACTTCAAACTTGGTGGCAATGTACCTTGGGTGAGTCTCTGTCAAGTTTGTTCAAATGGTCATGCTCCAGTGATTTTTGTATTTTTTATGATTTTTTTTTTGTCAAAAATCTTTTTACAAAAATTAATAGGCATGTTTAACATGGGAAATTCTTGTAATGGTTACAACTTGAAAGATTTTGGACAGATTTGTGCAAAACTTGGTAGGGGTGTACCTTTTATAAGTGTCTACCTACTTTGTGCAAATGGTCTTGCTCCAGTGATGTTTTGACCATGACCTCATTCCCAAAGTCACAGGACAGCTGACATGAAATTTACTGTTCACTTGATAACTTGAGATCTGTTTTGAGTTAGGACCTTGATGTTGCACATGTTAATGTTTCTCTTTGAATGTCATGCTTAGACAGTACATGAGTGACCTTGACCTCGTTTTTGGGATCACAGTGCAACATACATGAATTTTACTCTTCACTATAACTTGAGAACTACTTGAAGTGGGACCTTGATGTTGCACATGTTAGTGTTCTTCTATAAAGGTCAGACTTACTCAGTACATGGGTGACCTTGATCCAATCCCAGGTTCACAGAGCTGCAAGTGTGATGAATGTCTAGGTCAACTGAGCATGGGCAGTTCACACAGCCCTCTTGTTTTTTATTGTTTTTGTTTTTTTGTATTAACACTTTCTCTCTTGAATGAGTTGACAGCTTTCCAAAAAATTGAAAAATTATTAAATTAGACATGCCAAATTTACAGGATATGTAGATCATGTGCAATGCTAATATCTCATATAATATCAGTGACCTTGACCTATTTTTGTTAGGTCACCAGCCCTGTAGAGTTAAAAGAGGTTTATTTCGTTATGGTAGCATGTAGCTTGAGCATCGATGGCAAAGGGAATTGAGCCTCCAGATCAAAATTGCACTTGAGAACATTGTACATGGAACTACTTGGTGACCTTCTATTTGGGTCACCATGACCCAAATATTATGACTAATGTGAATTTCCACATCCTTGTAATTTCAAAAGTGTCATCCTGAGGATTTCAAAAGTGTATTGTTTGACAGGTGTATCAATAAAAATGAATATACAGTGTAACACCAAAGTCCATGGTACCCTGTCAGGTATAGCATCCCTTTAAGGTGTTATATATAGCGTTTATATATATAATATGCAAAAATTATTTTAAAATACTATGTGCATCCCTGTGATGTGCCATGTGCCCACAATTTATGAAGGAAATAAAGCATGCAAAATGTGTATATTCCTCTAAATTTTACCTAATCATATTCATCAGGTAACTTAAAAGACTGGCTGTATCAGCTCAAGCGATAATCATATGTCTTTAAAAATAGAAAGATAAGGATATATGATAAATTCAATTGGTTGTGAAGTGGCACCTGGTGTAAAGCCACTTTTGGCTGGCAGAGAAAATGGTCCTCAATAACTAGAATAGTGCAGTGCGTAAGCCAAATAGCCAGTGGCTAAAAAGGTGTGATTTGGCCAACAAAAGTTTGTAAGCTTTAGCCAAATTGACAAAGGCTATTTCCCAGATTATGCTTTGAGGCACATATTCATGGCATTTTACTTCATTAGATTTATTGAGCAAAATTTCAACATGTAAATTTTGCTCAGTATTTTGGCTTGTAAACATAATCAACACTTGGTTGAAAAGGTTAATGTTACCTTATCCACACTGGCTACAGTTATAAAAACCTAGCAGTACAGCCCAGGCAAAGAATCAGAATGGACACACAGTTTTTTCAAGCACATCTTTTTTTTGGTTTGTTTTTTGACCCAGTTGTTTTTCCGTACTGATGTGAACCGCTTGTGTCCAGAAGGCCGTGACTGGAAGGACATGTCTGTGGGCATAGAGGAGGTGTTGGGTATCTCTGTGGGTGCTGCAGGGCTGGTGTGGGCAGTCACCTGGAGTGGTGAAGCCATTGTGAGGACAGAGGTCAGCTGGCAGAATATTCTAGGTGGGACAATCTTAATTCAAATGATTACATCACTAAATAGCATGCACATTTAATGAAAAATTCACATACATTCAGTGTTTATGTATGATCAGAGGAATATGTCCTTTCTTTCTTTCTTTCTTTCTTTCTTTCTTTCTTTCTTTCTTTCTTTCTTTCTTTCTCTTTTCCTTCCTTCCTTCCTTCCTTCCTTCTTTCCTCCTTCCTTCCTTCCTCCCTTCCTTTCCTTCCTTCCTTCCTTTCTCTCTCTCTGGTTGTGAATGCCTTTTATGAACCAACTCCAGAAAATACCCTGGGGTTAAAAATTTAAAATTTCTAGGCTGTTATGTAAAGAGCGTGTGAAAAATCAATCATGCATGCCCCATGTAAAGGGGTCACTTTTTACTGGATGTTTATTGTAGGTACTGCATGGACAAAAGTGGAGTGTCCGGAAGGATCAGACAGATTGGTGCAGGTGTCTGTAGGCTGTAATGCAGTCTGGGCCACTGCAGCTGATGGACAGGTCAGCGTGTGCTTCTTTCATGTTATGCTACCATGGTTACCACAGTGTGCACTCTCCTTTTCAGTAAAATAGAAGTAAAAACCAAGATTGGGGTTTGCGCATGTTTTATGATTTATTGATAAATGGAAATATGAAAGGGAGAGGAAGAGAGTGAAATGTAAATTTGGAATATTTAGTTGAAGCAAAGATTGCATTCTCCTTGGCTGGAGAAAGTAATAAAAGTATTTGACACAGGATGGAAGAATGGTGTACATTTTAGTATTTTTGTACATCACAGTTGTACTGCAGAAATAGGTAAAATTTGAGACAAAAAAGTGGATTGCACATATTTATGTAAATATATCAAAGTAAAGTTGGCTGCATGTTGTGTGAATTTAGTTGTGCAAACATCATAAAATGTGCCTATCCACTGGCAGGTGTGGTTTCGAAAAGGCATAAATTCAGCCAATATAGGGCACGACCAGACAGCAGCCACAGGGACAGGCTGGCTGAGCATGGTACGACGCATGAAGATGATCACTGTTGGAGCTCATGATCAGGTCAGTGGAGCCCTTTGTGAGATGTGCTTCAGATTGTTCAATAGTAATGACTTTGAAATGATTTGACATACACAGAACAAATGACTGAAACATGGATTTGTGCCACTTGTGTTGACTGAACAACAGAAACTAAGTCACCTGCAAGGAGTGTGTATATTTGGCAAAAATCACTATGTGGCAGCACACTCCATTGTGTTGGTCCCTGTTGTGAGGCC
Source organism: Hermodice carunculata (assembly GCA_964020975.1). Taxonomy (NCBI): domain Eukaryota; kingdom Metazoa; phylum Annelida; class Polychaeta; order Eunicida; family Amphinomidae; genus Hermodice; species Hermodice carunculata. The sequence continues at coordinate 42,870,635 of OZ026613.1, forward strand.
TGTTTTTTACCTGACAGGCAGCTCAGGTGTCAGTCATTTGAGGTTTCAGGATGTTCTGGTGCCAGTGTATCCATCCATCATCCACAAGTTACCGTTTGAAACTTCTCTGAAACCACAGGCCAGGTCTTTTTCAGACTTGGTTGGGACATACCATATTTTTAACTGTACAAGGCTCCACCCTAAATAAATGTTATGAAACATCAAAAAAAAAAAAAGTTTCAAGCCACCCTTCCCAAATAAAAAATGAGCGACCCTGGCTGAAAGATTTTATCGATAAAGTGGCTGTCGTGTGCTGTTATTTTGCAGTAAATCAACTCAAACACAGCATTTCATTTCAACTTGTCTGAAGGGTTAACTTGGGCCAGAGAAACAACATAGCAGCATAGCCACGATTGCTAGATGAAACAGCATAGCCCCAGATGTTCTGTGATCATTATTGTAAAATTTCACTAGGTTCCAGGTGTCCATTCTCTGAGTTACCAGGGCAAACGGTCATTAAAGTACTTTCAAAACATGACTTACTATCTTATTTTTAATCTGCCCGCTTGGTTGTCTGAAGCAGTTATCATCATTAGTTAAAAATCCAAATGCAAAACGATACCCTGGCAACACAAATCGTGCATGTTGATACTGTTTGCGGAGAGCACCATTTTGAACATGCCGCAATGCATTGCGGGGGACACTCGCACAAAAATATATTTGACTTGGATATCCAAGTGAATCTTGGCCACAGCATATATCATTATTGATGCTCTGAAATATTTGTAAAATGTATACTTTTGGTTTCATGCATAATAAACCCCCCAATATAGTCCCAAGACTATCTTCATTTACAAACCATTGGGTGTGGAATCCTCAATTGCAGCCAAGTTTGTGGATTAGTCCCAATCAGATATAATGAAGAGGTAGTATCCAAAATATATGTGTGATTAGTGTTAACGAAAGGTTGATTTGTCAAATGAATGTTATGCACAATATATAATGGGACTTTTCCAGTTTGAGCATTACCTAAAAATGTAAATGCAACGCCTTGACGTTACCAGTTGTTGTTGATAGCGGGCCCCGGAATAGGGATATTGTATCAGACACTGAAGTGGCCCCCAGGCCATGAATTAAGTAGCAACACTGATCACAGCAGCCAAGAACCCTGCCAAGTCCAAGATGTAGCTTAGTGGAGAAGGTTGCCCCGGTAGTGGATACAGGTCCAAAAGTACCGGAGGGTTTTTATGTAATTGGTAATAAACAGCTGAGCACTTGTCGAATAACAGTGTAATTAGCCTTCCATTTAGAACCCTGCTTTGAAAATTATAGGTAAATTACTGCAAAAAAGATCATAAACTCTTTCAGTGCCACATTTTGGACTGAGTCAACAGCTTTCTTCTGCATGCCTTGGAAATTGCATTGCATACAAAGAGTGACACGGAAAGTTGTTGACCTGGACTATTATTATATTGTGTGTAACTATACTCTTGGCATGCTGGTACTTGAATGAAATATCTCTTTACAAGGAATACGAAGCTACCACCTTTATTATATTATATCAGAGCAGTTTTGATTTGACAGTTTGACTTAAGTCACAGTCGGCACTGAGAGGTAAAGATGGAATTGTTTAAAATTTGATTTGTAATCATTCAGATTCCAAGGAGGCAGTTGCTCCTTCTTGGGGAGAAATATTGTACCTGGGATGGAAGGTCGCAGAGCTTTTGCAATCAGTCATGTCTGTCCATTTGTCCGTAAACTTTTTGCTTGTGAGCGCCATACAGTGCACAGTTTTTAAGATAGCCCCATGTAACTTTCAGGACTTATCAAGTGTATGAAAATCTAGGTCAAGTTTAATATTGGTAGCAGCACCTATATATATAGGTCAAAATGTGAAAATCTGGCAACCATTCTAGCATTCTTAATGTGCTATAGATCTTCATGAAATTTAGTGGGATGGTGGAGGATGTCAAAGTCTAAATTGCTTATGATAATAGTAGTGGCATCTATAAATGTATTTTGTGTCTTTTCATCCAGAACCACTTTCCTGGTAGTCATTAAAGTATTCCACAGTCTGAACTCTACACTCCATTTATAAGCTACTCTATAATTTGATGGAAATTATGAACCAAAATGTGTTTTAAAATATAAAATTCTGTACATCAAAAAGTTATTGTGTTAGACTTGCAATATTTATAGGATATATAGACCATATCCAATGCTAGCATTTTTGTAATATCATTGACCTTGACCTATTTGTGTAAGGGAAGCAGGCCTGTAAAGTTGGAAGAGGTGATTTTGTAATGGCAGGATATAGCTTGAACATCAATAGCAAAGAGCCTCCAGAACAAAATTGCACTTAATTACATTGAATTTTTTTTTTGAAAAACCCTACTTGGTGACCTACTTTTGGGTCGCCATGACCCAATGATTGTGACTTTGGCCTATTTTTCAAGGTCATTAAGCACTTATGAAAAGTACATTTAATTTGATATCTTGATAAAGAATAATGCTAATAGTGCCAAGTGTATCACAAATCTGTATCATGTGGAAGTTTGATACCGCATAACATGGCTAACCTTGATTTATTTTTCAAGGTTGTGGATTGAATACATTTTAGAACATGATTGTTTGGTGATGGTGGTCAGCAGAGCATTAAGTCGATGAACCCTCTTATTGTATGATTTTGATAATTTTTTTTCTCTTTCTAAACTGCAGGTGGGATTTCTTTCAAAATTGGTAGAAATGTACCTTGACTCAATCTCCACCAAAGGTGGTCACTGTGTGAATGTACTTTCATTTGTTGATTTTTAACAGATTTTTGAAATTAGGTAAGAACTAGCAAGTACATGTCAGTTTGGTTACTATTTGGATTATCTTAGTGTACATATATGTTGTGTAGTTTTTCTTCAAAATGGTTGACCACATCTGGAAAACTTGTGGAAATGTATGCTGGGTGTATTTTTATCAAGTGTCTACAGTTGGTCATGCACCCATGATTTTTGTATGATGTGTGGTTAATTTTTTTGCGGAAAATCTTAATCTTTTCCTCTAAAACTGTTTGGCCAATTCATTGAAACTACAGACAAACATTTCTGGGTGCCCCTGTACCATAACTGGTTCAGCAGGTATATGCTCTCTCAGTGTAGTGGGAATGCAGCTTGACTCAAAGCCCACCAAGCATGTACATTAAGTGGCACAATTTTTATCAAATTTTTGAAATAATGAATGGATGATAAGAGTACATGTCAGTGTGGGGCATGGTATATATTTGAATACCAGTGTGCAAGTGTGTTTATGTAATTTTTTTTCAAAACCATACAGATCCTTTTCAAGCTTGGTGGGATGTGTCTTGGCAGGATTTATGTAAAACTAGGATAAGTTAAATATCTGGGTCATATATATCCATATACTGTCAGCTCAGAGTTAAGCTAGGCTCAGCTCTGCTCGTCTTCACTCAGTTCAAGCTGCAGCTGAAGTTCAACTCGGCTCATTTCAGGTTGGAACTTCTTTTGGGTTCAATGTGTCAAGATCAGTTGAGGATAGGCTGTTCACACAGCCCGCTTGTTTTGTTCTTTTTAGGTGCGTGTCTAACCTGTTTGACTTAGGGATTCATCCTGTGGAGAATGGTTCAAATTGTTGTACCATCTGGGTGAAAAGACACAAATACAATATGACAGTTGGTCACAAATAGCATAGTGTTGAAAAAAATTCTGTATGTGGTACATTCATGAGAATTGTTTTGGATATAAATCATTCAAGGACACACAAAAAAATGCAAAAAGAACATAAGAGCTTGTTTCTCTATTTTGTGGTACTTTTGTTTACTTACAGTAACAGAGTTGTTTGCAATTTGGGATGTATGAATCTAGATTGGTTACAGACATGTAGCAGGGAACTACTTAGGGGTTAAATTGTTGTTCCAGTCATTATGTCTGGGTGCCAACCCAGAATTATTGTTTTTGTAAGAGTTCTTTATTCTTTCTTTATTTCTTAATAACTTTCAATCACATTGCATTGATTGGCAATACACCTCTTGCCTGATTACTCTACTACTACTGTTCAACAGATTGTACCTGATGACCCATGATTGATGATGTCACAAAACAGTATTGTAGGGAGTTGCATCAAAACAAGCTCTGATTGGCACCCAAACAGATTTGCTTGCAAATCTGTCCATTCTAGTTTGTGTCTGTAAATCATACTTTGAAACTTCATGACTTTTTCACAAAAAAATTATAAAACACACACACATACATATAACAAAGTGCTTTACAATTTCAGGTTTGGGGAATAGATCAAGAAAGTTTTCAGATGTACTTCCGTACAGGAGTGACTCCAGCTGAACCCAGTGGCAAGACCTGGCGTCTCATGGACCTCAGGTCTCAGCCAAAACAGGCTGGAGTCCAAAGTACCCTGGGCAGCAGCATAACTTCAGGACTGTCTGATACTTGTTCTTTTGATGATACTACATCTCTTGATCTGCAAATTTCACAGCCGATGGAGAGCCTACAAATATCAGACCAAAGCGCAAAGATGGAACTGTCTTTGCATTCTGCGAGCAGTCTCAGCTCAAACGACATGCCCTTAGCAAGGGAGAGGACAAGTTGGAGTGTAAACTCTGGCAGCTCTGAAAATGCATCTCATGTGTCCATTACAAGCTTGATAGACTCAATTCAAGAAATGTCAGGCAATTTCAGTGCTGTCAATCAGAGTGGTGGCAGAATGGGCACGATGGCAGATAATGATACCACTGATGCAATTCTTGATTTTGTTTCTGACTACCAGGAAGAGTCTATGGCCAGTGAATCAGCTGACTTGGCCCGAACAAAACTCACAGACTCAACAGAGACAAGTAAAAGGGCAAATGCAGATGTGGACAGGACTTCTGGTACAACCACAGAAATTTTTGGAAACAAATTCAGCTTAAGCGTAAGATTTTCCAAGAGCAAAGAGACAGAAGATGATGACAAAAGTAAAAGTGAGGGGCTGCAACTTTCAGAAAGTACAGACAACTCACAGCTCCTCCCCAGTTCCAGCTCACAGTTGTCACTTGGAGCAGAGTCAATGGCAGAGTCTGTTAGCACAGAGACAGACTCCATGATTGAGAACATCTGGAATATTAATGTGGAAGATGACCTGCGTTGGGTGTGGGTGAGCGGGTTAAGCTGTTCACTGTCTGATGAAGCAAATGTAGCACATTGGTTCAGGTCTGAGTCAAGTGAGTGCTTAACTTATCAAATAGAAGAGCTTTTTTTCTTTAGTGCATTTTGTAATCAGGGATAACATGAGTAAAATATTTGGGCGTAGCTGCTTACGTTTTCACTTTGTGAGAAATTGTTCATGTACTCCGCTGGACAGAGGTGAAACACATATTTGTAGGTAAAAAAATCGAAAACAGGCAAAAAGTTTGGTTAAATCTTTTCATGTGGCACTTAATTCAGGACCTTTATTTCATAAATGCTTGGTAAGCAGACTGCATGCCATTGGAAATGAGATGTGCCAGAAATGTGTATAAATTTAAGAAGCAGTGTGCTAAGTTTATTATGTCTCATAGATAGTCAATCAACTACTACTGTACATCTACTGATGTACAACTGGACAAATTTACTGTATGTAACCAATCTAGAAGGCCTCAGGGAAGATTAGTATACCCTGATATGCTATCTGAGTTACCCTCAGAAAATAAAGTTTTATATATATATATATATATATATATATATATATATATATATATATATATATATATATATATATATATATATATATATATATATATATATATACAGTAAAACCTGTCTATTGTGGACACCTGTGGTTCCGGCAAAAGTGTCCGCAATAGACAGGTGTCCACAATAGGAAGGGGCTGAACTTTTGTGAACTCAGTGTACATTTGTAACAAAGGAGATAAACTTGTACAGACTGTCATAAAGTATGCACATGTGTACCCATCTTATTCAATTCAATCATTATAATGAAAAAAATAGAAAATTCAAAGTTAGATAACTTTATTTCATTGCAACAACACCAATTTTAACCAATATGAATGGCTGAAATATATTTAAGCAGTACTTGTACTCAAACTCATCTTAACTTGGGATATTACAGTTTTTATCTTTTAAGGGAAAATTGTGTATGTATGGGCTTACCAGCTTAAAGAAAGTTTGCGTATTTTCTTTTACTAACAGAAAAGAAACAAACAACAAACATACCACAGGAATATCCTATCCTTTGAGTACAGTATAGCTGCATGTGCCATTGTTACAAATTGTGAATAACTTCACATGAGTCTCAGTGGGTCCTTTGTTTTAGGCTTAATGATTGATCTATGGAGCTTAATTGTTGATAGACAGAGAAAGTGTGAGCAACTGCAGTCAACAGGAGCACCAGTGCTCAGAGACACCTGGCATGTTCGAGGCATTGCAGCCTAACTGCTTGGCTGGGTGAGCTTATAATGTGTTACAGGCCACTGAACAATGGATTAATTAGTCTTTGATTCCAGCTTAACATGCACGGTATTGTTCAGGCATTACAGCTTGGAACATAACAAGTTGCAAAAAATGCATTGATATACTATTGTGTCCGCAATAGACAGGTTGTTTTTGCATTTGGTACCCCAAAAAGTGTCCGCAATACACAATAGACAGGTGTCCAGTGTAGACAGGTATCACCAATATGAAAATGACTTAAAAATATTCGGTACTGGCCAAAACTGTCCGCATTAAGCAGGTGTCCACAGTAGACAGGTGTCCACAAGGACAGGTTTTACTGTATATATATATATATATATATATATATATATATATATATATATATGTACATACAAAAATCTTTAAAAATGTGAAAAAAATGTTTCAGGCATAGATAAATGATCATGCACTTTGTTTACAGGTGAGCGCAGTACCAGGTGTCACTATCTGCGTCAGATCAGTGGAAGTTCATGGAGGCCAACCATTTTATCATTACTGAAGGAGCGCAATGCTCGGGAATGTGAACCCTTCGGACATTATGAAAGTGCTGTAGAACAGGTGAGGGGGTGTGGCCGTGGAGGAAAATTATAGGAGGGAATATATGGTGCTGAGAAATGGACATGGAGTGTATTTAGTCAAGGAAGCTTGGTTTGCTGAACTTTTATTTCACAACTGACTTGGGTCATGCAAATTAAATAGAAAGTTTGTCAGATACAGTTTGAAAAAAAAGAGGTCAGGGCAGTCACTATTAGCTCTGCTGAGTTGTCACTTGTAGGTCAGCAGAGCTAATTCTGTTTGCAGCTGCACCTGTCCTTTAGACTTCACATCCTTGACTTCTACTCAAAAAGTATTGCATGGAATATTTTGCTTTTGCTTTTGAATGTTGCACAGGTAGTGTTCTACCAAGTTTGCAAGGAAGATTTATGTGATTGCATTTTTACTGTTTTTTTTCTATTAATTTTTCAATTGATTTAAAAAAAAAAAAAAAAAAAAAAAAAACCCAGTTTCTTCTGAACTACATTGTACTTGATCAATTGCTTGATCTTGTAGAGCCACATAGTTCTTATTGTGGCCACCAGGTGGCACTGCATTGTTTTCCTGTACTATTAGTACATGTATCAGTGAGTTAAGGCTATTTTTGACTTCTCTTGAAGAGATTTATTTTTAACTTTGTCAGAATATAATCTTACTAAATGTAATGCAGTTAGCAAAAATCATGGGTATATGTAGTTTTTGTGAGGCGTTGGGACATCAAAACTCTGGCACCATCTGTCAGTAATTAATAGTTATGGTACAATACATATAGCAGGAATACAGTACAGGTATTGCAGTACATTACATTAATGCTTTGCTTTTACCCAAAGATGTTCTCCAGGTGGACCTTTGCCAAATTTGGGAGGGAGGTGATGATGCAATGATTATGCATTCTCCATGGGATGCATAATGATATTGTATTTGATAGGATTGAATTTTTTGTTTTTGTTTTTTTTGTTTTCAACGGACTCTGCAAATCTGACATACTGGCTTATATTTTGGTAATGGTGGATCTTAGACTCATTGTTGCTTAGAAAAATAATAGATAAGTACCTTTGGAGTTTCTTTTGGTGTTGTGGATTTTGACCTAGAGTGACCTTGAGTGGTCCAACTGATATATTGGCCTTTATCTCAATAATGCTGGACACTAGGCCCATGGTAACTATAATGTATTAATTGGAAAGTAGGAAGGGAGTTTTTTTTTGGTGTTACTAATTTTGAGTGTGAGTGACCTTAAAAGGTCAAACTGACATATTGGCTTATATCTTGGTGATATCGAACTTTTGGTCAATTGTTGGTTAACACTAAATAAATATGATATTTGCATGCAATACTGTTGCAGGACATTTACAGCTGTATATGGCTGTACTGTATTACAGGTGAAGATACTTTTTAGAATATGAGGGTACACACACTGGTAAACTGGATGTTAGTGTCACAGGTGACCTGAATTGAAAAAAGGATTGTAGCATTTCATATGTTCACCCATGCATGTAATTACAATTTTATGTATTTCTTCAATTTTTTTTGTTTTGATTGAAGACATCAACTGCTGGAAGCTAGCATACATAATCTGAAACGGATAAAAATTGGTTTGACTTTAGAAAACCTGGACCAAGAAGGGTCATTTAAGATGGTGGCGAGACCTACATCGCAATCACAAGTGGATTGACAGTCAGGTGGAGCTGCTGCAGGACCAGGACTTGGGCATCAGGGAGGGTACCTTTTCTATACAATACAGTTATCGCGGCACTCAGAAGTGTCTACAGTTGCAGCTTGATGATATCAAGTGCGTGAACTTCATGTCTGACCCCAATCACCTGCCCATGTTTGTCATCAACACCACTCAGCGGATGTCCAAAGAGCCGCCAGAGCCGCCGATCAAAATGGCAGCCTCCAGTGAGCAGGAGATGGAGGACTGGGTGTGTAGTGCCACTGTTTGTATTGGCAGAAATGAGACCTTTGTATGTATCATTTCTTGCCAAGCTGCATTAACAGAAATGCCAGCATTTGAAATGATATTTCAAGAAAGTTCTGCGTGAATCAGTTGTTTAGTACTGGTACCTGTATAAGTGATTAAATACGGAGTCGATAGGACGTGCACAAATACTGCTGTAGTAACAAGCAGGTATGGAGGTTATGCAAGAAGGTGCCCTTCCCCGTCAGGTTGAGAATTCCTCAACATTTTTCCATGGCAAGAGTTCAGTGCCAAAGCACCCAACCAGTTTTAAGGAAAGCTTTTGACCTGAGGCATGCTGTTTTGATGGGACTCATGTACAATTTTTATTCAGAGTGTTTTACATTAATGATTAGATTAAGTAAAAAAGCAGTGAGGCAAACAACATTCGACATCAGCCATTTGGGTGACTTCAAGGGGAAGAGGTTAATATTTCTGTGACACTTGTCCTTGTCCAATTATGGTATATCTTGGTTGCATGAAAGTGAAAGCTAGATGTTTACAATATCCTTATCAATCATCATGGCAATCATCATGATTATATGGAAATAGATCTATAGTAATTTTGCTCTTAATAATGGCTGGTTTTTATACATGCAATTTCTAGTTCTCTTTAACTTATACAATTGCTTTCATGGCCTTTAAAAAAGAAATAAAAAAGAAAAAGAAAAAACGAGAAATGGATAAAGGTATAAGTTAACCCATTTTAAATACTGGCAATATAAATCTTCAAAAAAAAAGGTGCAAATGAACATGTGTACCTGTATATATTGAATTTTTTTTTAACTCTACTTTTAAGTAAGTGGCATTTTACCTGAAGTAAGTTGCCAGCTTCATAAGAATGATTAACAACATAAAGTGTAGTTTACCTTGAAACAATTGATGTTGTTAACCATATTATATCCTAGCTTTGAATATGTCACTTAATACTGTTTCCTCTTTACTTAGACCAAGAGCTTCAAGAGTTCGGTTGTTGGAAACAGCGGCAGAATGGTTCATTAGACTATCTACATCTTGTATGTTTATACTCTAGGTGGCAGCACTGAGTGTGGCGTGTTGCCGGCAACAACAAGCAGAGGGAAAACCCAGCCTGCAGAGTGCCTGGGCACTGACAGACAGAGGGGACACCTTTGTACACCGCCTTCCTCCTTCTCAGGTGTGCTCATACATGGCGTATCAGAGGTAAAATACCACAAAACTGTTTGTTGCTCTTCACTTGCTAATGGGAGAAGTCACAGTTAAGAACTTCATGTGTAATCAGATGAATATACGACCAAAGACACAAAATATTTGTATATTTCTATCATAGTGCACAGGAAAAAAAGCCAAAAGTTCTTTACACAGATTGGAAAATATTTTTTGTTCTTTTGAGTGTAAAACAGTTGGATCTTGTACTGATAATTATAAATTTTGCTTCAGAAAAACACCATTAATATTTCCAGTCTGCATAGGTCTATTAATATTATTATTGTTACCTACATTGATATCAATTGAGCACATCAAATAAATTTGTCATTAGATAGGACAGATAACATTTCCATGTCAAAAATTTCATTCTGAGCAACAAATATCTCTGTCCTGCATTTCCTACACATATGACTTTCTTTTTCAGATTCTGGAGACAAGTTGGAGGTCATATGAGTCGAGTGGAGAGCAACTGTACTGGTGTCACATGGGGTATTGGTTATGATGGCACTGCGTATATCTTTACTGGGGGTTATGGAGGTGCTTTCTTCAAAGGTACAATCCACCTTGATATACATTTTACAGCGAAGGTTGCATGTAACTCGTATTTAGTCAGTGCATAGGGTGAGCAGAATTGCTTTCATACAGTTCTTAGTCAGAAAAATATTTATTTTTTAAATATTTGTAAGAAAATCTTTGTGTTGTATATTCTGTATTATGCTGATTTCAAGCAACAGAAAAGAGATGCAGGAAATTTGAACAATGTACAAATTATTTATTTTCTAAATATTCGTAAGAAAATCATTGTGTTGTATATTCTGTATTGTGCTGATTTCAAGCAATGGAAAAAAGATGCAGGAAATTTGAACAATGTATAAATTTAAAATCAAATCATCACTACTTAAACCAGGCAAGTGTTGATAAGTCAAATGTGCAAGATTTAAGCACTGTAAGGTCTCTCACATGCTTTACCCTTCAATGGGGCTTACCAGGGACTGGCAGATAATGGATGCCATCACTGCTTGTCTACTGCGAGATAACACATACCGTAGTATCATAGTCTTATGAAGAAACCTAGTTCTAAAAAGATTTTTTTCTGATGCTAAAAGGTCATGTAATATATTTTTTGTTGACTACCTACTGGACATGTCAGCCATTTGCCTGGGTAGCATGTGCTATTGACCATACTCAATGTTACATGGTCGGGCTGTAAACAGTCACAACCAGGGGGCATGAGGGTACCCCTATGATCTCATTGAGACAGGTCTTTGTAGGAGACTTTTGTCTGTAATGCCAATGGGCAGCATTAATGCTGTGGAAGATATAAAAGAAGGAAAAAAAAATTGTCATTTGCTGGATCATGTTTATTGTTAGTTTATGACATATGTTACAGGTATGGCATCCAGCACCACCAATATCCTCTCCCTGGCAGATGTGCAGGTGGTGGGTATATACGAGAACCAGCGCTGGAATCCTGTCATGGGATATGCAGACAGGTGGGTTTTTTTTTTTTCTTTTTTAGTCTTCTTGTGGTTGGCAACGTCGTAGATAACAAGAATTACACACATATACTTCAATGTAGGTGTATTTCAATGTACATGATTTGCATAACTTTACATAGTGTAAAATGAGATTCAGCTCTCAAAACTAAAAATATGAACTCAAAGGTATGACTGAAGAAGAAGTCTGGCTTTATGTTTGAGTCAGTTCACACGCATACATATGTATTGAAGTTGGACTCTTGTAACAAATCTTAGTCTAGGCTTTGTTTGGCTTTCAAGCAAAGGCCTAGAATATAAACCACTTGTCTCCATAATATAATTAGAGACAGGTTATGAGAAATGGTAACTTCGTTGCTGACAAGAAGCTCCTCACATGCAGAAAATGATCCAAGCAAGTCTGTTGTGGAGCACGTGCATGACTTGCATAGTAAAAGATCAAACACTGGCATAGAAAGGACAGATATGTGTATTAGCTCCATCATTTTCTGACCAGAGAATATGCAACGATGCAAAAACACTACACACAGACACTGATATGCTTTAGAACCTCAATCTTTGGAGAAATGAACATAATCATTAGAGGTTATTCCATGGCTGAATCAGTATCCTACCTGGTACAGTTCCCCTGAGAGTCTGGATACAGCTTGAGGGGGAACTGTTCAGGGATGATCTGTGTATCCTTAATGTATCTACCATAATTAGACAAAAAATGCAAATGCAGCTTTTCCTGGGATTCTGTAAGATGCTACATACCAAATCAGTAGCCAAAACATGCAATTTCTAGTTCATAATTTTGTGTCAGAAAAGCCCATCTGCCCTTCAGGAAGAAATAGGCCTCCACTATTCCCCTGTCAGGTCATGCATCTCACAAGTGCGTTTCGCACCCTGGCAACATGCGTGATGTCATGGCCCATGTCATTAGATTCGCTGTTTATGCCTCCATGAGGGATATACTGACTTTCAGTGTTATATTAATGTGGGGATTGTATTTCGTTTGGGAAGATACTGGTTGTTGCTGGTGTAACATTATCTATGTGTTCTAATTGGACAGTATCAGTATCCTCCCTTGTTTTGGTGTTATTATGTCCCTTGGAAGACATTGTATGCTACAGTACTGGACTAAAAATGCAGTATGAGGACACATTTAGGATACCATGGGATACGTGTATTAGCAAGCTTCAGTTCATTCTGTACTGAATACATGTATATGGTGGTGAAAGCTGTGGTCATTGGTTTTTGCATTGCCAGGCAAGTCATACCCATGTGACAGACGCAGCATGACTTGTCATCAAAGCAAAAATTGCTGAATGTAGACCAGGCATGTTGAAGTGTCAATGGAAGTTTACAAGTAAATCAAGGATTTGCCTGAAGGAGGTATTGTGCCATTTTTGTTTACAGTCACTTGTTTTGTCCTGCAGGGGATTGCCAACAGACCAGTACATGTGGAGCGATGAGACAGGCAAATATGAATGCACAAAGGAAAACACCAAACTGCACTCCAGACACTGTCAGTGGGTAGGTGAACTTGAAGGAAATGCTTGCTCTTAGTCTGGGGTCTAAGTTACACCTTTGGGGATTTTTGCCGATAAGCTGAACTACATGTATTGCCATAGCTTTATGTCTGTTGTCTGTAACAATTGACATGGTCAATCCAGAAGATGCATACTTGTGCCCTCCCCCTCCCGCCGTGCATGTTCTATTACCTTGTAGTTTGAAGATGAGATCAGTGAAGAAAATTTTCATGCATAATACTACATGTATTTAGAAATATATTTCAAAGCTTACATCGACAATTCACAAGTTGGTTTTCTTCAAATTTGATGGGGATGTATCTTGGATTGGTTTCTACTGGTTGTGTTCAGTAGGTCATGGTTCATTGAATTTGGATTTCTATTCTTTTTCGGAAAAAATGTTACAGAAGCGTCTTTTCCAAAACTTCATGGCTGGTGCTTTGAAATCACATGGGACACTTGCGGACACCTACACCTAAATTGACTTCCTCATGTGGTGATGTGACTTTTTAATTATATTTTCCTTTTTAGTCCTCCCCTGGAACCTGGGGGTAACAAAATGTCTGGCTGTCCCTCTATTCTTCCATCTGAAAATGCTTGTCAGGGCTGTATTTCTTATATTCTAATACACCAAGATACCAATTGGGGTTGGGGGGGGGGGAAATATTTGTGTGGATAGTGGCATGTTGCATACCAAAATTATGCCCCCTCAATCTTTGACATTTTGTGAAAAGTGGGAGAACAGGAGACTTTGTAAAAAAGTACAGAAAAGTGGGCGATCTCCCACCGAGGTAGGAGACTTGGAGACTCTGCAAATATTTTACGTGTATTTTAATAGGAAATCAGAGTGTTTGACTCTGCAAACCTTGAACCCCCGTTATCCCTGAGCCCTGAACATCAAATTTGGGTCCCAAACCCCAAAATGAACCTGTGCCAAATTCATTGTTCTTCTGCTATTGTACCATACTGTTTTTCATTTAACAACAGTAAGACATTACACCACCGTGTGTGTGTGATTTAACAACACTTAGACATTACACCACCGTGTGTGTGTGTGTGTGTGTCCGTCCAGAGAGGATTCCTTTCTTATAATGCCACTTACTGACTGCCTGTGGGTTGGCGATATAAGAAGGGGACCACTATAGAAACAACAAGATACATGTAATATTCATTTTCTCCAGTTGCGTGTGAAGATACACATGATGACACTTGTAATATTTTGATGAGATAATGGTACACATGACCTTGGCCAACATCCAGTTTGGTGTCAGTTTGCTGCTGAGGGAGCTTTTAATCTGAGGAAAGAAGGCAGCTACCTGGACACCTGATATCTCAGAGGCCAGCAACTTTTCTAAGATTTATCAACTAGTTTGACAGTGCGTAATGATTCCCATAATGTGCAAGGTCATTGATAAATCCTGTGCAGAAACGAAAAGCCCAGACTGATACAAATAGTGTGTGTTTGTGCACAGGGTTTATCAGTGATTTTCAAAACAGTTTTGGAATCAGGACACACTGTGAAGCTAGTTGAACCATCTTCATCACTCAGTGAACATGGAAAAAAACTTGTTTACATCTGACATTTTGTTGTATGGCCCTTTTCACATCTTTCCTTGAAAAACAGCATGTATTAATTATCCATCTTGCAGGATTCTGCTTTTCCACCCACTGAAATTCATTGTCATGATATGCTATCTGGTGGAGGCATCTAGCACTAACCAGCTTATTTGCTTAAAACACGTGTACATGCACATGGTCCACAACAATCAATGCTTCATTTGGTTTAAACATATTTATTTCAAAAACGATTGGAAAACAGGCATCATGCCTATATGAATTCCTCTCATGGAATGCTTCATTGGAATTGCTTTCCCGAATATTTGATGATTATCAAATTTGCAATCATTATTTCAAGTGTAGGGTAAGGCATAAAGAAGGAAATAAACATGTAATTTCAAATACAGTGGTACCTGCTGTTTGCAAACACTGCCACATGGGACCTCATTTATATGTTAGAATTATAATTGTAGACTCAGTAAGTCTCAACCATAAGTTCGACTTCACTTTCTGGGTCATTTTCAAAAACATCTCAACATGACTTCTCTAGGACCTCTTTTGGCATAAACTTTAGGCATACGGGAATTGGACCACAGATCCAACCCATACCAGCTTTGGACCAACCTTGGTCCAGCTGGTTCATATAAAATTCTTAAAAATTGCACGATGTTTTTGGACCAACTTTGGTACAACATCAACGAGTCAAGAATGTATAAATCACAAACGAATAATTGTATATATACATACATATATGTAATATAATATTATTTCAGATAATACAAAATAAACAAATTAAAATTTTAGGAGAATGTTTCATACATATGCATATTTTAAGTTAATGATGTTAGCACTCTGGTTGTTTGTGAATGAGTGACTTTTGGCAGCCCTCAGTCTGAAAATGAGGGCATTAAGGAGTTAATTTGAGTAACTAGATCACATCAACATATGTATGTCCTCACCTGGATTTTAGTGCTTGTTGCTTGAGTGGTAGTGTTTAGCTTTGCTGACCTATTAAAGGTCATTTGTACATACTTTTTTTGTTTTGTTTCTTTATATTATGGATTTTTGTGTGTAATGACTATTTTTGACTTGTCCAAAACTGCCATTCAGATTGTTGTGAAATGTGGTGGATATGTACCTTGTGGAAGGGTCAAACAAAGTTGTTCATGAAGTGGCGATAATCTGGATCCCTGGTGTTGAACAATTTTTGTTTTTTTCACTTTGCATACATGTTGGTTAATGCATACCTTCCTGTGTATTATGGTGTGAGTAATGGGGATATCCATGGAAATTCACATTTTTGACTTCTCCAAAACCTTCAGCCAGATTCACTTCAATCTTTGAGGGGATGATCTCTTGGGTGGGTCTCTACTGAGTTTGTTCAAATGGTAATGCTCCATGATTTGCATTTTTTGGTTCATTTTTTTGGTAAAATCTTTGAAAAAAAAATCCCCAAAAGTGTGTGACAAGTGCTTCAAAATTGCACAGGGACACTTCTGGGGACCCTTAGAGGTTAATTTGTTCACCAGGTGGTGCTGCAATTTTTTCACTGTTTTCTTTTTTTCTTTCACTGTTTTTTTTTTTTTTTTTACAAATTTTTGTTGTGTTTTTGCCTGTTTTTGTCACTTGTCCCAAATTGTATGTTGTATTCTCCTCAAACTTAGTGGGAAAGTTCATGAACTTCACCTCTGCCAAACTGTTCACTACGTAGTGTTGCTGCAGTTTCCTGGTTTTTGACTTATTAAAATGAGGAACAGTTGGTAAGGGTACATGTACACGTAAACATTGTCACATTAGGGTAGTGGCAAATCTGACATATTAGCTTACATCTTGGTAATGGTGGATACTAGGCCCATGGTAATCATTTAACACTAATATGAAAGTGACAAAGTAGCAGTGGGATTTCTTTTGATGTTAATTTTGATCTTGAGTGACTTTGAAAGGTCAAACTGACATTTTGTCTTACGTCTCGCTAATGGTGGATCTTAGGCTCCTGGTTACCAGTATTATAAAACACAAATAGGAGAAAATCTGGAGAGCTTCTTTTGGTGTTTTAATTTAGAGATTGAGTGACCGTGAAAGGCCAGATTGACATATTTGCTTATATCTTGGTTATTAGTTGATCCTGCAGTCTCTTTTCATTTAAAAAATGATGACACCTAAAGTGTATGAGTGAAGATGGACATTGCAAACAGTGATGGTGGTTTGAAACAAAGGTGACCTGGATGTTATTATGAAGGTCGCAGGACCACTGTAGTCATTGAAAGTGGGCTAAGTACAGGACTGTCATAATCCTCTTGTTTACACATATCTTTATAGTACATGTACCACAGCAATTTTGCAAACTGTAGTACCATTTTACATGTAACATGGACCTTGTGAATGTGTTTCCAGGTATCAGACTGGCAGATAGACTACGGTTTGCCTGGTGGTGTGGACAAGATGGGCTGGCAGTATGCCAAGAACTTCCACAAGTTTGTACTTTTATCTTTTTCCATGCACTTATCTTTGTAGTTTATCCATTCACTCCGTGTCTTACATTTATGCTACACATAAATATAATATAGATTCAGTTATTGTTACATGTATTTAGGTTGTTACTAAACTCTTTCAGTGCTTATCACAGTAAAAGATGCACTCACCTGAATTACTATAATGGTACCAGATTAAAATTCCTCATAAAAAGATCTTTCATTCAAGTACCAGCATGCCTACACTCATAGGTAGATCTTTCATTCAAGTACCAGCATGCCTATACTCATAGGAAGATCTTTCATTCAAGTACCAGGATGCCTATACTCATAGAAAGATCTTTCATTCAAGTACCAGCATGCCTACACTCATAGGAAGATCTTTCATTCAAGTACCAGCATGCCTACACTCATAGGAAGATGTTTCATTCAAGTACCAGCATGCCTATACTTGCCTTGGTATACTCTGCACATCAAGGAAAGCTGTTGATTCAATCTCCAACTTTGCGCTGAAGGGTTAATGAAAATTATATTTTATTCATTTGCTTGTTCAGGGTGCTCAATTGATCAATTTTGCAGTTATTTGTGTAATTGATTATTCATTCATTGAACAGAATTTTGAGCAGATGTAGTGTTGTGTTTTGCAGTATTAATGCACTCAAGTCAGATTATGATAAGACTTCTTTCAGCCGTTGATTTGCAATTCACGGCTTTCAATTATTTTAGGAAAAGAATCAAGCAAAAAGTGGAATATACAGAGTTCCTCTTTTTTGAGAGACCACTCTATTGAAAGACCACCTGCTTTATAAGACCACATTCTCTAGGTCCTTAAGTGTATATTTTCCTCATTTTACCTCCACTGAAAGACCACCTGCTTTATGCGACCACTTTTTGGACCTGCCCTAAGGATGGTCTCTCAAAAGGGACTACAGAAAAACCTGTTTTGAGAGACCACTGTAAGCTGCATTTTCAGACCATGTTTACCATGTCCCTTTTGCCATCTGTCCCATGTTATTGCACCTCTATTGAGACCACCTGTCTTAAATGACCACTGTTTGGCCTGCCCTAGGGGTAGTCTTTCAAAACAGGTTTTACTGTATTGTATTATAGCTCTATGAATGACTGAGTTTAGAGAAAATGTTCCTTATATTTGGGTGTGGTGGCTTATGTCAAAAGTGTTATATTTTCAGATTCACAGTTAAGCCTTTGCAATCAAGTTAATGTATCAGTAGGTAGTTCACGATGTTATACATAACATTTGCAGGCCATTTGAAGGTCAGAAGAGACTGAGGTCATATGTCAGGAGAAGAAAATGGATCAGGTTTGTATATATATTACAGTAAAACTTTGGTTGATCACCTCTGTTAGCTCAACACCTCAGTGAGCTAAATATAACTGTAAGGCATGTAGCACTAATAGTAAATGAATGGGAGACATTGCAGCATATTGACAAGAGTGAATAGTTCATTGCATGAGACCACATGGGGCATGCCCCACCCTTGTAACGAGATCCACTACGCTGTACCTCTCATGGCTCTTAATGCTACCTTGGAAGTCCTAGGTGGCGCTACCTGGCTGATTTCCTATGTCAAGGGCAGGCAGGCCTCCTCGTGTCTCCGGTGTTTGCATTGCCAGACACCGCTGACACCATGACTTGATTTTGATCGAATATAAAATCACTCTTGAACAAGGCCTGTGTAGAGTGACATGGCAGATCTTTTCTTGTCAAAGCTTTGGACACCTGCATATTGCATGTTGTGTACAATTAAATTTGCCAATCTGCTATCCAATTTGGCCCCCCAAAATATATCAATTTTAGCATTGTGCTCCCAATTTCTCAATTTCAGTGTATGCATTTATGTATCCATTGGAAGACAGACAATTTGCCTTTTTGCAGGAAGTTTAAGTTGGTGACATCAGGACCATGGAAGGAGGTGGGTCCACTGCCACTGCGGGATATATCTCTACAGACAGACTTGACTCCAGATAGTCCAGGTGTCATGGCTGTATGGGCAATAGGTACCAATGGTGATGTCTTGTGTCGACTGGGTGTTACCAAGTATAATACACAGGTCAGTCAAGTTTGTATTCCTCTCTTTTCCTTTGTATTTTATGTTTTTTGTGATGGTGGGTGTGATGGGTGCATATGTATGTAAAATATATTTTGCTTTATTTGTATATATTAGAAAACATTCATATAAATTAAGAAGCAGCTGAAAATGACTGCATTCAGTTGTGTACAGATTCCTGTTTATTTATATTTTTATTGTGGATCATTTACCAGTCCTGTAAGATCCTTCCAGTTTAAAATGTTGGTCATAGTAGGTACATGTATCCTCTAGTAACTAGTCATAGAACTCATGTGTGGAGCTAATCCTTTAATGAATATAAGGCACATAACATCTTGTCAGACACATTAACCCCTTCCCCTACATACTCATTGACCCTTTCCCTAATCTTCTTGTGATATGCATGAAGTCATTTTCTCTAAAACCGCCCAAACACTGGCTGGTAGTCCAATGTGCTATGCTTGACTAATTGATATTGAATAGTTTTTAATGGCAACTGTAGATAAGATCTATAGGGGTTAGGGTAACATGCCTTAGGTGAACAACCTTTCTTGGATTGCACTGAATAAGGTTGTAAAAGGAAAGGGTTCAAATGATTGACAAAAATCAGCCAAATTTAAAAAAAAAAAAAGGTTTTACTACGTAATGCTCAATGTAAAAGAAAAAGGAAACAGAGTCTCCTATTGAGTGTATTTCATATGTTTGGTATTTATTTGTTGTGATAAACACAGGGTGTGGCATGGCACCATGTATCCACAGACCAGCCCTTCACCAGCATCAGTATTGGCAGTCACTTCAGGGTGTGGGCCACTGCCAAGGATGGCTCAGCTTGGCTCAGGAATGGAGTCACCTCCATGAATCCTTTAGGTAGGTCAGAGAGCACAATGGATGCATGTTTTTTGGTGCGTGCATTTACCCCATTACCCCTCAAACTGCCCAAAACCAGCTGGCGGTCAAATGTCTACTTTGATATTTGAAATTGATTTCAACAGTGCTAGGTATGTATTACCAAAACAATTTTGAAAGAATATTGTTGATGAAACCTATCACAGTAACATGGTGTGGGTCAGCAGCTTTCCTTGGTGTAAGTGTCCAATCCATGGAAACCTGTTGTCTCAGTCTTACTTCAAAGGAGAGAGGGTTAAGAGTGTATGAGCTGAATATTTAGAACAGAAAATTAAATACTTTAAAAAAACAGCAAAGTAACCTAGGTCCATGCAAAGAAAAGGCATATGTGCAAGTTTAATTGTATTGCTATCAGATAACCTTTTAAACTTATTGAAGACTAAAAATGTTTATTGCCCCTAATTAACATAATTTGAATAATTATGACTATTGCAGAAAATTTATTTGATGCTAAAATGGTCAACATTGTTTTATGTAGAAAGAAAAGTCTCTTCTGTTTGCTGAATTCATGTTAAAGTGTGTTTTATACTTTTGACAAATTGTGGTCAAAAAGTTACATGAAGTATGGGAATGTGATAATATGTCAAGACCTTGTCTGAAATGTGCTTTATGCAAATGAATACTGGTGTGTAGAGAGCCCATGTAAAGTGCTCAGTATTGGTGTAGAGGGCCCAGGTAGAGTGCTCAGTGTTAGTGTAGAGGGCCCAGGTAGAGTGCTCAGTGTTAGTGTAGAGGGCCCAGGTAGAGTGCTCAGTGTTAGATTGTGTGAGAGACCCTGTTTTGTCCAAGTCATCTGTACTTATCTTTACCCTACAGGTCAATGCTGGTTTCATGTGCCCCCACCAAACAGTTCAGCACTTCTACAACAGATCTCTGCTGGTGATTCTTTGGTCATGGCAGTAGATTGTAACAGTGAGTATGCGGTTAATTCTTTATATTTGTATTCCCCACCGAAAAGCGAAGGAGTTTTTCAAGATGTGAGTGATGGAGGTTTACCAAGTGGCATTCAGCCTATCCAATGCCTTTGTTATTTGTCATTTTCTATTGAGAGACTGACTTGCCTGCTAAACAGACTTTTGGGAGGGTGATGGACTGTTGGCCCTGTGCAAAAGAGAAAGTCTGTTTGGGAGGCAAAGAGAGTGGCAGGTTCACAGAAACAGCACAGTGTTATTACCTTGTTATTTTTAAAGAGGCTGACAGGTTTTACATTCTATTATGGGCAGCAGGCAACAGCCAATCAGATGGCTTCATTTTAATACTTGACCAGTGTTAGTTTCAGCACTAACCACGGCTCCTTCAATCAATTTATAATGACTTTTTTTTGTTTTATGAGGGTGAATAACATTTATCTATCCAAAAGAAACTATAATTTTGTGTTTCCATGCTTGAAATTTGAAATAAACAGTTTGGGGGTGTTAAAATTTTTCGAGGTAGGCCAGAACGCAATGTTTACATACATGCAGTGCCATCTATTGACAGAATTGCAAACTTCCAGTTGGAACAGTTGACCTACCATTTCCACTATTTGGCATTCCTAATCATTTCCAAATGTGATGTTAAAGTTGAACACAGTGTTTACTCATAGTCCAACAGTGTTTGTGTGTGTGATGCTCTGAGGTTGGTGGAATCAATGGAACTCTTTGCTTGCATTAACTTACAAACACTTAAAATCAGAGTGGTAATTTGGCACTGCGGGTAGTGATTGCAATGAAGTGCCACTTTACTCGGAGATCAGCTAGATGGTTGATAGATGGGTGTAGGCCTACTATGAGAAAAGTGCTGCACTGGGGGGTAATTATTAGAGTTAAATTAGGTCTAGTCATGATAGAATAAACTAATATTCCCCTTCCAGGGATTGTGTGGATTCTGTGACCTCAGTGCTATGCTGCTTTGGTCATCATATCCCACATTGGTCATAGAATCCACACAATCACTAGATGGCCAGTATCGAAGTCTATAGTAACTGCACACAGTGTTATTATGCCCCCCTTTGAAGAAGGCGGGGCATCTAGCTTTGCCCATGTTGGTTGGTCATTAGAGAGACTTTTGTTTCCGCAGCATAACTCAAGAAGTTTTTGAGGTAGAACTTTGATACTGCCAAGGTATATACTCCAGTATAAGGGCCAGGTAAAGTATGAAGGTGGTTGACCATGACCCCATTTCCAAGATCATAGAGGTACTGTAGTATGTTTTGGTTTCCGCATGATAACTAGAAACATTTTTATGATAGGACCTGTATATTGCACAGGATTATGGTCCTTATCCAGGGCTAGATCAAGTTTGAAGATGGGTGACCTTGATCTAAATTCAAAGGTCAGAAAGGAACTTTAGGGAACTTGGTTTCTGGATTGTAACTTCAAGTTTAAGTTATGACTTCAATATTGCACATGGTGATAGTAGGGCTTGGTCAGCTTAGAAGATGGATGACCTTGACGTAATTCCCAAGATCACCAGGTCGGTAAGTCGGTCATTCAGTGGAGAGACTGTGGTTTCTGCACCATAGCTCAAGAAGTTTTTGAGATAGGAATTTGATAGTGCCCAAGTATATACTCCTATATAAAAGCTAGGTGAAGTATGAAGGTAGGTGACCTTCACTGTATTTCCAAGGTCATGGAGGTAATGTTGTAAGTTTTGGTTTCCGCAGGACAACTAGAAAAGTTTTTATGACAGCACCTGTATATTACACAGAATTATAGTCCTTATCCAGGGCTAGGTCAAGTTAGAAGTTGATTGACTTTGACATTAATTCAAAGGTCAGAAGAGCACTTTAGTGAACTTGATTTCTGCAGTGTAACTCAGAATTTCAGTTATGACTTCAATATTGCACATGTTTATAGTCCTCAATTAGGGCTTGGTCAGCTTGGAAGATGGATGACCTTGACCAAATTCCCATGATTACTACCTAGATTCCTAGTTGTGAACTTGTTTTATTCATGATAACTAAAGATGTTTTTCACCTAGGGCTTTCATATTGCACAGGAATATAGTGTTCTATAAGAGCTAGATCAAGTTATGCAATGGGTAACCTTGAGTCAATTTCCAAAGTCACAGAGCCAGATTACTGAATTTGGTTTCTGCTTAATAACTGCAGAATTTTTGAAGCCAGAGCTGTTATTTTGTAGATGTTTATAGTCGTCTAATACCGGTAGGACTATATCAGCTTCAAAGAAGGGTGACCTTGACCTAATTCCCAAGGTCATGAATCCCCCCTTTTCACTATCAACATGGTAATTAGGGTGAACATAATGACGGGAGGGGGCATCTATGTTTTACTAACGAGTCTTGTTACCAAGGTATTTTTAAAGAGACTAATAGGCTTTACAGTGACTGCATAGTATTCTTACCAAGTGAGTTTGTGGAATGAAATTCATGTATATTTGGAAATTGAGACATGCCATTTCTATCAGCAGGGAGTGTGCTAATAGTGTTAGTATTTAGTGCCCTCATTAATTCAAGTTTGGAATGAGCAGAACTTGAGCCTATTAGCCTGTGGTACCAGTTACCTCACCAAAAATGGGAAATATACATAAATGTAAGCATTTTGCCAAAAATGGGGAATGCACATATCCATTCAGGCAAATCTGTCTCGTCCCAATCTGTCGTGTAACTGTTTCCGAGTCAGAATAAGACTGAGTTAACAGCTTTGTTTGGTACAGGTTGGGCGCATTGTGCTCTACCTATGCAAAGGTATTAAGCTTTAGACCTGGAGCGTGCCATTATGATAGGTCTGACTACAATTCTCAGCAAAAATGTGACACATTAACAGAAAATTGAAGCCTATTGTCTGTGGTACTAGTCACCTTGCTGAAAAATGGGAAATATACATGCATGTAAGCATTTTGTGAAAAAACATTTAAGCAGACAACAATTTACGTGTGGGCTCTTTTGGGTTCTTTTAGCAGGAAATGATGAAGGAGGTGAAAAAGCAGTCGCTTGTCATGGAGAGCCTGCCATATACATGTAGTCTGCCACCATTGAACTCGCTTCATACCAAGTTAAAAAGGGTTTTGGTTGGTGAGTTGTGTGCCATGTGGAGAGTCATGCTACCACTGGCCTTCTGGCTGGTAGACCATGATTTTTCAGGGAATACAAAAATATAATAAGACTGAAATTTCCCAAATTTTTTGGGAAATCATTTTGTCAAAGTAAATTCAGAGATTAATAACAGGGTTTACTGTAATTGTGTGCAGCTGTACATTTCTTTTTTTTTTAACTTTGGTGTTAATTTCAGGGCGTCTGTGGGTGCGTAAAGACGTGACAGTGACATACCCTGAGGGTACTGCATGGCAGCAAGTTCACAACAATGTGAGACAGGTGTCCATCAACTGTCTTGACCAGGTCAGTTTCACAGGCAAACTCTATGCTGGACTAAACCTAAGCCTAAGACCAGGAACTTCTGTACGGATTGATTTAGGTCACATTTAGGGCCTTTTCCCAATTGAAACTGCATTTTGTCGTTACAAATGATTTTTCCTAATGGGATAAAAAGTAACAATGGTCCCCAGCTTCTCAGCAAAAGACCCCTGCACTTGGAGAGATGCTCCTCATCTGATTTTACCCAGATCTTGTATCAAAGTACTGTAAAACCTGGCTTGAAAGACTAGTCTTTAATATGGATCACTGAGTCGTTTCTGAACCCAAGGGATCAGTCATTGGAGTGATGTCTGGTGTGTTGTTGCCTGGTAATATGTTGTTGAGATAAAAGGCATATTTATAGCAAAACTTGCCTTCAGTCACCTCCCACAGGAGTCGGCGAAGTGTGGTCTCTGAAAAAGATGGTCTCTCGTGTGAGTTATAATTAACATGAAAAGAACTAAGCAAAGTACATAATGGATGGTCTTTCACACAGATGTCCTGTGACAACAGGGGCCACTGTGTAAGTATTTGAATTCTCTGTTATATATTTGTAGGTCTGGTGTATAGTGGACAACTTGCCTGGCACAGCAGGCCGGATGGACAGAGTTCTATGTCGCAGGGTTGCCATACCAAAAAGTAACCCGAGGCTTGGGTCCTGGGACATGTCTCTGCAGGTAGTTAGCTTTGGGATCCTCCTGTCATATTACTTTATGGTGAAGCATGAATTTTCCCTCGATTTAAGACTAAAACTGAGGCCTCTTTGTATGCCCCGTCTTTCAGTAGTGGTTTGGAACGGATAAAAACTCTTTCAGTGCCATGTTAGGGGTTGACACTTTCCAGAATAGATCGGCTGGGAACTGGCTGGGAACACATAGTTGTTTCGGTAAGGGGGTCAGCAATTTTCCTGGATGTATTTTTGCACCCAGGCCAATAGTGTGCTAAGGAAAGCTGTAGCTCTGGACCATTCATTATGCCCCCTTCCTACCAGATGAGGGGCATATAGTAATCGCTTTTTCCATCATGTGTCTGTGCATAAGCCCGTGTGTCGTGTCCGGGCTATAATTGGCTTGTCCTTCAAATTAGATTAGTGAAACTTTACACATAGGTGCATCTGGACATAAGGGTGTGTCATGTACGAGAAGTAGGTCACCAGGTCAAGTGTCTGGGTCACAGTGACATATCCTTGTAAAATTGTGTCTGGGCTATAATTCCGTTACTGTTTAACTTAGTTTCATGAAACTTGACACTCACATATATCTTGACCTAAAGGTGTGTCATGAAACAAAAGTAGGTCACTAGGTCAAATATCTGGGTCACGGTGATACATTCATGTAAAACTTCATTGCACTTCATGTCCAAGTTGGAATTCTGTTGTCCTTTGTCCTTTGACTTCTAATCATGAAACTTTACACAAATGTATATACACAAGGGTGTGCCATGCATAAAAGTAGGTTACAGTGATATGTACTTGTAAATTAATGTCTGGGGTATATTTCCTTTAATCTTTAACTTAGTTTCATGAAACGTCACCATGCATTTATCTTGACCTAAAGGTGTGTCATGAAGTAGAACTAGGTCACTAGGTTAACTATCTGGGTCTCTGGTATATCCTGGTTAAATCATGCCCTGATTGTAATTCCTTTACGTATTAAGTTAGTTTCATGAAACTTTATACACCCAAAGGTGTGTCATCGAAAAAAATAGGTCACTAGGTCAAATATTATGCATCCTTGCATCTGTCCATCCAGTTTTCATGTACAGGCTGTAATTCACTTGTCTTTCAACTCAGATTAATTAAATCTTTAAACACAGGTGTATCATGTAACAAACATAGGTCACTATGTCAAGTATCTGGGTCACAGTGACATATTCTTATAAAATCGTGTCTGGGCTATAATTCGTTTACTATTAAATTCGTTTAATGATACTTTATGCACACAAGTATCTTGACGTAAAGTTGTGTCATGAAACAACAGTAGGTCACTAGGTCAAGTATCTAAGTCATAGTGATAGCCTATTTTTATTGACTACAGTCATTCCAAAATGAAACTTGTGGTTAGCAAGTTTATGTATGAGACGAGGGGAGCATAGATCAAGCAATCTCTGGTTGCATTTTAATTTGTTCTGTGAAACTTCAGCAGATAGTCTATGTTTGTTGAGATATTTGTTCCTTTACATGAAATCTTCACCTGTTTGGGCAAGTGTGCAGTTCTGTGAATAATTAATACTTTAGCAATATGTGGAAATCATAAACATTGTTCAGTGATTGCATGTGTTAGTTAGTGTATTGGAGAAAGAACATGCAAAAGTCAAAGCATTGAATAAGTAAGAAATAAAAAGGTAAAAGAAACACAGAATGGCAGGCTATATATTTCAACAAATATAAAATTTTAACACCATACCTTAAGGGCTATTCCCCTCTCTCACCCCTCTCAAAAAAAAGTTACCATCCCCCAACATTTTGCAATAGATATTTGGAACATAAATTGCAGATCATTGCTATTCATATCCACGTACTGTGTACATAATGATGCACCTTGGAACTAAAGGTACCTGCATCTAAGGCTGATTATGTATCTGTCTGTTCCAGGGATGCTGGCAGTATGTCAGTGCAAGAGGAAGTTCACAGGAGTCTGCAGGGTAGGCAAGACAAGGTCAATGGCTCAAAATCTGCTTTAATTGTTTTCCCCCTGGGACTGAGATGGAGTCCATGGTGTTCATCGATGTGCGTTACACCCAACCCATGCCAAGAAAAACTGTTAACATTAAGGCATGCATTCCTGACAGGTCTCAATTCACAATTTGCAGTATTTTTATAATGCCAAAATTAAGCAAAATATTGAAGCAGACATTTTACCTTCAGCCAGTTTGGCTTTGACATGTTTAAGGGGAAGGGGTTTAAGGGAAGACCTTTGCTTTGTCATCCATTGCAGTACAACTGCTCGCATGTCACGTTTGTTGTGAGAGTTTTGCCGGTTTCAGTGCCAAAACAGGAAGGGATATGGACCAAGTATATTTGACCGTATGCACCATTGTGCCATAAGCCAGGTAATTAAAAAAAAAACATAAAAAACCTTTGGTGCTTTGAAGTAATTCCATCACAGTGGAGTAAGGACAGTCACCAGTTACAGTCATGTGGGGTTGCAGGTCTAAGCATTCAGACTTTCTGGGTCCACATGTACCATGCCAATAGCTTACTGAAACTCAAAATCTGTTCTTTGTGCCGTTCAAAGATAATGTTTTATAAATATTGAAAAACAAACAAACAAACAAACAGACAAAAAATGTTCAGCAGGCAAAGTTGGTATTAAAGATTTTCATTTTTCCATTTTTATCTTAGTCTTTCAGATTCTCCTAAAGTTGTATATGTAATGTCTTATTGTGCACTTCTGATTTAGCATCACATATGAAGTAAAAATTACGAATGAACATTGTGCCATGATTGATTACATAAGCTGATACAGTGGTCTGTCCTTTGAGCAACCACCCTAGATCCAAAAGTGGTCACAGTTAGCGGGTGGTCTCACAATGGAGTTCAAATAACAACATAGGGAAGATAACATCAGGGACCTAGTTAGTGTGGTATTTAAAGCGCAAGTAATTTTTCATAAGAGTGGTCTCCTGAACGAGAAACTATTGCACTGATATACCAGAAAGTGGTAAAAAAGTCAGTAAATGACTGAGGTGAAATAAAAGAATGCCAAAAGAAATTAGTGTGATAAGTATGATGTTCTCAGGGGGATGGTAGGCCAACTGTGATCACTGCACACTGAATGCAGATTGGTCATAAAATTGGTTGCTGTGGTAAAAATTTGCACTCTATTGTCTAAGGATATATATGTAATTTGTAAATAGATGTAAATGATACTTCCATAGTATTTTTATGGGAGAAAGTATGAGAAACTTTATGGGTGCAATATGTTTAGGATATTAACTTACTTCTTGCCTGTCAAAGGTAAAGGTCAAGTCTGGTTGTATATGTCATGTCACTGCTTGATGTTTTGAAAAGGACACCTGGATGTGTGTGTGTGTGGGGGGGGGGGGGGGTCGGGGGGGAGGAACAATTTATAGATCAGCCATTTACAACTACTAGGCTTTAAGGGAATGAGAAGCACACTCTCAGACTCTTATCAGCTCAGGAAGTGGGTAATGTCTCAACCAATGGTACCCTGGCAGGCCTGAGTCACAAAGAGAAATGAAAGCAAAGTCACATGACCACTGTGGAGTGACATCACAGCTGAAGAGCCCACTGGGCAAGTAAAAAGTGGCCACCATTTTGTGCCTGCCTTCTCCGTACCTTTAACTGTCTCAAAATAAAACATGTATGCATCAAAGAACACATTTTTGCAAAGGTGTTTCACAGGGTATTAGCAGTGTGATATTATACATGTGCAATAGAATCTTCTTTGTGGCGGACTTGCTAAGATGTGTGTGTGTGTTCATTTACTATGTATTATGGTATAACTATCAGTTCAGAACTTCATCCAAAAAAAAATTGTTTGTTTAGAGATGGGACACAGGTAAGCTGAAATAATTTACCATCAGTACCTACATTTTCATGCTGATGCTTAGGAGCGGGACCAGCTTTGCGATTTTCCTGGATAACGTGCAGATTTAATGTAAGAAAAGTATGTGTACATTTTGAAACATGTGATGTTCGACTTCTTTTTGGTTGTTGGACCAATGTCAAGAGGTTAACCTTGAATGACAACTCGAGTAAAAATAAAAATGTACATACATTGTATCAAACACACACACACACCAAAATAATTGGACTGAATTGTACAAATATTTCACATCCCCCCCCTTTTCTATGTTTTTATCCTGATGTGAATAAAGTGGACACACATTGTTTGAAACTGATTTATCTTGTTGGACAACTCTTGTATATAAATGTGGCTATTGCTCAGTCACATTGCTTTATGGTGTCTGTTGAGTCATTTTTGTACATGACTAAAGACACGCATTTGTAAGCCCTACCCCAGTCAGTCCCAAACTTTCCTTGGTATGTGTCCAACTGACACTAAGAAAAGCTGTTGATCTGGGGGATGCTATCTTCATGGGTCTCATCTACATTTCTAATTCAAGTTGTTTTTCAGTACTGTTGGAATTAGTCTAAAACTCTGAAGCAGACGACATTTGACTACCAGTTGTAGGCATGGCACTTTGTACAAGCCACAAGCAAACTCCAGAAGATTCTGACTCCACCCATAACTTGTTTGAAATTGCATCTTGCTGCCAAGCAAAATTATCAAAATAGCGTAAATCCTGAAAACTAGCTGTACTGCTGAATGTATGATGTGTGGTGGTTAGAACATTCCATAGGACTAGGAAGAAAAAGAAAACATTTTTCAACATTTCACCTTATATCCCTTTAGCCTGTTGGCCTGTTGCTGTGTTCTTACTTCAGCAGACTTGTCAGTCTGGTTAGGACTTACTGGGTTGAAAATTAATCCTCTTGTTTTCAGAAATTTATGATCAAGTAATTTAATGCAGCTGTGTATACGATTTGCACATACCTTGAAGAAATAGTTATTACTGGTGTTGGTGTGCGAGATTTACATTTGGACAGAATGGAAGCTGCTTGGTGGTATGATCTGCACCAGCAAGGATGGAGGGTGGGAGCACTACTGGCATTACCTTGCAGTATGGGTTTGTTCCATGGGATAGACATGTTTAAAGGGGCACTTGTCACTTTCAAAGCCACTCTCTCCCTTTGTCAAGCCATTGATCCAAAAAGCCTCCCTTTTTCATTGTCAGCTAGACTGTTGCAATTTTTTCCCTTTTTACACTTCTACATCCTTATCAACTTCTGAGACTTTGTGCCGTTGGTAGTTTGTCAATATCCAGGTCCCAAAGACCTCCCTGTTTTCATATTGATTCAGCTCTGTAAGGTCTGGAATTTTTATACCCTTAGTGGAGGGTAGTCACCATAAATTGAGGGCAATGCCCTCCCCCACCTGGACCATCAATAAAGAATGTTTTTTTGAGAGAATGTGTGAATCCAGATACCAGTAAGATTGGATGCTGAGGTGAGTTTTGGGATCTTTTTTATTTTTATTTTTTTCAGTGCATAAAAGTGACTAGTACACTAAGTGGCTGTAGAGAAACAAAGGAATTTGTTTCAGTGCCAACAGGTCAGAAAATCAATGACTCAAGGCATCTGAACAAATGATAGTTGCTCAGATCTTCATACCAGTACTGGCAAGAATATCTTAGTCTGTGATAATTTTCTCAGAATATATATTGTGTAATATATGTAGATGATATAATACGGTGAGGGCAGCAGTTCCAGGCCTCCTAAGCAGACTCAGCTCTGTATTATCTCTGCTGACTGGAGTAGAGAAAATCCATAGATCAGTCAATTTAGCAGGCAAAGCAGCAAGAAAACATTGCAAAATATATCAACTCTGTATCACATATAAAACTATGAATTTTGAGAGGGGCTCAAAATATACCTGGGTCATTTTATAAATAAAGGTATCACTACATTTGTTATTCATTTTCTAACTTAGAATGCATATACATGTACATGTACCACAAAGATGACTGCAGTTTGCATCAGTGGTATGAATAAAAGAGGGTGAATTTTTCATGTTTTACTGTGTATATTTGTGTGATTTCTATGTTGTTTATGTGGGAGCAAGGCCTTGATTTCACCAGATCCGAGACACTGATTGTATACGTTCACAAAAATAGACCATTATGTATATACATACAGGTAACTGGCTGATATACAGCTAGAAAGACCTGCCTATTGGAAGCTGTCATCATTTGTATAATCTCTGTTGCTTGCAATAAAATATGTGATAAATACTCATTTTGTTAATTTTAAAAAGCATGCTGAAGCATCTTTATGTTGTCTAATGTGTTCTTCTGGAACCATGTCAACTTGCGCTGAAAAGTATTGTATAAACAGACGAAATAGACATTTATTCTCTGTTTGAGGGTGAATTATCATTTTTTAGAGTGAAATTCAAAAGTAGTAACCCACTGTAGATCACATGCACTAAACATTGTTACAAGTAACTTGTGATGCGCCTGCATCAGTGACATGATGCATTGACATTCAGACAAAATCAAATGTGCACGAGCGATGTTTGATTATACGTCATGCGCGAAGTGGAATAACAAAGACGAACATAAACAAATACCGTACAACAGGTCTGCATTGAAAGTAGGCCTAGGGCATATTTTTTTGCAGTGAATGTCCAATTAAACATAGAATAAACAAAATCTTACATGGCTGCAGAGTGAGTTACTATCCCTCATGGGAGTAAAATAGTAACTCACTCTCAGCCATGTAAGAATCTCTATGTATAAAAGAGCAAAGGTCCAAAAATTTAATTAATTTGTCTTGGGAAATATCTCAGTTTTGCTGGCGGGAAAATCTTGCCACTTTTCCCCCCAAATTCAGAAAAAAATGCCAGACCCTTTTCAAAAAATCTCCATGAGCCATCAAGTCATTTAGGACAAGGTGTGCATAATTAGTATAAAGTGCACTTGCAGCAGCAAAGTTAAAAATACTAGGATATCTAGATGCACCAGATAACTTTCAGCATTAACGTACTTTGTACTTAATGTTACTCTTATTGTATATATTAAGTTAACAATATACTCGCGTTTGAAAATGTACAGACAGCTAGTCTTTTTTTGCATTCAAAGAATTGTTGGTGAAGTAGGAATGATCTCTACTTTTTTAAAGATTAATATTAAAGACTTATTATTAATACTAGAAATGTTTCGAGTCCAAGTTTTCCTAGTTTTAAAGATCTATAAGAATTGAAATCCAGCAACATTTGACGAACATTTATAGGATACATAATGTTAGAGACACTGAAATGAAATTTCATTAGATTTTTGAAGATATCAAAGATTTAAAACTTGAAAATAACTATCTAATTAGCATACTTTGAAATATTGCAACTAGATGTGCAATGGTAAATAAAATAGGGTAGAAGTTGAAATTACTTCTATTTTTTAGTATTGAACATATTCAAAGTTCAAATACAGCTGATTCGTATGCATTTCACCATCTTCACTATCCACATAAAAAGGCGAAAATGTCATACATATGCATACAATATGTCAACTTGGATAGCTCCTATGCATCATGAAGGCTGGAAAAATTTGGAAAAACAAAATGTTTGGGTGATGTCAAAATGGGTGGGTCTCTGTCAAGTTTTTTGTAATCCTTCATGCTTCATTGATTTTTAGTGTGCCCCTTTTTTGAGGGGGGGGGGGACCAAAAAGCATCTCAATACTGACTGTGCCAAAAAGACACATGAATCTTGGAAATCCTTAATTTGTTTATACTGATAACCTTAGCCTAATTCCCAAGGTCACCAGGGGCTGCATTCACAAAGAATTTGATCTGATCCTGACTTTGATCCTGAAATTAAAATCTGTATGCCATAGGCACTGTACTACTGAGTCATTGGCTTAATGTTTGATCAAAACTGTTAGGATAAACATTTCCATTTTTTGAAATTGATATTGGTTACGTAACGCTACCTCTCTACCACCATTGCCCAGACCTGTGCGTCTGGGCATAATGACCAAGAAATTGAGTTGAGATTCACTCACTTGATCCTGAAAAAAAACCTGACGTTCCTGCGGCGGCATCTCCTGGTCCATGTGGAACTGATGGAAACTTCCTGTGCACATGCGCCCCTTATCATCCTTTCTCTTTTGGGCACCATTCCTTGCTTGCCTTGCGAGTTGAAGGTCCATGAAATTAAGATCACAATCACTGCAATCACGCTTTAAGCATGCCATTTTCTGCGGAAAAGCTTTTCTTAGCAGTGCGGGAATCTTCATATACATAGATAGCTGATTTCTGTGATACCACTGAAATAGTAAATGCAAAGTTGGTTGTTTGACTTGTAGTTAGATTTTTAAAGATGGCATCGTGGCAAACAGAACACAGACAGAAGGAAAGCAGTGCACACCACCCTACTGCTTCCTTTTGGAGGCAGTCCGTGGGTGTTGATACGGACACTACTTTGTCTGCATCCTCATCCTTATTGGATCCTGGACAAAAGTTGGATTCAAGGAACCACTACATGGCAGCTTGAGATCATGCCATATTCTGCGGAAAAGCTTTTCTTAGCAGTGTGGGAATCTTCATATACATAGATAGCTGATTTCTGTGATACCACTGAAATAGTAAATGCAAAGTTGGTTGTTTGACTTGTAGTTAGATTTTTAAAGATGGCATCGTGGCAAACAGAACACAGACAGAAGGAAAGCAGTGCACACCACCCTACTGCTTCCTTTTGGAGGCAGTCCGTGGGTGTTGATATGGAGACTACTTTGTCTGCATCCTCATCCTTATTGGATCCTGGACAAAAGTTGGATTCAAGGAACCACTACATGGCAGCTTGAGATCTTGGCGTATGAGCCTTCCTGGTCTCTCCCCACGTGGGAGGATCAAGTGGAGGCAGTGTCTGTGGCGGCCACTACTTCTGCGGAGGTGCTCGCTACCCCTACACCCGGCATGGTGACAGATCCCCTGCTGTCACAGGTAGCCGCTCTATTGCCCTTGAACAATATATTGTTTGATGAGGCTTTGGGCATTACTGCCCCCGTCAGGAGTCCGGAGTCTTAGGATCTGGACACTGAGGTGGAGGATGAGCTTCTGATGTCGGATTCATCTGCCAGCAGAGGGCTCACCGTTCACGCTCAGACAGGCACTGAGAGCTGGCGACCATGAGCTCTGCTGCGGGTTCTGCCCCTGCCCCCATGGACCTGCCCCTGCCAAGGACTTTGACCATGTCAGAGCTCTTATTCAGAGCCTGGTTGGTGACCAAGCTGTGGTCCTACCATCAGAGAAGAGGTCCAGCGCTGTTGTGCTGTCGTGTCAGGGCTTTTCTCTAGGGAGGACATGCCTCAATGTATGCCCATACATTTTTCGCCCTTTGCAGCTGAGTTTTATGACCAGCTCATGGCTGACTCGCGGCACATGGAGGCCTTTAGGTGATTGGAGGAAGATGCCCAAGAATCTGCCCTTGTGGCATACCACTTTGACATGTCATTGTCCCCTTTAGGGTCTCTTTTTGATGACCTCAAGGGCTCTGTTCAGATCCCTGAGGCAGTGCAAGACTAGTTAGACCACGCGACATTTCTCGCAAATTATTGTCGCGAGCTGTTCATCACCAGATGCAGACTGTTTGCACTCTGGAGACGAACCTTCGTTTGTTGCTGTGGGATGCCTACCTCCAGGGTCAGAAGCTGCCTGACTCAATTTTTCATAGAGCCTGCATGGTGCCCCTATTTTCAGGAACTCTGGAGGAGAGATGTAGGAAGTGGTCTGCAAGGTGCAGGACCTATGGGCCGGCTCGGCCGACCAGGCATGCTCCAAGGTGCTGACCCACTCTGCTCTGTTGTTGTCGTCCTTGACTCACCCAGGACAGACTTCAGTCTTTGCTCAGGCCCTTTCTGACTGGGAAGGTCCTCTCAGCAGAACAGTGACTCGCCCCGTTGGGCTCCCTGCCCTTGATGGACTACCAGATCCTGCAAGGTCGCTTTCACCATTGCCCCTTGCAGCATGCTATGCAGGGCAGATGGATGAGACATCAGGGCTATGAGACCCTGGTGATGATCCTCAACGAGGATCAACTGCACCTTTAGTGGTAAACTGTGAGGGAGGACATCATGAGAGGACAAAAGCTGGAGCCTTTTCAGTGCCCAGCTCCCCATTTACACAGACTCTTCTCATTCCAAATGGGGATCCCACTTGGAGAATCCGAGGGCATTGGGCCCGTGGCTGGCATCATTTGCTGCTTACCACCTGAACTGGTTGGAATTGGAGGCGATACGCTTAGTGGTCCTCCACTTCTGAGACCGAGTGGAGCCCAAACACGTGTGTCCTCATAATGCAGTGCAACAGGACCGTGATAGCCTTCCTCAACAGGCAGGGCAGGAAGCGGTTCCAGAAGCTGACAGAGTTGGCCGGGCACATCACCAGATGGTGTTACAACGACGACGTCTGCACACATGCGAGGCATGTCCCAGAATGTGAATGTTCGGGCCGACCATCTGAGTTTCAAGAAGAGGTCAGCCAGTGGGGACGGAGTGGTCACTCCACCCCAGTGTCACTCAGGCCATGTAGGCAAGATGGGCAACTCCACACATGGATCTGTTTGCAACTCCTGAGAATGCAAAACTACTGGTTTATGTCTCGCCAGCCCCAGACCCCCAGGCCCTAGCAGTGGATGCTCTAGCTATGGACTGGAGCAGCCTGTGGGCGTACGCCTTCTGGTCTTGCCAGATCCTTGTGAGGGTACTGCATAAGGTTCAGTCCTACAATCGCAATCACATCCTGGTTGCCCTATGGCAGCCACAGAGCAATTTATTTGGTAGATCTACTGGAACTAAGTGTTGAAACTCCGCTATGATTACCGGCATGGCCGAAGCTTCTGGTGCAGCTGTAGATGAGCATGTTCCATTAGAGCCCTTTTTAGTGCTGAACTTCCCTGCTTGGTGGTTATCTCATAGTACATCCGCGACAGAGGCTTCTCAGAATTGGTCTCAGATAGAATACTGTATGTGCGAGTATGGCCACTGCGTCACCCTGAAGTGCTAATCTGTGCATAGTGACGCTACACCTCCGGCAAACAATAGCCAAGCGACGCTATCTGTGTAGTGTCTTCATATTGAGAAAAGTGCATTGCAAGCGACAAAACCTCATGTTTTTTACTGTAAATCCATTGTAAATTCTTAAAGGTCAAGATGACTAAAACATGTTCATATGGTACATGCTGTTCAGATCAAAGATATGTTGGAAAGAAGCCTGAAATGGACGGTGTTCGCTTCATTCCATTCCCTAAGCCTAAAACTAAACTGGAGATGTGTTTAAGATGGAGGGCTTCTATCTTCTCCTCTAGATGTTTACTCAGCTTTATGGAAGGTGTTTTCCAACCGGTGTGCCAGTAGGTGAATACACCCCTGCACTTCGTGCATTGGGGGAGATCCCTGACTTCCTGTTGTATCAATGGGAAGTCTTAGGCAAGAGCTCGAGAACAGTGGAGGGGTTGTCATCAGCCATTTCTTCAACCCTTGTCAAAGTCTTAGATGTGCACATCAGGAGCGATCCTTATATGTCTGCGCTCATCACATCCTTCTACAGGTACAGGCCAGCGAGGCAACAGGTCCTACCACTGGTTTCAGTCATGTTGAAGAAGTGGCCCTTTGAGTGCCTTGAGGACCCTAAGTGGGTTTCCCTCAAAGTTCTAGACGTGGAAAACTTGTTTTCTATTAACACTCACTTCCCTGTTCCCAGTGAGAGCTATTCCCTGGTACCTTTCTCACCGGGACAGACTCAGAGGATGGAGGTCCACCCTCCTTGTACCACTGAGTAACCATTAAAAAACGAGCAGTCTGCAGAATCACGATTTCATTGTGGATAAAGCAGACAATCCTTAAGGCCTTTGAGACCTCGCTAGAAAGGCCCAGTGCCTTGCAGCTTGTCTCAGCCAGAGCTTACAAAGTACAAGCCTTCAATGCCTGCTGGCGCGCCCTGTGGAACGTTGCAGTTGTCAACATTCTGCGGGCCTGCCATTGGCGATCGTCTACTACTTTTACTGAGCACTACTTGCCTGACGTGACAGTGCTAGAGGATGGCATGTACCCCTTTTTGGGCATAACTGGCTCCTTTGCTTACGTTCCGATACTTGTTGGTTAGGCCTTCCAGATCCCATCAGAGCAGCCACAGTGTTCCAGCTTATGGTGCTCTCGTAGTCAGATCTGATCCAGCTGCCCACTGAACCATATAGTATACTGCCCCCCCCCCCCCCCGTGCCTGCCAGTTTCGTGACTTGTTCCTGTGAGATCTCCAGGCCTGATGGAGCTGAAACTGATAACGTCTACCCAAGAGGCAGTTGTCATATTGGCAAGCAAGCATCATTGAGTTCAGTGCAGTCCCATGCTGGTCGGTATGGAAAGTTTCTGGCTTGGGCCGTATTCTGCTGTTGGGGGTGTCATCTCCATGTAGCTCTGAGGTTTTCCCTGCAGACGTGGCCTCCTCACAGAGACCAATGGTTACCCCCAAGCTGCTGGTCCCGTTGGTCAATTGAGTATACCAGTGATGTTACTCCCACCACCAGTACCTTTGTATATTAGCAATGGTGGTCAAGAGGTCACATTACGTAAGTAATACAGGGTATTTAGAGTAATATCAGTATTAGTAAGTACACTTACCTCTCCACCACCGGAGAAGCCCACCCAACCAGCCCCGCTTCCTTTTACAGCTGATTTCGACTGACCAATCTTCAAAAAGGGAAGGATGATAAGGGGCGCATGTGCACCGGAAGTCACCATCAGTTTCACATGGACCGAGAGATGAAGCCACGGGACCATCAGGTTTTTCAGGATCAAGTGAGTGAAATTCAACTCGATTTCTTGGGCATTATGCCCAGACACAGAGGTCTTGGCAATGATGGTCGAGAGGTAAGTGTAGGCCTACTTACTAATACTGATATTTCTCAAAATATCCCGTTTTAGTTTGATCCAGTACTCAATCTCTTGATCATTATGACATTAACCAATCTATATGCTTGACTATGAGATGAACTTTGAGATTACAGTTTCCATTTTATGAAGTTAATGTTAACTTGATACAGATTTTGATCTTTGATCACAAATCCGAATACTCAAGGGATCAAACTTAACTATGACTACGTTGCAGAAAAATGTAATTCACTTACGCATGTAAAAATTCATCTATATGTAGAAGCTTGGTGTAAAAATGCTAATGATATTCAATTAAGATTCATTTACACAAATACTCATAAAAAATAATTCAATATGATCAGGTGCGCATATCATTACATATGTAGGATGTAGGCCTATGTCTCGTGTTACAGACTGCACCCCCCAGTTCACAACATTTTTATGACAAAAATCGAAAATTTTATTCTGTATCCAATTCTGACTTACTTTTACCCATACCATCAATCATGAACACCTGACTGCACTGTCACCTTATCATCACGAGGCTTGACATATGTATATGGACCGCTCCGTTAATTAGCACTGCGCTAATCCACATATTTGGTATGAATTCACACAGCAGAAAGTCCTGTCCCAAATAATTGAGTCCTCGATCCTACACTTAGCACCGACGTGTACAAGAAAAGGAATCAAGCAAAGCAAATGTATACAAAGCAAGACTGTTTCTTTTACCAGGACCCCTTTGCACTGGCCTCAAGCTGTTGACTTAGTCTTCAAGCGGGAAAGGGTGATGAAACATGCAAAAAGCAAATTATGCGTGTGTGTCTCTCTTTTTTCAGAAAGCCATGTTTTTGTTATGACACATATGGCTATGTATTGTAGGACTACATGTTTTTTACTTCTTTTTTTTTTCAGAGCCATGTTAACATATTTTTTTGTTTTGTTACACCGGTAACACACATGGCTACGCAGGCCCTACATGTTCCAGTAATATGCCGACATCTGCAACAAAGGTCCTCGGTTAAACATTGGCAAGGAGAGTAGTCTGAGTACGCCGTACGATGCAGTGAACTCTCCACACTCGTTTGCGCAACCCAAAAAAGGCCTCAGACCCAGTTCTGTTATGACCTACATCTAGTTGTGCAGAGTGTATTGAACATTTTGCAATAGTGAGGGAGGGTTGTGCACGGCAACAGAGGATAGCGAACATTTACGGTAGTGAGGGCTGTTTGCTGTCGTTTTACAGGTGGTCGTAACGGTATTCTATGTATGGTGTACACAGCGATGTGTGTGAAGCGTGTAACCATTGGGGAAACCAGGAGGTAAATATGATCGATAACGGACATGAAATGAGAGGAAATGTAGGTTACCTTGATCTACGGCTACGTGATGCAGAAAATCACTGACGAACCGCAGTTCACCCGAGGACACTTGAATGTTCAGAGCCAATGCATGACCAGACTGAGCGATCAACGTATGTGCAAACGTGGTGTTCATGTACATTTTCTTACACAAAAATAAGGTCATTTGTCTAATTTCTCATCAGATTAATTTACATATGACATGTATGATGTATGAGAGCATGTATGTTTCGGTATGGTAGCTTTTCTGTTGGTGTTTATAATTACATATTGTAATATGCTCTTTCGCCTCAGGTTCTGCAGAATCATTTGTATCATTCATGGATGTATAATCTCGTATTATATCTCCATGGGAGTCATAGGTCATCTGGTGAAAGATGCAACTTTCACCAGATACGATACGATAAGTTTCTTGTGTATAGCGCTCCCTTGGGGCCGTTGCAAATAAAAAACACAATAGGCCTACAAGAAAAAAAAGCACAGCACGTGCTCCATCAAGATTTTGTCTAGCTACTGTTTCATGCCTTTCATTGACTAGTGTCTTATAAGTTATACAAATGAAATAGACTTACATAATGTAATGAGTTGAGAAATTCAGAGCTGAGTACTCGGATTACATAGCATGGTAGCACCAAAAATATAAACAGTCTAGGCTAAGTTGGGCCAAGCTTATCTCTTGCCTGTCTGGCCTTCAAACAGTACTTTTCAATTTCCCTATAATCAGCATTATTCATTACACGTGCAACTATGTCATCTCGTGCCATCATTTGTCATTTTGTTTGGCCATATTAGTATGGGATTCTTGGAGGTGTTCACGTATATCCATGATCCTTATACTAGGCTAGGCCTATACAGTCCATTAGGAAATATACCCTACCATCTCCACGAATTTTGATTATGGCTGTGTCCTAATGTGTAAGTTAACTAACTGTCGCATTGTCGCAAAAAATGTGACAGAGACTTCCAATATTGCGACAAGTTTTAAAAGATGAGTAAGTTGCCGCAAAAATTGGATAAGCAGATAAATCGTACATGTAGTATTTTTTTACTTGATTGTATGGTAGCATACCACTTTTTCAGCCGAAAAGGTGTATAACAGGGTCTCAAAATTGTTGCCAGAATAGTTTATCTGAAGCCCTTATTTTTCACAGATTTCACGAGCTTTCGGGGGGCTTTGCACCCCTGGATCCCCACCAGGGCGCTGCCCCTCGACCCCTCTGGGGGCGTGGGTGGCCTCCCACTAGAGTCCCAGGCCAACGGCCAAAAATACAATGTGCTCCAGGCATTTTACATTTTGCTTCAACATCTCTTACTTTGGGCAACCCTGCTGTTACAAGACAGGCCTGTTTTTCCCCCAGAACTCTAATTGTTCATTTTCTTATATCTGTGTGCAAATACAGACATTCTGGGTTTTTTCCCCTCAAAATTCTTTATTTGTGTTTTTGTGCAAACGGAGACGCGTGATTGCTTTTCATGAAATGTGTGTATGTTAACACCGATGTATTGTTTATTTCCGGAGGTATCAGTATAATTGCTTTCTTTCGTTTATACAGCCGATTTTGTCGGGACGTTTTCTTGGACACAAGAACACAAAGAAATGCCCTTTTTGGCTCAATTGGTATAGTGCCGGTAGTCAAATTGCGCATCTGGTTTGGAGTAGTCAACTTGTTCAAAATTATGCAAATTACAAGCAACAAAAATTCTTAATTTTTCATATCTCCAAAGCTATTGTGGTAGATGTGCCACTTCAAGTTCGAGTCATAGGCTTGTGCTAGAGGCAAGCCCAATGAACTGGGAACCGAAGTTTCAGCTATTGAATTTTAATGTATGCGAATTAGGGACACTTGAACGATTGAAATATTTAATGTCTTCAAAACTATTATACATAGAGTTGCCATTCCGACTTTAATTTGTGGGCACAACCAATGAACAAGATACGAATGACGTAAAATTTTACTTCATGCTACTTCGAGGCATTTGAAAAGTTAAAATGTTCAATGTCAATAAAACTTGTAAAGGTGGAGATGCTATGGAAATTTCGATTCAGAAGTTCATAATGTAGACACATCCAATGGGCTACAACCGAAAGTTGTATAACTTTAATAAAATGCCAAGTATGCAAACTTGAGCACTTGGATTCAATGATAGAAGAGTATTTTCAGGTCTATGCATGTGAGTCTGTGTGATATATTTGGAGCTCTGCAATTATGGGTATATGCTGCGATTTCTTGGATTAGATGATAAAACAGAACAGCATTTCTGGGAGTATATCAGCCGAAATTATATATTTGTAGCTCAGCAGTTAGAAGTATGTTTTGTCATTTCAGACCTGGATTCGATGATGAAACAGCAGCATTTCCAGGAGTATATGAGCATTGTCGTCAAAACATTTGCTAAATGATGTGTCTGAGGAACCTGTTGCAATGGAGGCCTCATCAGGGGGCAGTGGCCTTCACCATGGGCACGATGTCCTTGGGTCTTTTGCACTCAATACTGATGTTTTACTATGTGAAGATATTTCTGGATATGTATCATGTCCCCGAGTCCTGGTTCCAAGCAACTCACGCCCTTTATATGGTATGGAATGCTATCAACGATCCACTTTTTGGTTACATCCAGGATAATTACAACTGGCCCATATTTAGGAAAAGGCGTCTCGTAATTTATTATGGCGGACCGTTCTTTGCACTTTCTTTCATGATGTTTTGGATCCCTTGGCAAAATTATCAACCAGGAAACTGGCTGAGTGGACTCCATCTCCTTATAGCATTGTGCCTGTACGACTCCATGTTTACTATCATTGGATTAGGATTTTGTTGTTTGATGACAGAAATGTCACAAAGCCACGAAGACCGGCTTCGCATGGTGCAATACTCTCGGATAAGCCACATTGCAGGATCACTAGGGATTTTTTTCTGTGAAAAGACGTCCAATGGACTTAAAAGCTTCCGTTCATTCCAGTTAGCTTGTGCCGCCTTATCGGTATTAGCAGTTTTACTATTTGCGTACACGGGAAAGCATGCACACACAGCATATGAGAAAAATACAATTGAATCTGGAAAAGAAGCTTGTGACACTCCGCTACCAGTGACGGACAGAGATAGTGGTTTATCTATGCTGAGACTGACTTGGCAGGTTTTGAGACAATGGAACTTTGTGTTTTTTGTGATTTCAAATTTTTGGGCTGAATATCACAGAAATTTCATGGCAAACTTTGTTCGAATTTTCTGTGAAAATTTGATACCAAATAATGTCCTTAGTCCCGAGGGACGAAAATGGTTCTATGGGATTATATTCATCATTCCACAGGTAAGAAATTTGTCAGTGAACCGGTATCGCATGGTGTGAATGTTTAGATGTGAGTAGCTGTGGTGGCCAGGCAATGCATCGGAAAATAAGTACCACAACTGCGATGATTGCCTCCAAACCAGACGAAGTTCCGTGTTATCCCTCCGACTCCACTGCACTTGAGCTGCAGGGGAGCAGACATAACCCGGAGCTCGGCTTTGCTTTGGGGGATGCTGAAGCCAAAGGCAGGAGATTTTTTTTCCATATTGGTTACATTTACACTTTCTTATGCCCACAGTAAGTTATCCTGGCAGTATCTTTCTCAGGACAAGTGGGTTCGCACGGCCGTTCACGATTAGGTGGAGAAAGACAGGTAAGTTTCAAGAATTTGTGGTCCGCGACATAAAAACGATATAGTTTTGTGAAGACG
Source organism: Hermodice carunculata (assembly GCA_964020975.1). Lineage (NCBI taxonomy): Eukaryota > Metazoa > Annelida > Polychaeta > Eunicida > Amphinomidae > Hermodice > Hermodice carunculata. Next base: position 42,913,663 of record OZ026613.1, read on the forward strand.
TGCAAGAATTACCGATACATGGAAACAGTTTTTTTTGGTCACACAAACACGCTTAAATTATTGAAATAGATTCTGTAGAACGCACACCCAGCGTAACGTCACAATCTCGCCAGGTGCAACTAAGAAGCTGGATCCTCTACTCATTTGAAATGTAGATACATATATATTGATTTCGTTTTATTGTTTCTCAAATACAAGTCTCCCATGCAATAGAATGGCGTAACTTAGGTTAAATGACAAATATCCAGATGAATCAACATCAATGACATTTTTTCCCAGTAACCTTTGTTTACAGCAATAAAGGAAACACTGTTCGTGTGCAAAAAAAAAGAAAAAAAAAAAAAAAAAAAAAAAAAAGAAAGACTACAGATGGAGATAGAATATTAAGTATTTTCAGTGCTTTGAATGCAAAACTTCCATCAGCATTTCAGGCTGTTGATCTGCAGAAATCTTCAGGCCGCGTCATGCGGTCGAAGATTTTTGGGTGACCGTTGCAATCGGTATGTGCCATACGGCACATTCTACACATATTTTGCACAGGACACCTCCAAAGACATGACAGGCCAGGGCAAATATTCAATTCTTAGAAGATTTAATAGACAATTCTGGAAACAATGTGGCCGCTCATGTCATGTTAAAATGTGCCATTGGTAGCACTGGTACCAGCGAATATCACTGCCACCGAAAAAGGTATCTCGGGATTTCATCATGGTGGGGCATGCTTGTCAGTCTTTCCCACAGAACATGGAGATCCACGTGGTCACCACAGTGAATTGCTGCCAAGACGACAATGCCGCTCAATATGTGTCCGTAATTGTTTAAGATTGTTTACAATTAGATGACAAAGTCTCCACGCAGCCGGTGACAAAATCTCGCAAAGGGTTGGGGGTGGGGGTGGGGGTGGGGGTGGGGTGCGGACCAGGGAAGGAGAAGAGCCTCTTGCCGGGGGTTCTTGTCAAAGCGCTTAATCCATTCTGATATCGTCGGCAGCTGATCGCTGCTCCACTTAAACAAGATCTCTAAGTATCAAGTGCAGTGGTTCAGCAACAAGATCTATGAGGATCAAGCGCAGTGACTGATCAAAAAATATCTGAGGCTTCAATACAGTAGCTGATCAATGAGATACTGAGGATCGAGGGCAGGAGCTGATCGACAAGATATCTAAAAATCATGTGCATCAGCTAGTTATCTGAAGATCAAATGATCAAGAAGATTCCCGAACATGGAGTGCAGCAGTTTAAAAAAAGTGTACCCAGTACAATGTCGCTGATCTTGACTGCTTTCGAAAGGGTATTGGCAGCAATAAGTTGCGTCATTTACCATCACGAGAAGCATGTCTTTGACTGAAAATTAAATCAGTGTTTCTTGATTTTTCTTGTATGTGTATATGATAAGACTGAGACACATAGCTTTGTCCACAGCAGTATACTGCATGTATCACGTTGCTTTTGTTTCAGGTTCTTGTTGTTTTAGGGACTCCATTCATGGCCAGGATTGGTTATTATAAAGTATTCAAACTCACCTTTGTGTTCAAGATGGTCTTTGCTGGAATCATGTATTTCATAGGGCCAGACTATCCTGTTGCTTATATGGTCTTCATAGTACTGGACTGGTAAGAATTGCTACTTGTAAACTGAAAATTTTACAGATCAATATTTTGATCAAATGTACAGTAAAACATCGTTTTCTTATCGTTATAATTGTCTTTTGTAAATCCAGACTTTCTAATGGGAAAGTAGAAGCAAACCTCACTCAACTTTGTATATATATATCACTATGTTGCATGCGTGTATTGACATACTTTCATGGAGGCCGAGGGGAATAAAATGATAATAATAATAATAATAATAATAATAATAATAATAATAATAATAATAATAATAATAATAATAATAATAATAATAATAATAATAATAATAATAATAATAATAATAATAATAATAATAATAATAATAATGTGACGCTGTTCTTCCTTGGAGCCCACTCAAGTATATATAAAGCCGTATTTTTAGAATTTGCTTTAATTTTGTATATTGTAAATCGCTTACGAAAATAATGTCATTTTTTTGTGATTGAAGTGGACTGTAAAAGCATGCCGGTATCAAAATCATTTATATTTTTGCTGTAAAGACGCACACACGCAGACACAATCTTGCCAGGTCGTTCATTTTACATGTGTTGTATAACTTAAACTACTAAAATTTGAATCCGTAAAATCTGAGGATAAGCTTTTTGTATTGTCAGTTTTCGTTTAAGTGAATACTTAAGATGTTCAGCACATTGTCGTTTTTCAGCAGATTCTTTGGATCTTATACATGTAACTGGCTTATGGTTTCGTTGCCTTCATTCTGAACATTTTTGTAGTATATTTGGTACCCTTGCGGCTGACCTTATGGGCCTGCCTCTTGCGGATATTGTGGACGAGAATATGGATATGTATGGACAAAAGTAAGTTTATGTACAGTGTTGAAATGGTGCAGACAAATGACAGGTCCCCCGCATCCCAGCATGCTTTTATTTTTAACAGTTGCTTCCTCAAACCGTCCAGGTGTGGAATATTTGCATCAGTGTTTCTACTTGCTTTTTTCCGTTGTGTTTTACCGTGTGATTAGAGATTAGCAAGATGAATTGCCACAAAGACTGAATCAGATACTACTGTTATTTACGTATTGAAGTTATGTCAATTTTCACATCAGCATGGAAATCTTGAGATTTGTTCAAGGGAAGCCCGTAGATAATTATGTTTCCAATAGGGTCAAATCAGTGCATTTAGACCTGTGTTTGGCCATTAGATGGCGCTATGATTAAGTGGGCTACCTATGTGTTCTGCCAGCCTTGTGGAAGTCCTCTCCCTCCCCCCCTCCCCCCCCCCCCCCCCCCAGTTTGTTTTGTCCCAGAATGTGATCTGTATTGTGGATGTGCCAAAGACAACGAGTTCGGAGGGTCAGGGACGTATAAGTCTCCACTTATAAGTCCCTGGCAGGGCAAATAAAGGTGGGTCGGGAGGGAAGGCCCAGTTCCAGTTGTTCACGGTTATTGATAACCACCTGATGGCGCTGCAATAATTGAAAAACAGAAAGTACTAAAAAGAAGATTTGCTTCAAAGCAAATGTGGTTCATTGGATGCGCCTATAGCGCAAACCTTATATATTGAAGTCAGAATGGCACCTCTGCCTGTAACAGGTTTGAAGATATTCAACACTTAAAACTTTTCAAATGCTCCTAATTAGCATAAATTCAAATTCTACAACTTTCGTTTGTGGTTTATTGGATGCGCAGCACAGACCTACAAATTGAAGTGGAAATCGCACCTCTACCTATAATGATTTTGAATACATTCAAATTCTACAACTTTCGTTTTTGGTTTATTGGATGCGCAGCACAGACCTACAAATTGAAGTGGAAATCGCACCTCTACCTATAATGATTTTGAATATATTCAAAATATAAACTTTCAAATGACCCTAATTTGCATAATTTTCAAAGCTGTCACTCCTCTTAGTTAAAAGGCAAGAATAAATGTATGGAGGTATAATCGTGCCAAGTGTGTAATTTTTACGGGCGAAATTATACTGCCCACCTGAAATGTCGGACAAATTGGTGGTATAGAAAGAAGAAAGTATGAAAGAAGTAAAGAATTCCAAGAAAAACAGAATGTCTGTGTTGGCACACAGACATAATAAAAGGGATTCAGTAGGTCAGATCCACCGGCGGTGGGAAAGCAGCGATGAACAAGACACCATGAGGGGATTGCTCAGGATTAGCGCTATTCAGAGAAGGTGATGATTTCTTCTCCATCTGATGGCGCTGCATATACTTTATAGCTCGAACCAGGACTCCTCTCCCGCCTCCGTTGGCTTGGCCAATTTTTTTTTTTCGCATGCGAAGCATCCATATAACGTGATCATATTAATTTTACACCGCGATTTTGGGACAAAACAATCTTAGACCTTAGGGGGAAGGACTTCTCCCAAGGCTAGCGTTCTGTGTTCTATTTCTTTTCGACTTCTTTCTTATATATATGTATATATATATATATATATATATATATATATATATATATATATATATATATATATATATATATATATATATATATATATATATACAGTGGTACCTGCTGTATGCAACCACTGCTGTGAGCAGCCGCATTTCTTTTTGTGGTCACCAGGCTGGGACATAGAAGTTAATTTCTTTATAAAATTTACCTGTGGTGACAGGTCACCTGCTGTATTTGGCCACTTTTTTTTGGCAGAAGGGGTGGCCACATACAGCAGTTACCACTGTATATGTGAAACTGATAGTTGTGTGTAAAGTACTGGCATCTCATCTACATGTGAATTGAAAATCTGAAGAAAAGAAAATTACTCATTTGAATAACTTCAGTATATTTATAATACATGTTTGGGGCTATTTTTCTCAGACACCCGATGTCTTCGACAGTATTTGGCACCAACGCCCTGGTCACGAAACCAGCACAGTCACTCTCACCGATGATAACAGTGAGAGTATTAAATGCATATGGGTATGAATCACTGGCCCAGCACAAAGGACCAACACCAAAAGGTCTACGTGACGCCATGTTTGGATTGTCCTGTTTTACCCCACTTGTGTTAGGTGCAATGCAGTACGCAGTATGGACAAGATATAAAATTAAGGATAGCCACGAGAAAGGAATTCCTAAGTAGGACTATCCGGGTACTTAATTCGATGGATACAATCCACTGATTGATGAATTTACTAATGAAGTACTATATTGAATTATATATGTGTGGAGCCAGTAATCGTAATGTTGATCAAGATGATGTTGATGATCAAATCTTGCTACTCATCAGCCGTTTTTTTCTTTTTTTCGTAATGGAGACCCACTTTATTGGGTGTGAGGGATTGGACATTTAGTGACAAGGGACTCGCTATGTGTTGAATGTTTTGGAGAAACATGCAAGTATTTATTGCATTGTTGCCATATATTTTTTGAGGGGCATCGTCAGACTCCAACCAAGTGGGGCCCTCTCGTGGTTATAGGCAAGATGGGAACATGCCGCTTTCATGGGGATTTTGGTTGATTTCGAGGGAACAAGGAACATTTACCATTAATTTAGGGAACATTAACGGTTGCGGAGGACGAATATGGAAAACGTCACTGGAATATAAACACGTATTTTTATGGTGAAAAAAGGTTTAACTTTCAGAGAACATGCGCACATGACACATTCCCTGGGAGTTTTAGAGGAGCAAATAATGTCTGGAAATCGGTTATATATATATATATATATATATATATATATATATATATATATATATATATATATATATATATATATATATATATATATATATATATATATATAATAATAAATTATCAGAGGAGACGTAAAAATTTGTGTATCATGATTAATGAATGTGTAATATATGATTTGCCCCAAGGTCAGTCACTTCTATGGCCTCCTGCAAAAAAAAAAAAAAAAAAGAAAAGAAAAAAAAGAAAGAAATCGATTTGGAAAATACGGTCCTTTCAATTTGATAATGAGTATTTGAAAGTCAATGCTAATGCGAAGGTAAAAGACAATGTTTTCATGTGATATTATGTGCACTCCCATTTCAGCTTACCGCTTTGCATGTGAAGGTTAAACTAAGTGGGAGACAGAAAAATTCTAAGTTGATATCTTTCAATACATGAACGTAGTTTTTGATCATTGAAGACTTTAACTGTGGTTATTGAGAGCTTCTTCAGATGTTGCTGATTAATTCATATTTATTGCATCCTCTGTTTTCTGTAAGGAATACTAAATTGATGATAGAGTTCTACTCTTCGATAATTTTTTATTGATTCTTACCTATTTTTTTTAATACAATACAAATTATATTATCGAGTCAGAACGTAACTTTCAACAATATTTGCCTAATTATGATATTAATTTGAAAGACTCTTCTTTATTTATGTCCTTCTATTCAAATTTATACATGATAATTTTCAAAATGGCAAATAGTGGGAACTGTATTAGATTATTATGGTATATCTATGAAACAAGTAGAATGTGTAGATTCCATGATGGCCTGTATAAAGATAAATGATGGGGACAGATAAATGCAGCCAACCACCTGATAGCAGGCTTACTTGTCCGGATGCAGCACATATAACAGTTTCGTATTGCAAGCTCAGACATTTTGTCTTTGGGATAAGCTTCCATATAGTTCAGATCTGCTTCTCAGTCTCATTAGGTCAGACAAGTATACACATGGGCAGCTTGTCCTTGCTGCAATTGCTGGAGTTATACCATATGTAGTTGCTGTAGGTCAGGACTTACCATGCTGTCTGAAGAGTATGAAGGCACTTGCAGAGATAGCAACAGAAATGCGTGAAGTGTTTGACAAGGGAAACTTGTGGTAAAGAGAAGTCATGCAAATTCATTCACATTTCGCCAGATCATGCTCCTGAACACTGTGCCAATCGTGGTGCTAGGACATCAGGTGGAATCACTGTTATAACAACGAAAGAATCCAGTCGTAGAGGGTACTATGTAGCATGGGCGCACACTACAGAGATTGTTACTACAGTTAAAAGTATGAGCCATGTTACTACTGATACACGTATCTCGCATCATGAAAATACCCCTACCGTAACCTCCCTTGTAAATGCAGACGCGAAGAAGTTGTATCAAGCAGCACATGACATGATCAATCCGACTGACGTTGGCAGATGCATAGAGAAGTTCAGTCTGACACACATTGACAATGTCTGTCAGTGTTTTGACATTTGATCTGATTTCATGACTTCAGCAATTAGTCTTGGGGAATCCCGCTATCATTTTCTTCTATCGCGGGATTTTGTGTGCGAAAAACTATTACTGGTAACTTCGGATTGCCCGTACGTTATTTGAACAAACTATAAGTTGGGTCATGGTGGATACTTTTGCGTTTTTTAGCCTTGAAGGTTAATTACAATGACATGGATCCTAAGTAGGATGCTTTGAAACATCTATTCTTGATATGTGAATATACATGCAACATTTCATTTCTCCATCTTCAAAACTTTGACTGGTATAAAAAGAGGTGCGCTTCACATAACTTATTTCCGCATTTACGACATTTGAACTTCAATTTCATAATTTTTGCAATTTTTCTATTAAAACTTTTGGCACTCTCGTATGCCTTAACGTTTTGTCTATCGAAATATACTAGTTTTGACCCAGGGTCCAGAGGTGGAAGGTTCGAGGGGGAAATGAGACCCTGGGTAACGGACAAGAAGGTAATGCATTGTAATACTGTCAAATTCCGTGAACAGGGAAGAGTTCAAGCCCAATTACAACATCATTTTCACTCAAAGAAATGAAAGCTGCTTTTGGAGATAAGTGGTTTTGTCGTACATTATGAAATGAAAAACTATATATTGAAAATTTTGAAATGACCTTTCCTTTTTTACATAATTGACAAATTGCGAACTATACTCGTAGAATACAACCAAGTATTTGACGTCCACGTACTAGTATAATTGGCCTCTATTTGCCTGCAGCATATCGTCAATGCACGGAACTGGCCTTGCCTGCTGTCTCTCTACGGTGAACGTTAACCTTCTGAACACTGACGCTGATAGAATCGTATGCAAGCCTTTTTCCTTTTAAAATACAAGAAATGATACACTGTCCTGGATACCTTTTGTTTCTCTTTTCACGAAGAGTGATATAACTGATTAGTCCACAGCTTTCATCTGCTTCTTTTTCCGAAGAAAGATACATGCGATTAGTCCACAGCTTTCGTCAGTATGGGATCACTCGTGTTTGTCCGTCAGTAAACTTTCGCTGGTGAACGCAATACAGTTGACAGTTTTCATGTTGGTCCCATATTACTTTGAGGAGTTCCAAAGGTATGGAAATCTAGGTCTACTTCGACATTGGTGGCGCCACTATAGTATTATGTAATATTTGAACCAAAATAGGACAATTTTGAGAAAGGTGTTTTTTGATAAACAAGCTTTTCATGAATCATCACCTATAAAGATACCACGACAGAAACATTATACAGAAAAAGTCTGATTTATGGGGCCATGGTGTCGCCACTGGTGGTATGAAGAGGCATTGGCATTACAGGGGGCATATTAAAAGTACATTAGATTCATTATTTTAATTATGAACGCAGATGCAACTTATAAATTTACACCAAATATGCGATGAGCCAACAGTGGAAGTGTTTCAAATTTTGAATGACCTTGATCTACTTTTCAAGGCCAATAAGGACGTAAATTTTCCATTTGGAGAAATAAGAAGCCTAGCAAAACCAAATGTTCCACAAATGTATATCATATATAGATGTTCGATATTACATAATATGGGTGACCTTGACCTTTCTGAAGGTCACGGAGGGATCACATATTGGAAAATGATTTTTCTATGGTCATTACGTCTGAGCTTGCGCACATGAATCAATTTACCATTACAGGAATATTGAGCAAACAAAAGTCTGGGACGTGGAGTCATCCTGGTGCCACTGGTGGCATTAAAGGTAATAGGAAATGGGCAGAAAAAGTGGGCCACTTTTTACTACCTGAGTGGGTTCTTTAGCTGTGATGTCATCCTACAATGGTCATGAGATAATTAAATTTTTCTGTCATTTCTGTTTATGGGCCGGGCATACCAGGGTGACATTGGTTGAGGTGTTGCCCACTTCCTGAGCTGACAAGAGATGATGTATACTGGTCTGCCCCATGCATATAACTAACACACAATTAGCCACCTGGTGGTAGGAGCACTTCTCATTCCCTTTGCCCCATGCATATAACACACAATTAGCCACCTGGTGGTAGGAGCACTTCTCATTCCCTTTAAGTAGAACCAACTTCATACGTATTAAAAAGTACATTAAATTCGTTTCTTTGATTGTAAGGTGAGATGGAACTATAAATTTACACCAAATGTTTATGTGGCCAATGATGCTGTTCAGAAATAAGAAGGCTAACAATACCCAAATGTACCACAAATGTGTATTCTATATAGAAGTTGATATTGCATAATATGGGCAAGGTCACGGAGGGAATGCGTATCAGAAAATGACTTCATTGTAATGTCCATGACATGATAAATTGAGGTGGAGCTGCAAAACTTACACTAAATATTAGTCCACAGCTTTCTTCTGTGTTTTTTTTTCCTTCCAAAAATGATGCAGGTGATTAGTCTCCTGCTTTTCATTGCTTCTTTTTTTCCGAAGAATAATACTGGCGATCAGTCAACAGCTTTCCTTGGCTTCATTTTCCCGAAGAACGATATAGGCGATTAGTCAACAACTTTCCTTTCCTTCTTTTCATCCGGAGAATGATACAAGCAATAAGTCAACATCTTTCCTTTGCATCTTTTCTCCGAACACTGACGAGGGCGATTAGTCAACAACTTCCCCTTGCTTCTTTTTATGAAGAATGATGCAGGCGATTAGTCAACAGCCTTCGTTTAATTTTTTTTCGGAAAGCTGATACAGGCGATTGGTAAAGAGCTTACTTTGCTTCTATATCCGAAGACTGATACAGGTGATTAGTCAATGACTTTCCTCGGCCCACCCCAGGCGAAAAGCACAAGGCCCAAGGAATAGGAGGGTAAAAACGCAGAGGTTAATATGCAGCAGGTAACCAGCATTGTATCTTTCGATGTGCGCTAATTAAGCTTTGTACAAAATATATCAATGCATCATCATCATTATCATTATTATTATGTTATCTCGGGTCAATTTCTTGCATGGCTTCACAGTTTTTAGTAGAAGACATTTCACAGTTGTATTTTGCCACAGATTTCGTTGAAGATTTTAATGCGCAGCCACTATTCAGCTCAATTTAAAATTCTAATGTCTTGAACAGCACCAGCTGGCTGCTGACAAGGCTGTTTCATGCAAGTCAAATATGGCCAACACCATAAATTGATGGGTATTATACTTGAAATGTGGTCTCGGTTTGTCAAAAATTTTAATAAAGTATCTGTTCATTAATTTGTACAATTTCGTTGTAAATTTGTTGAAAGCTGATTTATTAGGTGGAAAAAACTGGTGGAATGGATGGGACAGGCGTTTATGTCACAGATGAAAGTTTTGTCTGGCTTAAAAAAAACCACTACATTGTATACTTAAATATGATTATTTAAATACGATAAGTTTTTAAAACATCATACACAATATTCACACTTTTAGGCTCAATTTGAAAAAAAAAAACCAAACAACCAAAAAAAAAAAAAAAAAACCAACAAAAAAAAAAAAAAACCAAAAACAAGAGGACTGTGACACTTCTGGCTCAGTTGACATATACATATACCCTGGCAAAGATTTGAACAAAGAAATTCATAAAAAATACAAAAATCAATGGAGTCCTGTCCATTTGAATAAATGTGCTAGAGAACCACCCAAGGTACGATGCCACCAAGTTTGAAGTCAATCTGACTGACGGTTTCGGATAAGGCAAAACTGTGAATTAGCATTAGATTGCCCTATTGACGTATATAGTGATCGCTTGGAAATGTGCATTTTCCGATAAGTAACCGAATCGAAAAAAAAAAAAAAAAAATTGTGAAATGCCAAATAGTGAATCATTTTGCTTGACCCTTCCACAAAGATCACATCCGCCAAGTTTCAGCTTAATCTGACTGACGGTTCAGGAAAAAAAAGTCGAAAATAGCAATAACACACAAAAATAATAAAAATTAGAAAAAATCGCAGCGCCACCTGGTGAACAAATTCAGAAGTACGAGTCCCTAGGAGTGTTCCTGTGTGATATCAAAGCAATCAGGTGAGCGGTTTGAGAGAAGCAGATTTTTTAAGATTTGCCCAAAAAAGAACCAAAAGAAGAAAACAATCAACGGAGCGTGACCATTTGAACAAGTCTGCTAGAGACTCGCCCAAGGTACATTGCCACCAAGTAAATCAGATTGAAGGTTTGGCAGAAGAAGTCAAAGATGTGAATTAGCATTAGAATGTCCATTGACTTACATATACTAGTAATCAATAGGAAAGGTGCATTTACCAACAAGTACCCGAATTGAAAAAATCGTTAAAAATCAGGAATCTGCAGCATTGCCTCCTAGTGAACAACTTTGCTTAGCCCTCCCACAAGGAGGATGTCCACCAAGTTTCAGCTTAATCTGAGTGACGGTTCTGGAGAAGTGGAAAATGGCAATAACATACCAAAAATCACACGAAATTAGAAAAAAAATCGCAGCGCCATCTGGTGAACAAATTCAGAACCAGCAATCCCTGAGTGTTCCTGTATGATATAAAAACAATCGGGTGAGCGGTTTCAGACAAGACCCAAAAAGAAAGAAAATCATAAGAAATCTAAAAATCAATGGAGCGTGACAATTTGACGAAATCTGCTAGAGACACACCCAAGGTACATTGCAACTTAGTTTGAAGTCAATGAGACTGACGGTTTCAGCGAAGACGTCAAAACTGTGAATCGGCATTAGATTGCCCATTGACTTACATAGTACTAAACAGGAAAGGTGCATTTACCAACAACTACCCGAATTGAAAAAATCGTTAAAAGTCAGGAATCTGCAGCATGGCCTCCTAGTGAACAACTTTGACTCTTCTACAAGGAACATATCCACCACGTTACAGCTGAATGTCAGGGACGGTTCTGCAGAAGAAGTCGAAAATAGCCACAGCACACAAAACATCATAAAAGAAAAAAATCGCAGCGTCACCTGGTGAACAAATTCAGAAGTAGGAGTTCCTAAGAGTGTCCGGCTGGGATATCAAAACAATTGGATGAGCAGTTTCGGAGATTTTTTAAGATTTGCTCCCCCCCTAAAAAAATCACTGGAGCTTGACCAATTGAACAAAGTTGGTAGAGACTCACCCAAAGTACATTGCCGCCAAGTTTGAAGTGAATCTGGCAGGCGTTTCTGGAGAGGAAGTCGATTGTTGACGACGGACGGAGGACCATTAGAGAAACTCAGCTACTGACAAGTCAGCTGAGCTAGAAAAGAGAAACCTAGCCACAGGAAAAAAAAAGACTAAATTAACATGTTTGACAAAAATATTTATCCCATCATGCTTACTCAACAAATGGATTTTCAAACAAGTCAAATAGTGGGTTACATTATTTTTACTAAAAATTCATATGCCTGAACACATTTATGCAAGAAAGTGTGCATCAAAATCCACAATAAGCATTGAAAATTAGTTAACCTGCTGCATTAGATGTGGCCTATTGTCGGAACGGAATGTCCTAAATTCCATGGGACTGCTCTCCAACTTTGTACGTGTAGTCAGTAATTCATGGTTGCTTTTGTTTTTGTTTTTGTCTTTGTTTTGTCGTTGTTCTAAAATTTTACACAGCCGATCACTTTCGTCTGTAAAAGTAATGTCGTTGGGTGTAATGGGCATGGTATGCGATGCGACGAAAAGATGGATGGGGATTATGCCAACCTGGTTTCAATGGAAAAATTATTACTGTCCAAAAATGCTAGACTCGAGTAAGTGATGTTCCGAACTTAATAGCATCATTTTTATATTCCTCTTTTAGTGGATATAGGTCAAGTCATAACTTTTCAAGAGAAGTCAACAATTATCCGTCACACATGGAATATTTGAACAGTTCGATCATTGGCAATCACGCCCTGTCCGTGATAAATGATACCATTATAAGTTTATTCATTAATTGCATAAATGCTGGAAAACGATGTTCGTAGTTATTTTTAACACGTTGATTGGGTATGTATATATATATATATATATATATATATATATATATATATATATATATATATATATATATATATATATATATATATATATATATATATATATATATATATATATATATATAAGTAATCACAGAGTGCAGTTGCACATTCCATCAACATACCACTTAGCAGTTGAAATGAACTTGTATTGTTCTGTCCATGACAATTAATTTTTCATTTTCACATGCCAAGAAGCACATCTAATTTAACTATGCATTTTCACTCAAAATACATTTATACTTATGCTGAACCTAGAATATGTAATATCTCAAATTTTTGCATCATATGTCCGGTATCTGTTTCTATTTTAGTATGCAAAAATGTCATGGACGGAATACACGCCAACAAGCAATCGCCCTCAAAGACAGTCTGTGTGGCGCAGGAGGCAAGCTTATTTGAGAAAAAAATATTAAATTGTCTTGTTCGCCACACCCAAATACTGCTTTGCTTAAAATGGATTCCCAAATTAAAACTTTAAGTCCATAAATTCAAAAGAAACATGTATTCCACAAAAAATCAGGGCGTCATCGATCTAATGAAAAAAGGTATGCAGTTTTGGCATGTCACATACATATATGTATGTCTGGGAATTGAAAAAAAAACCAACATTGGATGATCAGACTCCTTAGGCGACTCGATGGCTTTGTCCCTCTCACGAAACAAAGACCGCCGTTAAGCAGCCAAGAGGAAAAAAATGCTATCATCCAAAAGAAATACTATACATATGGCCAAAGGGTTGATGGTGCACCTATGGGATGTTTTTTGGGACCGCTGTTCCTAATGTTTATTGTCAGCTATGTCGCCGACACAGTCAGGTGAAATATAAATTATTTGCTAGTGATACATGATCTGTCAGGAGTTGATTAATGCTCAAAATTGGATGATTGGTATTTCAGTTCTTCAAGATGAAATTAAAACTTAAAGTATGACAAACCCAAGTTTCCCTAAAAATTGTCGCCTTTGACTATTCCATTCTTATTTTCAATTATGCTGTATTTAAAGGCAAGGACCTGAGATTAATGGAAATGAATATAAACGAAATGCCTGAAATACACTTTATACAGTATAAATTATAGTTCTAGTTATATACAATGGAATTTAGATATTAAAACCACTTAAGGGACTGGAAAATGTGGTCTTCATGGGGGTATAATTTAATTAAGGACAAACAAAAAATGGATCTGTAAATTGGTTGTCTTTATATAGAAATGGTCACTGTAGAGGTCGCTTAATCGGAGATTCTACTGTACAGGTATTCATGGGAGTATTATATTGAAATGTGTAGATTGAGGCAGTGATCATAATTGCAACATCAGTGCCGTGACCAGGAATCAAATTCAATATTAAGCGTCATGAAGAAATGGACTGGGAGACCCTCATGAAGACGGGATACAGAGCCAGTTTTTATGTTGTGTTTGTAAAGCAACCGGATAGTTGCCCTTTCATCTGTTTTAGAGTTCACATATGGCAACAAACTACAACACTCGTCTATTTTCTTTTTATGTTTTTGTTGGTATCACAGCATTTCTTAAACAACATTTTCTTTTTTTCTTGCCCACAACAGTATTCATTTTTTTTACATTTCTGAACATTTTTTCATCAACTACATTTTAGCCATTTATTGTATAACCAGGCATATTGATCATAACGGGCTTCCACATTTCTATTAAAACTAATATGTACATTTAAATGCTAATACTATTAAATTTGACCTACAATATATTAAAGTCCACCTCCGTAAAGAGACCATTTTACGACCACCAATTTAATCCCGTTTTTGATCCTTAAATTGTATCCCATATTAAGACCTTGACATTGTAGTCCTTTAGGCGGTCAGAAAGGCACGTTCCACTGTGCTTCTAAATAAAGCCTAAGACGGTATAGATTAATAATGCTAAGAAGATAAAGATTGCCTTCTGGCAATGTTAGGTTGCAATTCCCATCTACCGTAACTGGTGGGGCAGGATATGACATGAAATTGCTGTTGGGAAGACAATATCGATGCAAGAAACTGCTGTTCAAAGCTATCATATATTCAGTATACAGCACGAAAACGCAGTGTAATTTATTTGTAGCTCTGTGACTGCACTGTCTGAGGCATGAACATAACTCCAAAAATAACATCACCGTTCTAAAGTGTACAAACAAAACAAAAATTGTGGAAAATATGTACATTCAGCCATATTTGAAATTCAAGTCATTCGTACTAATCTGAGGATAGTTTTGTTACTCAAATTAGATTTCATTGGTATCAGAAAGGCAGAAGTGGCTTCTTTCAAATCTGTTTGTTTTAATATATTAAAAGAAATACAATTGGGAAGAAAGACAGTGCCCTTCATATATACACGTCCGTCGTTTTGCGATAGGACACGTCACAAATCGGACTTTTACGGCGCAAGTACGCGTCGCAGTTATTTGGACGGCACCTCAACGGATAGAACATCGAAAAAGACGTCATAAGGAAAGAAAAGACCAAAAAAATGCAACGCTGGTGTCTGAGTTTTAAATCTTCTTTCAATTATATACTGCGTAATTGCGAGATAGTAACTCTTAATTACGGGAAATTATCGTACAACTATAACGACTTCAGCAATGATGTTAACTCTTTTAACTGGAGAGTAAATGTCTGTGAAGTCATTAACTGTAACCATGGGCGTATTATACTGCTGGGAAAAAAGATGCTACCATCATTGGTTTAACATGGGCCACTGTAAATATCCCTTTATATGGAAAATGTAGGTGTTGCATGGAATGTTATGTAACATCAACAGGCTAGCTTAGGGTATGCATGAACAGTGACACACACACACATTTATACCCATTTCCAATTGAATGTTCTTGTACACATGGTATTCGAAACTACAAGCTCTTGTCAAGTGGCAAGGTCAACTTAGTAATATATTTCATGTAACAAGAGGCACCAGGCAAGGCAGTTGCCTTTCTCCAAAATTATTCAATATTTTTATAAATGACTTGCTTCTTGAACTTCAAGCTACAGAGCAAGGAGTCAGAATAGGTAACAATAAACATAATGTATGTGCTTATGCAGATGATATAACCGTTTTTGCTTCGAGTGCAACGGGTTTACAGTCTTTGATTGACGTTTGTCATAGTTACGCCACGAGATGGCGCTTTAACTTTAGTGCAAGTAAAACTAAGTGCATGTCCATTGGTAAGCCAGACTTTCATAGTAGCCCGACCTGGAAGCTGGGCGATAATGTTATTAAGGAAGAACGTCAGTTGAATATACTTGGTGTTATTTTTACTAGTGATAATTCATATGAGAAACATGTATTAAATCGCATATCTTCAACCCGACGTGCCATGTATGGCTTAAGCACAAGTGGTTTCACATATCCTGGCCTAGATACCGCAGCCAAAGTTCATTTATGGAACACAGCAGGTCTTAAATGTTTGTTATATGGTATGGGCAGTGTGCATTTGTCAAAAAGCACTCTTGCTCGTTTAACTTATACTCAAGGCTGTATCATGAAATACGTACTGGGTATTGCTAAGCGATCCCACCATAGCTGTTTACTACATGCATTGGATATCTCTCCTATTTCTTGTCCGGTAGAAAGAAATAACGTTTCACTTTTACACAGGGTTTTTAAAACCGACTCTCCGTATAGATCTCTGTGTGCTCATTTCTTATCTAATTACATTGTAAATGGTGATAATCATAAACACTCTCTTGTTAATCGAGTCTCTCTGTCTAAGATACCTATAGTAAGGTCTATTTTTAACAAGACAGATCTCAATATAAACATTCCTAGCAGTAATTCCCCTGGAGTTGTAGATTCATTGAAATATCTTTTGTACTATCCATCTTATAATACAAGAAACAGCTTGGAACATCGTTTGGCTCAGCTTCTAACCAAGGCCTTTTGACTTGTGTAAATTAACTTAGTACTTAGTGCATGACGTGGGCCTCTCATAAGGGGGGGGGGGGGGGTCGAAGCGATGGCACTATATAATCTTTCCTGGGCTCTCGGGTCGGCCCAGCCCGTCGGGGGAGGCCCTACTTAATAAGGTTCAGTTTTCTTCATTTTATTTATTTTAATCATCTTTTCCATGTTGTATAGATGAATGAGGTGCTGATTTTATACTTTAAGTTTTATGTAACCATCCTGATGTACACATGACATTTTAAATTCCTCGTTCGCGGGGGTTAATAAAATTATTATTATTATTATTATTATTATTATTATTATTATTATTATTATTATTATTATTATTATTATTATTATTATTATTATTATTATTATTATTACACACACACACACACACAAACTAACAAAAAAAGAAAACGGGACAACAGCCAGAGAGGTGCGAAAATGGTGTCTGCTATCGGGGTTCCTATGGGCTTTATAAGGGGGGAGGGGAGGTAGGGCATGCCATCACTGGGATCAATGTGAATCCACAATGCCAGGATGTTCAGGTCACTCGCTGCTGTCTGAATTTGACAGGGACAGAATCATTGGGATGTTGGATGCTAGCCTTCCCCATACTGAGATCACCAAGCTGACAAGCAGAGTGCCATGGCAGATCCAAGCTTTCTTACAGAAGCGTTGCGGTCACACCCGCTATTGATGCATGCAGTCTCCCACCACCACCACCACCAACAACAACCAAAAAGGTCCTTTTCAGAACCATTATTTCCTCCCAAAAGAGATGTGAAAAGCAATAGTATGATAAAATGAGCAAACTCTCGACACATCCTCATAACACGTGCATAATGCTGAACAAGGGGGCTGGGCTGGGCATCTTTATTCCCCAGGTGTATATATATATATATATATATATATATATATATATATATATATATATATATATATATATATATATATATATATATATATATATATATATATATATATATATATATATATATATATATGAGGTTGCATTTTTCATTTCCAGTTAGAAGAATTCTACATCCTTGCTTAAGTCGAATTACGAGATAGCTATCTCTTTTCACGATATACTTATCGCTTAATAACAAGATATTATCTGGTACCTGGGTTAGTATATCGTAATTACGAGATTGCAATACCGTAGTTACGAGATAGTACCTGGTAATTACGATATTTTTTACGAGTAACTATCTCGTAATTACGAAATAAAAATATCATAAAGTTAGCACCAATGAGCCACCATGCATACATAATATAAAATAATAACAATACAGTTGACAAGAGCAAACATGAAGTAGCAGTAAAACAGAGAATTGAACTAAAATATGAAAACAGGTCGAGAAGGCATAGTAGGCCTGGACTCAAAATACAAAATCAGATTGCACAGAAGTTACTAAGACATTAAGGCAAATCACAAAATCAAATATATTATCCTAATAGAAAAAATTACTGAAAATTAGATGCGCAGCTCACAAAATAAAGGCATGCAAATAACAATGCACGTAGGCTAGTGTTGCACAAAAGAATGTCACCGCGAATAAGCTAGACATCTAAGCTGAGCATGCCCAGTGCCCAGCCTCTATCTGGTCTACATCTCATTAGGGATAACTTTCTCTCACTGAGCATAGAGATGGACAGAGGTCAAACTTGAAACAAGGAAAAGAACTGCTATGGATGGAAGCTTGGCATATTTAGTCGTTTCCTTGTTTTTTTTTTTTTATATAATTAATAGGCTAGCTAAACTGTTAATTTTTTTCACTTAAATTGGGCCTTAAATGTGAAGGAGTAGTCTGATTCTGGTTACCGGGGCAACTTAACAAATTGAGTTGGGAAAGTCCTGGCCCTAATGACCTCTCTCTAAACAGAGGACAAGGTTCAATGGGCATGCCCAGCTGAGTTGTCAACTTTGCTGATGGTATAATACCGCCGCCTAGCGATCCTGGGTTAAATACCACTGCTACTCACAATATAGAACACAACGTGCCAAAAAATGATGCTCCCTCACCGCCACTTGCGAGCCGGGAATCGTAACTGCCTACCAAGTGGCATTCAGTGGGGCAGAGGTCTGAGTCGTGGGAGGGCTAGGGGTAATCAACTGGTTTTCTAGAAACAATCCCTTGAATTTTCAGTGGTCTGATCATTCACCATCCCTTGCTAACTCTCAGTCTGGGGCGCACTGTCAGGCGTCACTTGACAGAAGTGCCAGCATTGTGAGCAATGGTGGGTATAGTTGTCAGTGTGGTTTAGCTGGTATTGGTATCAATGGCAATGGTGGCACTGACAAAGCGGGCTTTGAGATCCCGTCGCATGTGCGTCGCAAATATCGTCATCAGAAGAACAGGGGACTCAATATATCATAGCCGCCAAAGCAAACTCTGGTCATTTTGTTGCGCTTCTGAACCAAACAGAGACTTGTTTAGCTGCAGGGTAGAGAAAAATACATCCATTCGTTATTTATGCTTACATGTCCTTGATGCTGGGTTTGACTTAGGTAGGCCCTACTTGCGTTAGAATGTATGTCAAATCCAAAATCAAAGTTTAAATCTCTCAAAGTTGACCTCTTCACAGTTTGAAAACTTATTCGATCAATCACTATGGCCTTCCGATGCGAGAATTACGAATTTTCATCCCTTCTAGACCTAATCAGATGTGTCTCTGTCTGGATGATATCAGCGTTTTGTGTATTTCTATTAATATTGATGCCCTTGTCAGCTACAACTTCCGTGGTCATGGCACTGGGAGGTTCGACAATATTAGACAACTTAGCAATGAATGCGACATGACGACCAACTCGGTTCAGTAAACCGAGTAGACCGTTTACTCGCACAACAAGTAGCGGCCTACCTAATTGCTATACAATATTTATCACTGGCATGAAGGATGGTCAAATTCTCCAAAGGAGGCCATATGGTGGCTGCGCCATTCTTTTGGAGAAAAAGTTTAAATTGGAAATGTTCTTTAGTCCAGTTTGCCTCAAATCGTGTCTGTGGTTTGGTTCTGGAAACGCAACACTGATGGCTCCTAATTATAAATGTTTACATGCCATGCGACACTTCTACGTAGGATGATACTGCAGTGTGCCAAGCGTATATCAAAACATACTAGAATAAATCTCTGCAAAGTGTTATGCAACAAATGTTGATAATATCATTGGTTGTGACTTTAACACCCATTTCTGTCGCAGTGGTTCTATGAATAAGGCCTCATTATTGTCTTTCATACAACATGGAAATCTCACATCAATGATTTCGCACCAGCATGTAAAATTGACTTCACTTACGAATGCAAGAATAACAGTGAACGGTCAACAATTGATTATTTTTTAATGTCTGATAATCAGTGCGATTGTGTGATGGATTATTATGTAAGGCACGATGGTGCTAGTTTGTCGGATCATTCAGCTGTAATGTTAACCTTAAACCTGCAGACTGGTCTGTAGAAACGGAAAAAAGATGACCACATTCCTCGGTCACAGTGGCACCTGGCATCAGATAAAGACATAGGCGGTCATAGGAGTTCCCTTGAAAACAAAGTGCAGCAAATTGATATTTTATGGGCAGCTGTACCATGCAAAAATGTATTTTGCAAGGGGAACCGAGCATTAATAGAACATTGCAATGAGAGTATTATTAACGTTGCTCTTGAAAAATTTCCCATTCCAAAAATAACACACTTAAGTTGTATCAAAATGGAATGAGAATGTTGAACATACGAAACAGCTGTCTTTGTCATGACATTTCTTATGGAAATCCAGTAACAGGCCACGTGCTGGAATCATCACTGATATAAAATGGATTACACGCGCTAAATATCACTATGCTCCCCGCTCGCTGAATAGGCACCATGGAAAGATAGCGCCCAGAAATTAGCCGAATCCCTTTTTAGTAATTGCACTGGAGACCCTTGGAGAGAGGTGAAGAAAGTGAAACATATCTGAAATAACGTCTCTAGTACTACAGACGGCAACTCAGACAGCGATGATAATCGGCTACAATTTTGCAGAAAAGTACGATGTGTTGTACAACTCGGTCTCCCGTGATACAGCAGAACTGGTTCAACTGCATTCAGATATTAAAGAGCTCATTCAGTGAAAACACTCACGAAACAACAACCAGTGCAAATGACAAGGATAGCTTGTTGAAAGTTTCAGTAAATAAGGTCAAAACAGCTATAAAGTTTTTGAAGGTAGGTAAGCACGATGGTTATTCTGATCATATTGTGAAGGCTACATGTTCTCTGCACATACATCTATCTCTTTTGTTTGACTCTGATTATACATAGGCACGCATCCACTGGTTTGCTGAATATAACGTTGTATCTCATTATCAAGCACAGGAGGATGTCTCCCTGCGGTTCGGAAAATTACAACGGTATTGCTTTGAGAAGTGTATTGGGTAAACTTCTTGATCTAATTATTCTTCATGGTAGCCGTGATACTTTAGACACATCGGAGTTCCAGTTTGACTTCAAACCCGACAGTTCCACTAAACAGGCGTACATTTGTAATTGCCGAATGTATAAATAATTATATGAAATCTGGTTCTAATGTTTACGCGGTTTTCTTGGATGCAACGAAGGCATTTGATATAGTTCAGTATGTGAAATTAAGGTTACTCATTAAGAAAGGTTTATGCCCGATTATATGTCGTTTGTCATTAAATATGTATCTCAGTAAACATATTCATGTAAAATGGAAAAGTTACACTTCAAAAATGCTCAGTTGCACAAGTGGTGTCAAGCAAGGTGGTCTACTGTCTACAATTCTCTTTAATGCATACATCGATGAGCTTCTCACCAGACCTCTGGCTTTGGATGTCATGTTGGAGAAAAGTTTTTTTGGAGCGTTGGCGTATGCTGACGATATTGCTTTGTTAGCGCCTACGCTAACATCCACGTCCAAACTTTTACAAAACTGTTCAAATTATGCTGACGAACATAATGTAATATTCAACCCTGGCAAATCGCAGTTTTTGTCTTTTGGTCGAGACAAAGCAAAAGTTGCAAACACCCAGGTACACTATTGTGGTGTTGTATTGCTATGGCCAATATCCGTTCTACAGTTCAAAGGTTCAATCGTGAAACCAACAGACTCAGGAGTCCAGTCTATAGTACTACCAGGTGTAAACTGTTTAAAGCACACTGCATGCCTTTATACGAGTGCGTTGTGGGATTTTTTTTTGGGGGCGGGGGGGGGGGGAGTAGGGCAACAGTTTTTTTTTTTTGAGCATGGCAGAAAGCCATAAGGTATATTTGGTCTCTTCCATACACGTCACAGTAATTTACTTCTCCTTATATGTAATGATGTTGACATTCTCAATTGCAGAAATGCTTTATCAATTTTTTGTATAAGTCATACCACATTGTCAATAAGCTTGTGAGTATATTTGCTGAGATTACTTATACAGGTAGCCAATCACCAGCATGTAACTCCCTCAATTACATAATGTCTCGGCTTGGAATTTTATAAGTGTCAGTTTCCTAAAATGAATCTTTCGCGTGTTATGCATTCCTTGTTCAGCAACTTTTTTGACCATCCTAGCAGCACAGAAATTTTAACCTCATTATGCCTGGGTGCCAACCCTGACACTCTTTTTTTTCAAGAATTCTTTCTCTTTCTTTCTTTCTTTCTTTCTTTCTTTCTTTCTCTCTCTCTCTCTCTCTCTCTCTCTCTCTCTCTCTCTCTCTTTCTTTCTTTCTTTCTTTCTTTCTTTCTTTCTTTCTTTCTTTCTTTCTTTCTTTCTTTCTTTCTTTCTTTCTTCTTTATGACCAGATTTGTCCGGCGCTTTTCGGACTCTACTATTCTAAAAACCACCAAACCTGCCATGGTGAATGACCTACCAGTTAAAATTAGGCACCTGAATTGGAATATGCATGATTATTAAAAATATGCAAATGAGGGGCAATTAAAATTTTAAAAGCTCCACATCTCCTAAACTATTGGATATAGACACAGAGTTCTAACTTACACATATAGATTTGAGACAACTGACAAATCCTATAGCATACAACCAAAACTTGGAGAATTTCAATGTGCGCTAAATTCTAATTAGAAATTTTCTCAAGCACTATTTTTCCGAAAACTACAAAACTTGCTATGGTGATTGATCTAACCAGTGAAATTGTGCAACTTATTTGGAATAGTCGTGATGTTTAAAAGCATGCAAATTTAGAGGCAATTAGAATTTTAAAAGCTACATACATTCCAAAATATTGCAGATACCCAAAATTTCAATGTGCATAAAAAGATTTGTGACACTTGCCAATATAATGGACAGTATAAGTTAAATAGAATTTCAAATTATGCAAATAAGGGGCTTCGAAAAGTTTCAAAGATGAATATCTCCAAAACTATTATACATAGATATGCCATTTCAACTTCAATTCTTAGGTTTGTGGCAAAGCTGCATCCAATGAACCATGAACCAGTGTTGTAGGATTTTAATTGATGCAAATTAGGTGAACATGCAAAATGTAAATCTGAATAGCTTCAAAACTATTATAGATACAGGAGCCTTTCCTACTTCAATTCATGGGTTTGTGCCCAAGCCCCATCCAATGAACCATAAACCAAAGTTGTATGCTTTCAATTTATGCAAATACACAAAATTAAAATGTAGAATAGTTTCAAAACTATTATCGATACTAGCTTCATTTAAACTTCATTTTATAAGTTTGTGACAATTTTGTGTATTTGCCTAATTGAACTTGACGAAGACCTTTACAAGGGTGATTATCTGTAAATGTTTCATGATGATAGCTATTCTGGTTCTGATATTGCATGTAAGTAATTAGTAGAGAATTGAACTTGGTGACCTTAAAATTGGGTCAAGGTCATTGTCCTTCGAATTTGACGGAAACTTTGAAAAGGGTGATCAACTTTAGACGTTTCATGATCCCAGCTTATCTGGTTCTCCTGATTTGGCACACAAGAAGAGGTACATGAGTGGACAGACGGACGGACGCACAGATGGATGGTGCATGGATTCACACACTGATGCAGGAGTCCTTCAAACCTGAGCTAACCTTTTACAAGGGTGATTAACTGTAAAAGTTTTATTATCCTATCTTGTCCAGTTCTTAATATCTCATTGACAAGACATTTATTAAAGAGAAAAATTGCCTCTTGTGACCTTCATATTAGGTCAAAGTCACTGACGTTCAAACTTTACAAACACCCTTACAAGGTTGATAATCTGTAAACGTTTCATGATCCTAGCAATTCCGGTTCTCCTGATATTGTATACAATAAATTCATAGAGAATTGACCTTGGTGACCTTAAAATTGGGCCAAGGTCCTTGTCCTTCGAAGTTGATGTAAACTTCAAAAAGGGCCATGAATTAAAAAAGTTTCATAACCCCAGCTTATCTGGTTCTTTTGAAATGGCACAAGAAGTCCAGTTCTAAAGATCTCCTCTACAAGACATATTTAAAGAGAAAAAATACATCTCATGACCTACAAATTAGGCCATATCCACTGACCTTCAAACTTGACGAAGACCCTTACAAGGGTGATTAGTTGTTAATGTTTAATGATCCTAGCAATTCTGGTTCTCCTGATATTGCGTACAACAAATTCATAGAATTGACCTTGGTGACCTTAAACTTGGGTCAAGGTCATTGTTATTCGACCCTGACGTAAACTTCAGAAAGGGTGATCAACTAAAAACTTTCATGGCCCCAGCTTATCTGGTTCTTCTGAGATTGCGCGCAAGAAGAAGGGACACATGGACGTATGCACGTACAGAAGGATTTACACACAGACGCAGGCGATAGCAATTAAACCCTGCCCCTGGCCTATATGGGCCGAGGGGTTATAAAATGAAATGGAATAAAAATAAGATAACATTCAGGAATCAGGGGTGTAAAAACTGCAACCACTGCCACGACAGTGAAGACAGTCACATCTAAGATCACATCCTGTCAGATGTTTTATCACACTAAGATGCAATTGCAGGATGACTATATATGTACTTCAGGTGGATTAGATAATAATTACAAAATTCTTCTTCGTGTGCAAGGTGAAACTTTCAGGACTTTCAGGTCCACTGTAATGTAATGGGCTTTGCTGACCCACTTTTACACCTGGCATCAAATGGCATGGGTTGCTAGGTGTCACCAATATGCACCATGGGAAGGAAAGGCTGTGTGGCAAGAAACTAAGCCAGCCTAGATCACCCCTATTGACTAGTACAAAGGCGACTACAGTACGCTTGAAAAAGTTTGATTGTAATCCCATGTGTACAACCAAAAAAGTGTCGCTTCAGCATGTTGGCTGTGGCATATAATTAACCGTCGTGATATGTGTAATTCATCCACCTGAGTTGGCACTGAACTGTGTCCGAGATACGCAATTTTTTTTAGCGAATTCTCTCTCTCTCTCTCTCTCTCTCTCTCTCTCTCTCTCTCTCTCTCTCTCTCTCTCTCTCTCTCTCTCTCTCTCTCTCTCTCTCTCTCTCTCTCTCTCTCTCTCTCTCTCTCTCTCTCTCTCTCTCTCTCTCTCTCTCTCTCTCTCTCTCTCTCTCTCTCTCTCTCTCTCTCTCTCCACCCCAGTGAATTTGTCCGACACTTTTCTCTGACACTATTATACATAGAAACTTTAAACTTGGCATGATCGTACGTCCCTACTAGGAGTTTGGTCTTTTTATGCAGAAGAATGAAGATATTTAAAATTATGCAAATTACGGGCATTTGAAATTTTCAATCTTGATTAACTTCATAAGGATAATAGAGATGTCATTCTGACTTCTACTCGAGCGTTATTGCCATTGTGCATCTAATAATTTTAAAACAAAAGTTGTAGCAATTTGTATTATGCTATTTGGCAGCATTTGAAATTTTAAATCTTGAATATCTGTAAAACTATTATAGATACAGATGTAATTTCAACTTCTACTAGGGGGTTATTGATCATTGCGCATGCAAAGAATCTAAAACAAAAGTTGTAGCAATTTAAATCATGCTAATTAGCAGTATTCGAAATTTTCAATCTTGAATATCTTCAAAACTATAATAGATACAGATGTCATTCCAACCTCTATAAGGGGGTTGTTGAGCATTGCGCACCAAATGAATTAAAAACAAAAGTTGTAGCAATTTAATTTTGCTTAGTAGCACCACTGGAAATTTTAAATCTTTAATAACTTTATAAAGGTATTACAGATAGTGATGCCACTCCAAATTCTACACTTTTGTTATGGATTAGCACACATCTGATGAATTGGTAACGAAGGATGATCATACACTTACTAGACTTTGTGCTGAAGTGCCCATTGTGCCATGTTGTAACACTGTCGTACAGATCATACACTGTTGTACTTGAAGTACCCATTGTACACTATCCTACCTAAAATGCACTGTAGTACGGAAATACCAATAGACATTGTCATACCAATAAGCTTTGAAGACACACACACACACTGATTTGCCATGCAGCAAATCATCTTTTCTAGTTAATAAGTGTGTTTTCTAAGTTACAATCAGTGCCGGCAATGGCGAGTTCCAAATTCAAATCAGCTACATATACAAGAATAGCCAAGATGAGGTGATTTCCCCATGACGTACCCGTTGCAGACATTTAAAAAAAGGTCACATGACCCCATGCACTGTATACAGACTTCCTGAATATGGAACAAAAATGAAAGAATGCTCCTAACATAGGCAGTACCATTATGTCTGACAAGTGTGTGCAGTAATGGCCAGTGATCCATCCTGTCAAACTCTTTTCTGTGGTGCCCAAAACATGCAGACATGGCTCCCACAAAATATGTATATAAAGACATGGCTTCCACGTCTCATATATTACCTAGTTACCTCTTTTAACACCAGTATACTTAATTCAGAACCACATTTTCCATGAAAGCAAATTGGTAGTCTGAAGTATCAAGGAACGTTTCACTTCTTATCAAACTCATTTTTTAAAAACTTTTGAAAACACTGTAGCCAGGGCCATAGGCCTATAATTATCTGTTTTCGAAATCTACTTTTAATCAAAGAAACCAGTATAACTTAAGCGACATCTTTTGGCATGTACTAGTATGGCAGAGAGTAAAAAGGCAAAAGTACACGGAGTGTATCATCTCCAAACTTAAGACTCAGCAGTCCAGCCATCAAGGCCACCAGATTTACCATTAGGAAGTTCCTTAAAAATATATACAATTTCAGAACACACGCGCATACTCTCAGAAGGTGTAATCTCAGAAGTACAGCTTTCAACATCTTGCCTGGATTTCTTTGAGTAGCAGCTTTGAATCACAACTTAGGGTAACGTATCAAATTTCCTGTTTCATCACTGCAGCTTTGAATCCCGACCATGGGTAACTTGGTATACACATTAAGTGTGTCAATGCAGAATTGTACGCCCCCCTCCCCCTTCCCCCCGGAAAACAGACATGAGGTTTGAAATACGTTTATCGAAATAAATGTATACATATTAAAGGATGTCATAGAAAGCGCACGGCAGCTTAATAGTTCAGCACGGCACAAAAGTTTCTCCCAGACAGGAATACAAACACAAAGTGTTCCCGTTCCTACCTTCCAAAAATTGTAACACAGGCTAAACAATAGGCTTCTCACAGTGTTCTTGTAAAGTGGATATGCAGGTGGATACCATGCGTCTGTGCAGCAACAACGCAAAATATATAAAAGTTATTTAAATATATGGCACTGGTTTCATGTGTATTATGCAAGCATACAGAAATATTTTAATAAACATAGAATTTTGATCAGACAGTGATACCTGAACCTCTGCAGATGTTTGTCTATTGATGTTACAATAAATATAATGGTACTGGTTATGAACTTGGTAAGCCCAAGAACAAGAATTTCCCCCCAGCATAAAATTACGATTTCACAAAGAAGCTTGAAAATGTAGTATCACTTGGAAATTCTTCTGTGGCTATCTCTTATAGTATATCTTGTCCACATGGCATACTGCACCACACCTAATACAATTGGTGTCCAACAGGACAGAACGAACATGACGTCACGCAACGCTTGTGGTGCGGCTGCAGAAGACTGATGATCCTCATAACCATAAGCATGCAGCACTCGCACAGTTATCATGGGCGCCAGTGACTGTGCTGGTTTGATAACCAAGGCATTAGTGCCAAACACCGTTGAAGACATTGGATGGCTGAAGCAATAGAACAATACATTATCGTAATGCCCACAAAAGTGATACCTGGCAAAGCAAAAAAAAAAAAAAAAAACCCAAACACCCCCCCCCCAAAAAAAACAAGAAAAAAACAAAAACAAAAACAAAAAAAAAGAGAAAAAACAACAAAAAAAAAAGAAAAAAAAAAAGAAAAAAAAAATTCAAAAAAAAAAAAAAAAAAAGAAAAAAAAAAGAAAAAAAAAAAAAACATATGGAAAACAGTGAACAACTAGAAAAGAAGATTAGCTTCAATAGGAAATCAGTGTGCTTTTAAAGCTAAATTTGATGCTGCTGTAAAGTCTGGCTGATGACAAAATGCAACCCCTGAATTGACATGTATAGGAAAATCAACAAGTCTGATGTCCTTGGTTCTAAAGTCATTCAGTACTTTATGTTCCTACGAACGCTGACACAAGATTTTCCTGTACATGTGAATTCAGGGGTTGCGTTTTGTCATCAGCCAGACTTTAGCACAAACCTAAGAATTTAAGGAATGACAGACATAATAGTCTTTAAACTGTATAAGATTCAAATGTTTGTGTATTCGCCTAATTTGCATAAATTAAAATATCACAACTTTGGTTTATTAGGTGCGACTATGTCACAAACCTGCAAAAGTTGGAATGGCACTTCCATCTATCATTGATTTGGTGAAATTCTTAAAGTTTTCAATGCCCCTAATTAGCATAATTTAAAATTCTACAACTTTTATTGACTGCCCATGAGATTGGCAGGCATCACTAATCCATGCGTGCAAACTGGAATTTTGCGTCATAGTTTTGAAGATGTTGAGCTGTATAAAACCGCTCCTAATTAGCATAATTACGGAGAGCATGAACATTCCAAACCAGGTGCACAACCTCATTACAAGGTCAATCACCATAGCAAGTATTGATTTTTTTTCAAAGCAACAGCGTCTGAGAAGAATTCCAGACAAAATTGGCATTGAAGAACAAAGAAAGAAAGAATTCATGGAAAAACAATATATCTGCGTTCGCACACAGGCTGAAATTACTGTAGTCTCTTGCCGATTCATTTACACATAAATTATTTTATTTCATAAGAAAGGCCTAAAATACGAGTTCCCCTTGAGGCTACTCTTTACCTTTGTGGGTCCAACGTGCCCTAAACACCAACAATATAATACTTAAACGAAACAAAGCCTCTTTAAACTTCAATGTATAGACCTTGGTAAGTCATCTTGTCAATATTATAAAGGACTATATTACTTAAAGTGTGCGTTCAACAGAAAAATTAATGAGCTCACTTGTGACCATAAAGAGCCATATTCTCATCCACAATGTCTGCGGCTGCCAAACTCATCAGCTCATAAGAAACGGTATTGAGAACTCTGAAATAATAAATATATGTGGCCTATAAGCTCATGCAACATGTATGCGAAAAATGACAAACTGTTCCATTTTCTGGCATTTTATGTCTATCATGATCCTTTTTTGATAGACCTTTGCTTTCATCTATAGAGAGGAAAGTATAGCAGTACCTTAATTTACAATGGAAATCAATTTCAACTGAGATTTTTCTGTGACGAGTACCCAGGTGACAGTTCACTTATTTTTGTGACAATTTTTGGTCCCTTAATTGAAAACACTTTATAAGCACGACCAGTTGTGGAGTTGATATTTGCAAAACGTCACAATATTCTTAAACCAACTCAATAAATTCACCACGAACCATCCTCACTGCCTCCCCCCCGACCACTGCGCACGTTGACCTTATTTTTCTACGATGCTTGGGAACGACAGTTGGGAAGACGGTTGGTAATGTACAACCCCAACACCAAATATTTGGTCATTTTTGAGATTTCCCCAAATTCTGGCAGGCAGATAGGTCACCTATCCCATGTCAAAATTTTGAAGATCTTATCTATCACAAATAGAGGAACTAATTGAAAACTTCTAAGTATAACATGATGGTCCATGACCGTCATGACAAGTGAATCCGGATTGCTGATAATCATTATGGTGAGCTGCAGTAAAATTTTTAACATAATAGGGATATATTTCGGGCACCAAGTATCGAATTTTCGTCAAAAATGCTTAAGTCACAAACACCTTAAGCCTAAACCAACTCAGCAATTTTCTGTTTACAGATTGAGCTGTACAGAAGATACACGGCTACAAATTCTAGACATTGCATTTGTAACTCCAGAACAGTTTTGCGCCATTGTGACAGAAACAAGAGAATAGAAATAATCACTGAAACTTTTCTTTAGAATTATTTACACAAACCATATCAAAAACTGATTTTTAAAAGTTTTGAGGTACACAATATTGTTGAATATAACTATTTCCTTTTCGTTGTGGTTATAAAATTTGACACAATAAACCAATTTTAACAAACCGCTAGATTCTCAAGATACTTAGGGTCACGGAGTATATATCAACGTTTTCTTTCTGAACGATATGGATATGAAGACGTATGGCTTTAGACAGAAGTCACTTTCCAGCCGTTTCAATCATAACAAGTCATGCAAATATGAAACAGAATCTTACTGCATATAATATATTGCCTGATATTAACATTGAATTTTTGGTTCAATTAACGGCAGCTAATTAAGTAGGAGTTAAAAAGTTAGGACTCCCTAGCATCTACAAGGTTACATTCAGAGACAATTTTATTAAGTATTTAAGATATATGACACGTTATAAGGCATATACAACTATGTGCTTACCTGTCAAATAGTATAAAGACCATGTAGGCAAACGGCCGACTCGGGCCTATGGCACTCATTACTCCAGCACACATTATTTTGAACACAAAACTGAATTTAATTACTTTGTAATAACCAATCTTTGCCATGAAAGGAATCCCTAATATAATGAGAATCTGAAACAAAAGGAAGCAAAAGTTATGCCAAAACAAAGAATTCTGAATTTGCCTCGCTAGTACCCGTCTATGTATTAGCGAGTAGGTTCTGGACACTGCAATAATCGTTTGCATGTGTTCTGCCTGATAGCAGCGCATGCCACAAAACTTATTCCCATTTCTGTGCTTTGCAATTTGGTTGACCTTGACATGTGTTGCAACAGTATATGTCTTATGCTTCGATTTTTAGCTCAGTTAGCTTGCCAGTCAGCTAAGCGTCTGGGATAGGATGCCCACAGTCTGCATTTTCGACTTCTCAAAAACCCTTAGCCAGATCCTGTTCAAACTTGGTGGTGGGTATCTAGACCTTCGGTGGGTCTTTAACAAGTGTCTTAAATGGTCTCGCTTCTGTGATATTTTTATTTTTGATTTTTTATTATTTTTTTGGCCAAATGTTTGAAAAGCCTCCCCGAAAGCACTTGGTCAATTACCTTGAAATTGCATGGGAACAGTTATGGATACACCTTGACGTAAATATCTTCAAAAGCTGAAGTTGTGTGTGTGTGTGTGTGTGTGTGTGTGCGTTTTTAAAATGTTTGTATTTGCCATGTTTGACGTCTCCAATACCGTCACTCACATTAAGCTGAAATTTGGTGGAAATGTATTGTCTTGAAGTTTAAAAGAATTTTTAATTGGGCCGCTTACAGGTTAATGTACACATTTCTATCAATTACCATGGAGTCAATGGGGATCCACTGCAATGGTATTTCACCTTTCAACATCTTTTCCAAACTGTCAGCCAGATTCACTTCAGAATTGGTGGGGATGTAACCTGGGTGGGTCTCAACTGCGTTTGCTCAAATTATCGCAATCCAGTAATGTTTCGAGTTAAATTCTTTCTTCGGTCATTTTTGGTCAAAACTTTAAAGTGGGGAGAAACATTCAGCTGCAACTTTAATGTTCTACATGGTTATGGTCCTGCACAAGGGCTACAATGGGATGCATCCGGTTGATCTTGACCGAATTTCCAATTTGACATGACCACTTTAGTGAACTTAGGGTTTTTGCGTTTTATTTTGAGAACTTTTGAGCTAGAGGTTTTTCCAGCTAGTCACTTGAGAACTGCCGAGCCAGTACTTAAATATTGCCTCCTTATGATGGTCTTAAACAAAGGTGACCTTGATCTGATGTTTAGGATAAAAGGACCTCGTCATTCTGTGCATCAAACGCAGCTGAACACAGGTTTAACACAGTCCTCTTTCCTAAGAGTATTTTTATGGACCAACATGCACAACTTCGATCACACCAAATTTGTAGGATTTATACCATTTGGCATTATTCGTGTTCTTTCTTCGTGTTCTGATTTTGCAAATAAAATCAATCAATCAGTTAATCATATATGCTTTTAGGCTTGTACCTGGTCTTCATATCCAAATGTACATGCTAGGACTCAATGTGCGCCATGCCAATTTCTGATAAAAAAAATCCACCTGGCTGATTATTCAAAACTTTATAATAATGTGATGCATTTGCATGTTTTTATTTTGTTGTACTTTAAATGAGATTAAGAACATGTTTCCTACCTGTGGCATGATCATAATTGCCCCATAGAACCATTCTCGCGCTTCAGGTCTGACAGCGGCATCTGGTAGCAGGTTCTCACAGAATATTCGCACGAAGCTTGACACAAAAGTTGTATGATATTCTCCCCCAAAATTCGCAATCACATAAAAAATGAAATTCCACTGAGATAAAACTTGCCAGGTCAGTCTAAAAATTGACAAGCCGCTGTCTCTGTCCGTGAGTAAATGTTCCGTCTTAACCCCACTTACTTCGGAACCATCAATCTGCTTTTCATATGTTGTATGTGCGTTCTTCCCCATATATAGCAAACAAAAATAGGCAATCACTGACAAAAATGCACATATTACTTGGAAAGATCGGAAGCTTTTAAGTCCACTGGAAGCCTTTTCACAAAAAAGAACCCCCAATGATCCAGCAATTGAAGCTGTCCGTGCGTATTGTATCATGCGAAACCGATCTTCTGGACTCTCAGCCATTTCTGTCAACAAACAACACTGACCTAATCCAATAAAAGTAAACATTAAGTCATACAGGAACAAAGCTACAAGCAGATGGAGTCCACTCAACCAGTTGCCTGGTTGATAATCTTGCCATGGTATCCAGAACATCATGAAAAAAATTGCAAAGAACGGTGCTCCATAATAAACTGCAAGGCGTCTCTTCCTAAAAATTGACCAGTTGTAATTATCCTGGATGTAACCAAGCAGTGGATCGTTGATAGCATTCCATATCAAGTAAATAGCCTGAGCTGTTTGAAACCACCACTCGGAGACATGGTACACTTCCAGAAATACATTTACATAGTAGAACATCAGTACAGGGTGCAAGAGATCGAACGCCAGTGTACCAACACAGTACGCCAACGCACCTTGGTGGGGACGCCATCGCAGTATATTCTGGAGGGACATCATCCTGCATACTTGGTGCTACTGATTTGCCTTCTCCTCGTGTCAGTGATAATACAGATCTGAAAATGCAGAGGCTCATTTGTCCGTGTTTTCGTAACTCTTTTAAGTGGTAATTACGGGGAAAGTCGTGCTCATTTTAATTACCAGGCTTCTCGATAAAAATTCCCCATAAACAGAACATTTATATTCAAGTACCAGATTGTCTACATTTCAAAAGAAATAGAGTCTAGTCCTGGTCAACAGCTTTCCTCGGCGCACTTTGAGCACAATGAGATCAAAGTGCGTCAAGGAAAGCTGTTAACTCAATCTCCAAAGTAGCATGGAAGGGGTTAAGCACAATATGCACACCATTAAGGCGTATCGTAGCACAACACTGTTGGTACATTACACATTATTTATGAAATGTTTAATATCACTCAATTTTTGTTGTAAAAATCGCAAAGAATTCAAGCTTTAAAGCTTACTTCCACACAAGTATATTCCCATGTGAGAATATTAAAATTTACTCAGATGCGTGTTTAGACCGACATGTCAAAATGAGTTGGACAAATTAAAATAGTAAAATTTTTGTATGTTATACCGTTGGCTTTGTTGCGCAAGGCACGTGCCATTTTTCTCGGGCGAATATTCAATTCAATAGATAATAGTATCAGTATCTACTACAGCTTGTCCAATTTAAATATGTCCACGTTTCTCCGCACCCTGTAAGTCACTTTGGAAATATTATGGGCTACTGCCAAATCCTGCAGTATTTCCACCCGTCTATAATCATCGTTCATTAAGATTCCCAATGTATATGGAAAAAAGGACAAAGACCAAAAATGGAAAAGATTTTCTTACCCAGAATGAAACAGTACAGTTGTACCAGCAAAATCGAATATCGAATATGGGATAAATGTTTTACTTCAAAATTTAAAAGATGTTTAACTTAAAATTTTACTTCAAAAAATTAAGCTGCTATAAAATTGGAACCAATATCTTTTTCAAGCTATTCCTTTTTGAACGACACATGGAAGGTTGAAGCATGGTGGTGTTATCGTGACAGTTTTGATGCAAGTTTCATCTGGGAATGAGATTTAGGTTTATTCAATGTCATCACTGTTACCATCACTATAGACAGATACTATGAGTTGGCATCTTGTGTTTTCTGTCTAAGTGTAACATATCGAGTAACGATATCAAAAATTTAAACTGGGTGATAAAGGAAATAGTAATTTACTGGAATTCCAAAAAAGCTGAAAATGTCAATACTGTTACCTGTCAATCATGTTACCAGGAACGAGTAACAGGAATTACAGCGTGGTAACAGGAATGACGTTTGTTTCAGTGACCATTAAATTTTACTTTCTTTTAGGATCATGAGTGGGCCTCCTTCATCATGTTCAAATGAAAAAAAAAAGTTCTGTGCTGCAGCCTACAATTATACGTACATCTGCCATGCAATGTTTCACTCTAGGTTTGTTCAGGTAAACTTAATAACTAGATTGTGCTTATATGTTGGCAATTTTCATCATCATTGCTGTCATTGTGTAGGCCTGTAGTAAAAAGTTTTCCCAATTTGAGATCAAACGGGAACAGAGTTTGACACATGGCTGGTTTAATGTTGGTGCATCAAATCTGCAAACATTATGGTGTTTCCCATTTAAACGTCAGGGTTGCTTAGAGAATTAAATTAGACCGAGCATAGTCTGTTGTTTGCACTGTTTCTTTAATGTAATTCCATTAATATTGTAAAATATAGAACCATTATATTTTTTCCTGATTGAAAAGCAGCGGGGGAAAGGGGGCACAGATGGAAATATAGCCCTGTAAAAGGGTAAATGTGGTAGCATATTTTGGTCAGCATTAACAATGTAGACCTGCATACGTACATGTTCTTTGCTCTGACAACAACGACAGAGAGTATGCTGTTGTGGTTATTTTGGTGGTAGGTATGTTATCTTTAAACACTCTGTACGTAATCACCTGTTATTATATTAGAATTTTGTCCCAATTCTGTCACATAAATATGGAAATGATATCTTAAGAGTAAGTACAGGTTTAGCTGTATATCTTCTAAAAAACTGGAATGAATCATTGGTCATATTTGCACCATAAAGTATAATATTCTAGCAAAGTAAACTTATCAGTGAAATAAAAAATACATTATCAATCACCTGTTTTATTAAATGTGAGACGTGCTTTTTATGTCTTCACCACTTTGGTGGAGCGTATATAGATTAATTTATCTATCCGTCCATCCGTCTGTCCATCTTGAACTTGTGTCCTGCATATCTAAAAAATGACTAACAGTCATTAAACTTTACAGGATTATTAATCAACATATGAAGATGTGCATATATTATTGTATTTGTCTGTCTACACGGGTGACTAATGACTAAGTCTGCATAATTAGCGAAGTATCTATTTATATTTTTCCTTATTTTAAGGACGGCAGCAAGGCAACATGCCGTTGTCAGCTGCAGAGAAGCAGCGGAGGTATCACAGCAATGGGATGCAAACCCTGTCAGGAAAGTTGCATAGTTGGAAAAATAAATACAACGATATAAACATCTTAAAGTCATAGGCAAAAGGAAAAGTATCAATGATATTAATAAAAGAGAACAAAGAATGCGAAGAAAGTATTGGAGAAAACAACAGAGAAAATCTCGAAAGGAAAAAAACACACATTGATTTGAATATAAAGAACTAGTTATTATGTCAAATGCTTTTATTATATCACATTTTCAATTCTCTACGTTTTTCTTTAATCCCATGTTCTGATCAGCATTTTCTAATGAAATGCTTTTCTAATTGAAATGCTTTTTAGTCCTGTACCACAATGTACATTGGCAAAGCACTACCTATCGGTAGTTCGTGCTGTTACCTGGGAGCTGCAAGGGCGAAAATGTCTAAAATAGTATTGTGCAGGGAGTGGCACACAACATATGAACAACTGAGTGTTACCTGTTTATTGAAAGCATATCAAATTAATATATCCTTATGCCTTGTCCAGAAAAGCATTTAATACTGAATGGGAGTACATGCTTGTTACAATATTTCTCTTAACCTGCTTGTCATATTCAAAATGCTTGCATAGCTTACAACTCCATGCAGCTGCAAATGAAGTCAATTTTAAAATAACACAAATTACACAACACGCTGTCAGTACTTGAATCTTCAATTGCAGGACAGTACATAATCAAGAATGTCATTACTGTTACTGCTGTCATTCCTGTTACCATATGATATGAATAAAGATTTCCTTGAAATGGTAACTGGCCATTTTTTGTTATTTTGTCGTAGAGGGGATAGTGCTAATAAATACATTTGTATGCAAAGTCAGATCACAAAAGTTTTGACTCAGTAGTAAAAATGATTTATTCTACAATATTTCTTTATGTATTTCCTGATTCTGTTGTCATTCCTGTTACCATTCATATCGCAAATGAGTAATCAATTCACTTTAGATGAGGAATAATCTTTTGTCATTTACCTGAACATGATATTACAAATTAAATACACATTTCCATTGGAACTCTACTCAAAAATCTTGCATCAAATACAAAAAACAAAACAAAAATACAAAAAAACCCCAAACAAACTAACAAGAAAAATAACACACACACCCCCAAAAAAGCAAAAAAAAAAAAAAAAAAAAACAAAACAAAACAAAAACAAACAAAAAAAAAAAAAAACAAAAAACAAAACAAAACAAAACAAAACAAAACAAAACAAAAAACAAAAACAAAAACAAAAACAAAACACCCCCCTTCAAAAAAAACCCCACCACATTTGTGGCATTCCTGAAATTCTGAGTGGATGGGATACACCTGAGTTGACGAGAGTCCTTTTTATAGATTAACTGCTTTTCTCACTTGAGAGTTTTTAAGAAATTTTTTCCTTGCAACACATTTTTCAATATCATATTTACACTTCTAATATAAGAATCACATATTTACTCCACAAATCTATGTTTTTACTGTATATGTGACTTATTATTTTTTCTGTAAATTATTTATGTAGGCCTATCAGTCTACGTAAATAATCTTAGCAATAGCATATGTGTTGAAATATATGACAAGATTTGGGGCCAATTAAGAGTCATATGTAGTGCTACAGGGTTAGATGTTCACAATACGGCATGTGAAGCGAGTTTAAATCCAGTTCGATATTTATGATTCCATAATGTGAATTTGTGCTCAAAATGGTGGAATTGCCCTAATAAGTGTGAAAGGACAATCAACAAATTAGGACACGTTTGCATGGTCATAAGAGATGGCCGTCGATTTTGACCTAGTATAGAAGGGGGGTAAGGGAGGGTTTCGGTTCGCTGATACAGGTAATTATTTTTCTAGAGTACGCAGTACGGAAAATATAAATCCATAAAATTTTTGGATAGTACAAAGTACGTAAAACAAGGGGGCTTCCAGTACGCCAGTACGGTAAATAAAAAACCCCAGTACGCCAGTACGGGAAACCCCTTACCGACCCTCAGTATACTGTACAGTGAAGGCTTCAAAGCACTGAGAAAAACAGTTTAGAGTTCAGCATCTGGGGGTCAAGTATTATTGCCTGCAAAGCAGACCAAGTTCTGTGTTACCGCTACTACAGCGGAGTAGACAAAATACATTGTTTTGGAGGCAACAAGTACATGTATTACTATTAGTGGGCTAATCATTTGTGTTTGCCAACTAGTCATCTGCAACTCAGTGTGGGCAAGTTTGAGCAGAAAGAGGTTTTAAATACGCCGATTGCTCCGCACCTATGAAATCGTGCGTAACTAATAATCAAGTACCTGTTGTTGAATGCCTTTTTCTATGCATGAGGACTTTAATGACATGAATGCCGACCGATATAGTCAAGTATATGTTTATCAGCGTAAATGCGTAATAAATACTTACTACATTATACATACAACATACATTGCGCCATTACGTCCAAGTAGCCACCGCTTATAAATAAATACAGCTACATAATGTGACAAACCATAAAATACCATGTATTTACAGGCCCGTCACCAGGGGGGGTTCGACTAGTTCGAACGAACCCCCCTTTGCAAAAAAAAAAAAAAAAAAAAAATCTATCCTTCCTAAACCCTCCCCCCGCTCGGTCGCTAACGCTCCCTTGCAGTGACAATACCGAATTCGAACCCCCCTTTAGGAAAGGCTGGTGACGGGCCTGTATTTATCATACGGGGCTACTGAAAACTAATTACGGACTTTGGGAATGACAAGACTTGACAATGTGAACAATCAAATGCTTCCTTTATCGCCCATTCCGATAGGCTAAGCCACGTGTTGCGTTCGTCAGGCAGATGGATCATTGACCACTGCATTCAGGACATATGATACGTCTGAACTCTAATAAAATAACCCGTATGGCATTTTCAGTTGCCTTGTTCCAAACACGCGTATTCGCGTGAACGACAGTGTCACCTGCATGCACGCAAACTTAACACGAAAAGCATACATTTGAAATAAAACTCACGATTTCCTGCCGATATTTTGAATCAGCCTTGTAATGCTACAAATATAGGTCATCATACGGGTAATACCTAAAGAGGCCTTTCAGGGTTTTTCTGTCCGTCAATCGACACAATAGTAAAACCAGCCTCGCGAGCATACGACTCTGCGAGTCACCAGACAGACGGAGCGTTTGAATGAATAAATTTCAAGGGTTTTTTTGCTTTTGTGTTCACCTTTTTTTTCACACAGTCATAAACACTTGTTATGGTCGGTCGCAAAATGAAAAGAAGTAGTTTAGTGACAGTGTGTTTTTAACTTGGCGTTATGGTGAGTTGAATTGCAATAAATTACAAAACAACGCATTTTCACACATGCAGCCTGGACAATTTTTGCAGAATGTGAAAAGATCACAGTTCTCCACAAGGTGAAAAGGGTGCAGCTTCATATCGGGAAAACGTAACGGTCAAAAAATTAAAAACAGGAGAAACTTCATGTGGTGAAAAAAGCAATGATAGACCATAAAATTTAGGCCTAAAAGTGAATCGACAATTCTAAGTTGACAAACACGATGCAAAATGTGACCAGGCGAAAACCAATATATATATATATATATATATATATATATATATATATATATATATATATATATATATATATATATATGGTATATGGCAGAATTCCGTATGCCAACGATACAGCTTTACCAGTTAGGGCTCCTTTCTAACCTATTTGATATAGTACAAGGGTTTAAATTTATCTTAGGATTGAAGGTTAACTGTCATAAAACTAATATATCAACAATTAGAAGGATAAAATATACAAATTCTATCTTAACTATTTGAATATAGGTTTAAAGCTGAAGAGAAATAATGACACAATTACTATTTTGGAAGTAAATATAACTGCAGACAAGGAGGAATTATTATCAAACATAGATTACAGACCAAAAATAGATAGAATGAAAAACAAAAAAACTTTAACATGTGGGACAAACGACTATTATCTTTGTTTGGAAAAGCTTTAATCATCGAAAGCTTGGGTTTGTCATAACTTATTTATTTAGTATCATTGATTCCAAACCCACCTGTAGATATGCAAAAAGAAGTAGATAAAAGTAATATATGGGTACTTATGGAATCAGAGACCAGATAAAATCAAAAGAGGTTATGTAAAAGAATCAAACAAACTGGGTGGACTGGGTATACCACAATTTGCAGCACAGATCGACGCTTTTAAGTGCACATGGGTGACGACTTTGTACTGAATCAAATGCGGCATGGAAAACTATTGCATGTAAACAGATGGATTTTCCAATGAACTACCACTTGACATGTAAATGTAATTTAAATGCAGTAGACGTGGAAAGTCTAAGTGGTAGGATAAGGCGTGAGGTTTGGAAAGATGTATTACTAAGTTGGGCTAAATACAACTTTTGTAATCCAACAGATTTAGGAGAAATTAAGGAAGAAACATAATGGTGTAAGTCACATGTTAAGAATAAATAACAAGTTAATTTTCTGTAAGGAATGGTACAAAAGAGGAATAATGAA
Organism: Hermodice carunculata; assembly: GCA_964020975.1. Lineage (NCBI taxonomy): Eukaryota > Metazoa > Annelida > Polychaeta > Eunicida > Amphinomidae > Hermodice > Hermodice carunculata. The sequence goes on from OZ026613.1 coordinate 42,953,763, forward strand.
ATGGAATGATTGATTAGACCAGATGATTTGATGAGACCAGATGGGATTTTTTTATAGTTTTAATGAATTTAAGACAGATATGATGTGAATGTTAATTTTATAGACCTCTTTGGAGTACTGTCTGCTATACCAAGTCAGTGGAAAAATGTATTTAAAAATAAGAGATAGAAAGAGTAAAGAAGATTTTAAAACAAATTTGGATAAAGTATTGGAGGTAGAGAAGGTAGAAAAATTAACATATACTCGATTGGTACAGAGTTATGTTACTTCTCCCATACCTTTAATCCTTGGTTCAGACATTTTATTTCGAAAAACAATTGGTCAACAGGTTCATTGCTTATACGAAGACCTCTTGTACAAGCAGTGACGATACAGACATGGAAGTGTTGAACTGCCAGATAACTGATAGTTGGCACATCACATTACGTACAGATACCAGAAGAGGGGTGGGTGGGGAGAGAGAGAAGACTATTGGGCTAATACATGTGCTAAGTATAATCTCACACGGTATAGTCTAGCGATGGGATATACAACCACGTAGCAGATTGCAAGTTTAAAGGAGTTAATCTTTAAATCTTTCATTCGATTTGATGTTACTGTGAACTGATTGACAAATTTCACGATTGACACTCTTATTTTTGCCACTTGTGCCAAATAGTAGGGTTTCAGATTGAACGCTGCAAAGGGAGTTATTTCAGTTTGGAGTTGGTCCTTTTGTGTGGCATATTTGCTACACTGGAAAAAAGTAGTAGAAATAATCTTCAACAGAATATCCGCAGTATTACAGTGGTGAAACCGACAAACCCATCTTGCACAAGTCTGAATTCAAGCTTAAAAACATAGAACAGGGAATTGCAGAGAAATGGAATATAGAATTCCACATGGCACGGCCAAGTTGATTTTTATCTCACACGGAACATTAAATCCTATGTTTTTGTCAAAAACCTGCTTGGTTTGGCGTGCTTGCAGCAGCCGTTTCGACTCCATTTCGTTCACTTTCAACATTGCTTTGCTAAGGTACGTCACTCAAGAAAGAACTTTCAGTTACTCTTTTCAATCTTACGTAATCTGATTGGCTCACAAATAAAACAACAACCAATAGGAGTCTCTCTTTTATTTCATTTCGGTAAAATCATTCCACACACATACTGGGAACAATTGTGTTTCCACATGCATGGTAAATATGGGAGAAGCAAAGTATCCGCACATGATAAAAATGGAGTAATTCACTTATTTAATAATTTGTGTTATTACTCTTCCTAAGACTGGGATACTTTATTTAACTTGATTCAATAAATGTAGTCACCAATCTAGATATATGGCAAATGTACAGACAATAAAAGATCAATCAAAATGCTATACTATCATATACTATACTTTATCCCGTAATGGGACCCTTGGGAGGGTAATTAAGGTATGTGTTACGGCTATCACGCCTGCTGTTCCGTATCACATAGTACAGCATCAGAGACTCCAACCTCAGATAGTCTCTGACAGGGAAATCTCCCTACTGACGAGGGCACGAAGCGCGGGAGGGTTCGGGTTCGGGTTCGGGAGGGGGCAGGCCTCCCTCTCTTGGGAAGATATTTGAAATTTGACGATAAAATGGTACATTCTAGAGCATATTTCATGGTAATTTCTAAGGAAATGACAGAAGAGAACACTGATAAGATCAATCAACCCATCAGAAAGAGAAAAAGGCCCACTTCATTTCATTGCTGCATAGGCACAAGCGAAAAAGGTCGATCCAAGATTTTTAATGACACATTTTAATCTCGAGATGGGAGAAATGTGTCACAAACGAGAGAACGGGAGAATTGCCAAAATCAGGCAAAAAACGGGGTAAATCCCGTCCAAAACGGGGGGGGGGGGGGGGGTGTGGAGTGATGCTTTTCTACGTATTTCTGGCCTCTTTTTGCTTAAAAACTATTGTCTGTTGTCTACTTAATCAGAAGATTCCATAGATTCCAGTACGGGATAAACACAAACCACTCATTCGCGTTTGTTTCTAGTTTCCTGTATCGCGATCATTCGATACAGGGGCTCGGGGGTTAACCGGCCTGATACAGACCCAGCCATGTGATAATCTTTATATTACCGCTCATACAGAAATAACGACACTAAATTCTTTAAATTTTAAAGAGTATTCTTGTAAAAGTCAGCATCAAACAAAAATTCTGTCACCCAGTCAGTCCAACCTTGCCCAGAAGTATGCGTGTGATTGGTTAAAAGTTTGAGGTTCGCTTTTACAAGAAGACTCTTGTTTGGCTATAGAGAGATCGAGCACACTGTGCTGATAGAACTTGTATCAGCTTCCCTTCAGCTTTCAGGGCCATCTGGATTGAGAGACCTTCACATGTACCACCAGCAAAGGACACACGCATGATATCCAGGGCTGTATAAGCACTGAGTGGTAATAATATACTATATAATTATTCAAGTTACTGCTTCCTGCCTGCCTGTAGCCTTAATATAGCAGTGAACAGCATGGAATGTGACTTTATTTTCTTTCTTTGTGCAATCTTTTAACCATATATGACAGTGTGCAAACACCGAAGGATACAAAAGCTACAACTTTTCTCTGCAAATTGTCCCTGTGTACACTGTATCTCTTACACTCGCAGAAATAATGAAACATATCCTCATTGGCATTTGCCGCAGGACACGCTGGGAGTCACCAAGTTCTTTTTTGAAGACATTCACCTCTCAAATTACTGCACCACACACGAAGCCGAGGTATGTTCAATGACCAATCTTCACTCTCTTACATGAAACAATTTGTTCCCTCTGGACTTTTGATTACCGATTTAGTTGAGACTTGAATCCGCCAAGACTCTTGTGGTGATTAAGGCTATTGCCTGACAACTGAAGGGAAATTCTGTTTTTCCTCGAATTCCTTATTTATGTACGGACTATTCTATGCCGCATAGCTCATTAGTACCATGACACCCAGAAATTCCAAAGTTTGCAATAGTACAGCCCTGAGGCTATGAGTACGGCCCGGTGGCTGCAATTGAGGACATGGTTTGGATTCATCAATACATTTTAAATTATGTAAATTAGGGTCATATAAATTTTTAATTATTATACAGTGTACCGTTGAAGTCTATTACTAAAAGAGAGCCATTCTAACTTCACAGATTTAAGGGTACATCAATTCACAGTCGACAAAAGCTGCAGCAACTCAACTAATTGTGAAGGTATACAAACATATTTTCTTTTCAACAAATCTTCCTTTTCATTACATTTAACAACGCCTGACCAATTCAGGTTGGTTGACTCTGTTGCCATGCTGAGTGACTACGTGCACCAATTTAGTCCCCTCAGAAATTTAATCTTTTTCTTATCATTTAATATTTGCCTCAGCTGATTTGTCAGTTAGCTGAGGTTTTAAAACAATCACTAGTGTGTACATATACCTTTTGATTTATCCGAAACCATCCATCAGATTTTCTTCTAACTTCATGGGGACGTACCTTGGGCCAATCCCTACCACCTTACTTCAACAAGTTATGGTCCAGCTGTGATTTTTGGATTTTAGATATCCTTAAAAATCTTGGCCAATAGCTATCAAATCAAATTTTTTAAACAAATGGAAATTCGATTTTACTACTTTTTCCAATAAATTTTGTAAGGTTTGACTTTATCGAATTAGACTTTATTGGTCATGCGTATATATGCAGTTTTGTTCACAACCATTCACCAGATCCACTTCAACTTTCGTGGGTCTCTATGAAGCTTGTTCAATATTTCACGCTTAAGTGATTTTTGTATTATTGAATGCGTTTTTCGTTCATTTTGTGAAAACCTTAAAAGACGTCTCTAATAATGCTTGGACAACGGCTTTGAAATAGTAGAGCAACACATCTAGGTATCCCTAGACATTAGATTGCCGAGCGTGTGGTGCTATGATTTTTGTTTCAATTTTTATTATTTTCACGGTAAAGAGTCTGATATCGCAGGTGACATCATCAACTATGCCATTTACGTAAACTAGGAACAAAAGAGGCCCAAGAATGGAGCCCTGTGGAACGCCAGCCTCAATTGGTAACCATGAAGAGGATTGGCCATGTATGACTACTCTCTGTTGACGATTGCTTAGGTAACTTTCGACTCATTAATCTACAGGAGGGGTTATTCCTAATTGTCTTATTTTGAACAATAGACCTTGGTGCCATACCCGGTCGAAAGCTTCTGATATGCCCCCCCCCCAAAAAAAAAATTAAATCTGGCATCTTTGTGGATTTCAAGTCCGTTGTAAATCTTGTGAACAAAGCTTACGGGTTCATTTGTGGTAGAATCTTTTGACACAAATCCGGAATTGCGATTAGGTTATAGGTTAAGTACTCATAGAGTACATTATAAACGAGTCACTCGAGAACCTTTGATACATTACATAATAAAGAAATAGGACGATAGTTTGATTTAACTTGCATATCTGACTTTTTGTAAACAGGACATGTGCTTGATTTCTTCCACTGAGTCGGGAATACACCTAAGGATAAGGACAGGTTAAACAGTTCACATAAAGATTAACAGATGCTCGGATCAGTTAATTTCAGCAGAAAATTACAAAATCTATCTAGACCAGTCGCAGAACTAACTCGTAAAGAAGAGGGAACTTTCAAAACTTCCGATTCATTTGTCTCAAACTGCTCTAGTCTTGCATCGTTGCGATACTCGAAAGCAGGAAGGGGGGAGGCGGTTTCGTCTACAGGGATTTTGCACTGGTTTGCAAAGTACTGATTGAATATTTCTGCCTTTTCGGTGTCATTGGAAATGATAGTATCATTTTCAATAAGGGGCGGTATGCTCGGATGAAGCTTACATCGGAGAACAGACTTAGCGAGAGACCACCATTTTTTTTCCAGGTAATTTCTTTGCTGTCTAGCTCCGTTTTCAGATTTGAAAAGTCCGAATTGATTTTTTTGTTAGCCGTGACGGAAATGTTACGGAAGCGCTTATAAAGTTCACAAAGTGGTTCAGTGACGGGGGAAGGATTACCGTTATCTTTTTGTATTGATTTTTTTGTATTTCTTCTATGCACGGTTGCGTCTTCAAATTAGGAGTTTATTATTTGCAGTAATCCAGGGTTTATCTGTTGGACGAATGACAACATTTTTGCATGGAATAAATTCTTTTGGGATGCCAAGAAATAAGTTTGAACAGTAGTCAACCTTTTCTTCTATAGTATCAAACAAGTCGAAACCGACATGCCAAGAGGCATGCTCCAGAGCTTCATTCAAGTTCCCGGGGTTTGCTCTCTTATAGTTCCAGACAGTCCTCTGGCGGGCCCTGTCATTGGGGAACGTAATAGAAAAAGTACAAAAAATATCAGAGTGGTCGGAGTTCGAAATTGGCGGAAGAACACCACTATTAATGATATAGCCAGGGGAGTCCGTAATAAAAAGATCTAAAATGCTGTTAGAAAATTCGGTGGATCTTGTAGGTTCATCTGTAATTTGATGCAAATTATTACGAGCAACCAAGTCTACAAGTTTAGTACCTAATTCGCTGTCAGCGTGGTTCGAGTCCAAGCGCTCGCAACGATCATTGAAATCACCTGTTATAATAAGAATACGAGGGTTCAGTTCCATGGCTTTGGAAATGGAATCGGAGAGAGATTGGAGAAATATGTCTCGCGCGCCAGCTGATTGTCCAGGCAGACGATAGTAGACGCCAACAAGGGCTATTCCACGGTCGGTAGCTATATTTTGGCTCAAACACATTCACAGTTGTGTGCTTCAAGGTCAAGGCGTCGGGTGCCAGGCAAGGAATTTTTTATGTAAATGGCAACTCCTCCGCCGTGACTGTTGCGGCCATTATGTAAGGGAGGTTGAAAATTCTGAAGACTCAATAATTGATCTGGGTAGCTCTCATCGAGCCATGTTTCGGATAAAGTAATAATATCTATATTTTCTGGTTGAGCAAAGAAGTGCAGTTAATCTAATTTGCCATCGGATTTGAGACTACGAATGTTAGCATGACAAAGTTTGATTTTTTTCAGGGATTGGGGTCCCGGGTTTGGGTGTATATCTATAGCAGATTTGAAAAAAAAAAAAAAAAACAGTGAAGCGCCAAGGATAAATGTCTCACGCTTATAAATGTATCATGTAAAAGTAGTGAAAATACCATCGACAGAAATGCCAAAGCTGCACTAATTTGATTAGTGTCGCAGTATTCAGTAATTATCTTCAGGAGAAATTTAGAACAATAAAATAATCCAATTGCATCATTATGTAAATAGGCAAACAGAAAAGATATAGGTAACACGAAGAAAACAAAAACAAAATTTAACATTATCATTATGGGGTGACACATAACTACGAAATGTTTATGTATTTTTGTCTTAATGAGGGTATACTTTGCTAGAATTTTAGCACAATGCTATCTGTAAGGTATCTGGGCCACTCATATTCTATCAGCACAAAGGTAAACTACGTTCAGCTCTGCTTATTTTAGCTCAGTTCAAGCTTTAGCTGAAACTGCACTCGGCAAAGACCAGGCTGGGACGAAATTTGAGTTTAGCGCTGTGGTCAGCTTTGCCTTACTTGGTTCTCCGCCAGATTGACGAAACGAGGCTTTAACGTCGTGAAGATGGGGTAATTCGCATCGGGTGAAAATTGTATTCTGACCAGAACTGACGACGCTGGTGTTTTTATTTTTATTGTGCACTTGATGAATGACAAGAAAAGCATTTCCCCCAGTAGTGCTTACAAGGAAACCAACTTCTACTCATGAGCAAAACTCAGACCTACATTTGGCGTAGGAAATTTCTTGACCATAGACAAAGTAATTGGGTCACGCAGACAATACATGGGGGAACAAAATGGACTGTTTTAGTGCAGAAACAACAACATGCAGTCTGTCGTAAAATCTATGCTCATCCTTATGATAGCCGCTAGCTGTATCTTATTGATTGATTCAGACGTTTTAGTAGATGTTTATGAAGACATCGCCATTGAAAATTGCACCGGCAAATATTCCAGAACACTGAGGATACTTGTCGCTGAAGTGGCATGCTAACGTGTACTACAACCAAAAAGATAAGGGCGGCGCCACCTGGTGGGATGAGCCTATGCTCACTCATTACTGAGGTACCATACAGGAGGCTACATAACATAGTAAACACAGTAAAACATAAGTGCAAACAAAAGGTGTGGTGGAGTCTTCAATTAAAGCGTGGACTTTATACTTTGTCTTCAAAAGTCCATCCCATTCCAAAGGTATGAATTGATTATGTTTATTTCTTTATTTGCTTCAAGGCCAAGTAATGAAGCTAGAAAGAAAAGGCATTATTATGATGATGATGAGGAGGAGGAGGAGGAGGAGGAGGAGGAGGAGGAGGAGGAGGAAGAAGAAGAAGAAGAAGAAGAAGAAGAAGAAGAAGAAGAAGAAGAAGAAGAAGAAGAAGAAGAAGAAGAAGAAGAAGAAGACGAAGAAGAAATAGGTTCATCCTTGTTAATATTAATGGGCTGAAAAGTAAGGTTGATATTATATATACGTATATATGTATACTTTTGGATAAATTAATAGGGCGAGCTTAAAGAAACAAACAACTAGGCCTACTATTTTTTTTACTTCTCATGAAACTACCTTTTGTATGTCCTCCTTATTGCATATTTGCACCCACATTTTGTACAAACAACATTTATGTAAGTTGTACTGTTCAATAATTCACAAAACCCTGTGTTCTTTTCACAAAACCCTGGATTTTGTGGCAAAACCCTGAGTTTTGTCAACAAAACCATAGGATTTATCACAAAACCCTGGGTTTTGCTTAGTTATTGAATTTTGATATGATTTTGGACAACACCCTGGGGTCTCATACAAAACTCTGGCTTTTGTGTACAAAACCTTGGGTTTCATGAACAAAACTCAGTGTTCAGGTACAACCCTCGGTTTGGTCGCAAAACCTTGGGTTTTGAGCACGAACCCCACAGTTTAAGAGCAAAACTCTGAGTTTTGATCACAAGACCTTCTGTTTTTGTATTTTTTGAACAAAACCTTGGGTTTTGTAACACTGTGAAATAACAGACCAAAACCCATGGTTTTGCTGTCCACAAAACCTAGGGCTTTGTATTGCACAAAACCCTGAGTTTTTGTAAATTTTGAAACAACAGAACAAAACCCTTTGTTTTGAGAGATTGTAAAACTCTGGGTTTTGTGACATCACAAATCTTTGGGTTTTGAAAAAGTGCAATACCCAGCTTGGTTTTGTAACCAACCAATCATGACAGTTGTTATTTGGTAGGCTACTCAACTTTAAAATAGCGCCAAACTACAAGCGGTTCAGTCTGTGTATCCATATGACCAATTTGGCTGTAAATTACAAAACCGTGGGTTTCGTGACTTCTCAAAACACACAGTTTTGCCAATTATTCAAAACCGTGAGAGTTGTGATGTCACAACAACTTGTTTTTTGTGTGAATTATTGAACATAGCCACTGCAAAACCAGAGTTATCACAACAAAACTCAGGGTTTTGCAAATTATCAACATGACTAAACTAACACGTAGTTTTGTGATGCCACAATACCCTGGGTTTGCAAATTATTGAACAAAACAACTGAAAAACCCAGGGTTATCATGACAAAACTCAGGGTTTTGAAACAAAACCGTGAGTCTTATGACAAGATAAGATAAAAAAAAAAGCAAAACCCTGGGTTTTATGTATAAATCCCTGGATTTTGAAACAAATCCTTGGCTTTTGCGGACAAAATCCAAGGTTTGGTCTGCAAAACCCTGGATTCTGTAATAAAACCCAGTGTTTTGGTTATCCTGGGTAGTTTACAAAACCCAAGGGTTTGCGACAAAACCCTGGAATCTGCAAGCAAAACGGGTATTGTTGCAAAACTGATGCTTTTAGGTACAATACCCTAGGTTTTGTTTAAAAACTGGGTCTTGTGAATTATTGAACAGCACAACTTCCATAAACTTTAGCATAAAAACAATAGTCCCCCTTTAACAGACCATCCCTGATGTAGAATAGGTCCAATATGAATCACATTAAGCTGGTGGTCTCTCAATTAAGACAAGTAGCCCTGCTGAGACACCATAGGTAATATGTTGTACAGAACAGAACAGTAACGGATTATAAATGTATACTGAAACGTTATACATTAACGATTACCGGATGATAAGCAAAATGAAACGATTTTATCTGGATATTTAAATTTAAGCGTTCTTACTATATTTTATTATGAATCGTTCTAAAAATTACATGATATGGGACATGTATACTAATTTCCCACCAATATCTCTGATGCTGTCGCTCGCTGGACAATGGTGGCAAGCAGCCTCCATGATACGGGAATACTAATGGAAAACCAGCGGTGTAACTCAATATCGTATGAATAAAGAACACTTGATTCAAATGTATAATAGCGACCCCTTCTAATATCAAGTTCTGTGTACGTTTGAAGAAGATGGCTACATTTTGAAATAGTTAAATTTATCCATTTTGGCAAGAGGAACATGTCACTTTGCAATGTTTCATACAGGGATCGGTAAGTCCGTATTTAATGATATATACGGGCCAATCATCACCACAGATCCTGTGAAAATCGTGCATTGATGTAGGCCGCGGGATAGGTCATTTGCCAGAAATGATGTAAATAAGTTATCGTAGTATTTTTGTTTCGCCCAAGATTGTGCCGTTAAGTCCCTGTTTTTTTTTTTGGTTTTTTTTACTTAGGAATAAGAATAGCCATTGGTGAAATTAGAAGGCCACTGGTATTTTTTTTTAAATGCCACTCGGTGATAATTCTTATTCTATTGATGATTTATCGCCGCATCAGCTTACTACTATATCATCTGTAGACTCGTTTGCTCTTTTCGCTGGTTTTATGACGGAATATCATGAACATCAATATTTCTTGCATGGTTATCATTGACTTATACTCTTTATGGCATGCTGTTTATATATAAGTTGCACAATTCGAACAAAATTCGGCGTTTTTGCTGTTAAAGTTGTCCAGATCATTGTTTTTGGCGTTTGTCTTGTTAATAGAAACATAAATGATCCAAAGCTTGGGCTATTTTTCGTATGTGCTCAGGAGCAATTAATCACACATGTTACAGCACGGGCGAAACGTGCATATTATCGACAAATGCACTGCGGTCCTGATGCAGATTGATTATTTGATGCATGTGTCTGTTCCCATATCCGGACTTGAAAAATTGGCATGGAATGTATTTAAGCCTACCCATCAATCTGTCAAAAAGCACATGTGTTTGGAATTATTGCTCGCTGTCCTTAATGTTGATAAATCTATTTTTTTTTTCATAATGTTCTTCATATCGTTGCAGAAATATTTTGAGAAGCCTAATTGTTATAGTCTTTTAATAATTTGTGTGCTTATCTGTAAAATCGCATCAAATAATTTTCTCATAAATACACATGTTATGTTTTTACCAACAGAGGCATGAGTTGAGACGTTTTTGCAGGTGTCTATTGTCGTAATGGTGATTTCCGGTTAACCATGATCAGTTGGCATCCAGGTCAAACTTTAAACGTCTGCCTCATTTCACTTAACTTTAACTAGATAAAGAATCCATTACAATGCATACTTAACAAGAAGTATGCGCATAAGAAATACATAAAAACGAGCGAACATCCGAAACAAAAGTTTATATTACGTTCCTTCCTTCTGAGAATATGCTAATTCAAAATCTATTTCATTGATAATGTATTTAAAAAGTAAATCAGGAGTTGCTTTTTCAAGAAGTATGTTTGCAATGAAATATGTATTGATAATATGAACAAAGTATTGTATCAGCTGGAAAAGAAGCTTCGTCTATACACAATAACTAGATTTAGTGTGCTTGCGCATTTAAAGAACAAATGGTAAGGTTGCAACTTTTAGTAATTCTCATATGCCAGTACAAATAACGGACTCCAACTTTAAATTTTAAAAAAATCTGTATTGTTCAAACGATGAAAACATTAAGTTCACATTGTCTTTCTGTACGAAGGCTAAACTGTTAAACAAGAACTTCTACTGCTGAAGTCGTCTGAAAGCATTTTAATAACACTTTGCTTATCTCGCAGATGTCCACTTCTTATACATTTGTAAACGAAACCTTCAAAGATGCTTTTTAACTGTGCTGTTTTCACCTGGAAGTTTTGCTGATAACTCGTGTGCACATATCTTTGTAATCCATAATGCATATATTATAAATACTAATAATGTTACATTGCACATGGTATAGGGAAAACATGCTAAACTTTTTATTTTGCTCTCAAATTTCAAAAGTAATAACGCTCGATAACTTAGTTCGCACAACCAATAGCTGAAAAAGCCAGCATCATAATAATATAACTGATACATCCGCAATTCATATATTCTCATCGACCAAAGGTAAACATATATATATATATATATATATACACATCACATTGTGCAGTGCATACTAAGCATTTGCAGACATACATTACGGTTAAAACACTCTACTAGCCCTAAACGCTTTCATGTTGTGCTAGTATATGTGACAAATAAATAAAAAATAATAATCAATATTTGTGGATCTGTATCTGTTGCTGTGGATATACGTGTCGTTTTAGGTGATGTAATGTTAAACTTCCCACGTTTACCTCATTACCGTATGCCACGTTGCATTAACTTCTGTAAACACCGTGTGAGAGAAAGATGCAAATGTCTCGTGGGACCAACAATTGGTGACAAAACCCTAAGACACATAGTGTTATAATGAATTAGGTAACAGGGCACGAAGAGCAGGCCTTGGATATGACATGTCCTCAGATTATGACGAAAAAAACGAAGCGTTTTTGTTCTGCAACTGAAGCATCGAAGGCCTTCACAATCCACATTGAAGTTTGTACATATTGACGCATATAGGTTTTTGCGGATCAGGGGTGTGGAAATCTCCAGACATTACAGTAATTCCAACAGTTTGGTTTCCTGGTGGACACCACTTGGGTACTCCTCTTCTTGTGGCTTTTCAAAATGTTCACTTCTATCCTTTTTTAAAGGTGACGTCGCATTGTGCTTGACACTTTTACTCGCAGATCTTTTGCGACCGCGACGGGAGGGTTCTGGTTTGTCGGGCACAAGTTTGATTTCTGTCCCCGTGCTTTTGAGTATACTAGACAGAGCAGATATGTAATGGATTGCCAACTTCAGAGTTGCTATCTTGGAGAGTTTCTGATGCTCACTCAAGTTGGATTTGGGGACAACTTTACGGAGCTCGTCAAAAGCATCGTTCAGTAGGTGCATTCTGTTGCGTTCCCTCACAGTCGCACCTTCTCGGTTACGCTGTCCGTCCGGTGACTCTGGATTTGTAGGTGATAAGTTTGGTCTATGGTAGTTCACATTATGACAGGTGTCAAAGTCCAGTTTGGTCGGAATATGGTATTGATGGCTGTCACTTGTTTTCTCATTGAAGTAATGAACTGCACAGATTGATCGCTTCTCTCTCTTTGCGATCCCATCCAATGGTAACTGCGACAGGCTTACTGAATCGTGTAAATGCCCAGACAAAGACTTGAATGCATTATTTGTAGAAAGACAAGATTGGAAAGTATGACAACCGTACCTGGAATTCATTTTGGCAGCAGCAGTATCAATCAACTGTAAACCAGGTTTTGTGTCCTCGATAGACGTCACAATATCTTTGAATTCAGAATCGTTGATACAATTAGACACCAAGGATGAAAGACTCTTAAAGTTCGGTGCACTCCGTTGGTAGCTCTTGCCAATGACTACACACATTTATATTGCTGGGCTTATCCACAGCCGTAAATCCCTTGCAGGCATCCTAACAACTTTCACCTGAGTTGAGAACGCGCAACTGCAAGTGGGAGGTCTTTAAATCGTACAGCCACTTAGGTGAATTAAGTTATCGTCTAAAACTGCTTGGCAGCTGTCCATAATGGCATATTATGGCTTCCCCGCTAGCGTTAATGATCTTCGACTCAAAGTTCGAGCAACTCTTCAAGCAACAATGGTCCACGGAATGATCACGAGGGACCACGTGCCCTTCACCTACGCCCATCTACCAACATGGCGAGCAAAACCCTTAATTCATTCCAGTAAGTCCCCGATAAATCTCGTAATGTGGACAAAGTGGAGCCCACAGTGGGGTGCTGTAACAAAGACCTGTGCCTGTGATGGCCGCCCAACGTCTTGTCAGTAGCGTAAAGCAAGCTGAACAAGTCAACCGTACGCCAGATAAAAAGTCGCTAACATGTTCGGATTAACACCTCGTGTAGTCAGCTTCAACGGTTGCTCGATACTCTAATGACTTCTTCTCCTCATTTGAAGTATATCATTATCTTGTTTTATCATAGATCCAAATTGTATCAGGCAGTTTAGTTAATAAATAGATTTAGACCCATGTAGCGTGTGCCAAGAATGATCAAGTTAATTCCAGAGAAAAGTAAACCAATACGTACAAACAAAGTAGAGCAAACTATGTTGCTCTAAGTCTGCATGCCTGTTTTTACTCTCTGTGTGAAGCATTCAGTTCGCTTTTGAGAGAAAACACGTTGGTTTGTAAAATCTCCAGCCATGTTCCCCTGGTTGTTAGCATCATAATTGAAACATAAGATACCGTAGTGTTTATGTTGTTACTGGGTCTGGCGGCAACCTATTGAAACAATTGCATGTTGGTCCTGAGAAGAACAACCGGAGGTTTTAAGCTGGGGATAATCGTAGTTTGCTGGCGAGTAAATATTCCACCAGTAAAGGGTCAAAATGTAGATATTTGACATTTTCTATGTCATTGTTAAATTTAAAAATCAATTTATCAGGTTATCTTGTTATCCTTAAATGATATATTGAATCTGTTGTCTTTTTTCATCTTCCACGTGTTTATTTTTTTTCTCTCGAAATATTTTACAAAGTGAGAACCAATGGGTCTGTTAAATTGGGCAGTATGCTTTCCCACTTATCATGGACTTGTATCATCAGAGGCATTTGTAATCCTGGACGACCATTAAATGAGTGTTTTGCTACAAACCAATACTGAACATAGGTAATGGTCTCGAAATTTTATCCTTACTGCAAGAGTTTTTATTCCAATTTTTAAAAAATCTGAAGCCTTCATTCTTTGCTTGGTACATAGCCATTGCCATTGCCTGCGAAACAGGCATTAGTCCTATTGATTCCGAATCCCTATCCCAGTCAATTCATCTGTCAATTAAAAATAAAAAAGAAAAAAAAAAGGTCTGTTAATATTCACAGAGAGTTCAGGCTGGTTACTTCTTAATGTTTGACGCCTGTATAACACATGGACATATTTTTAGTGTTTGCCTCCAACGTCAGCATACAATCTTGAGGGGGCGATGATTCCAGAAAGTATGCTTATCACGCAATGCAACTCTAGAAGTAACCAGAAAAAATGTTATAGGTTTTATTATTACGCCTGCATATTTTTTGTCGCTGTCAACTTGGACATGTTTGTATACGTCTTTAATCCAAGAGGGACTAGTTGACACACTCCCAATCACTTCAGGAAAAAGACTTACTTCATTAGGTCAAACCAAATGACAAAAGTAAACTTTGTTTTCTTGCAGTGCCAAGTTGTGTGTATCCAATTTTGCGTTGTGTAGTTTTGTCGTTTTTATCATCTGAACTTTATCCCTTATGTGCCTATACCCACTGGGCTTGTACCACGGTATGGTAGCGTGTATTCTACTAGACCTCATTAAAAATAGCTTCATCGAATATGATTGCCGTGCTTAAAATCTATCATCATCATCATCATCATCATCATCATCATCATCATCATCATCATCATCATCATCATCATCATCATCATCATCATCATCATCGTCATCGTCGTCGTCGTCGTCGTCGTCATCATCATAATCATCATCATCATACGTTGATTTCTCAAAACTGCTCACTCTATTGGTACTCATCTGAAAAACCGTTAGTTGATTTAAACATATTTTATTCGACCGAATACAATTGGGAGAAGGGCAAAGCCCTATCTTAACCCCTCTTGCGGAAGACAGACGAATGGACAGGACAGACGAAACAACACTATACGAAGTGCGATGCTCTAGGTGCACTTACCATCCACCGTAAACGGGACACAGAGCATCGCATTCTGCAACAAGTTGAAGGAAACACAAGTGTAACAAGACAGTGGGGCTACAGAGATATAACTAATCATATGCTAAATATGAAAGATGTAAATAAATTTTCTGAGCAAGGTAACAATCGCACGAGTAATAACAAACTAACTGAATTATGTTGTGGCATCAGACTGAAAGCGTCTTGTTTTTAAGATATAGTCATGAACAGCCAGAAATATGTATTTATCATTTTGGAAACTGCAGCCCCAAAACCGTCAGTTAGATCCTCTTCAAAATATTTAGTGATATGCTATTGTTTTATCAACTCTGCACATGCTTTTCTCACACCCTTCTATATGGTCGTTCATAATAACAATATCATCATCATCATCATCATCATCATCATCATCATCATCATCATCATCATCATCATCATCATCATCATCATCATCATCATCATCATCATCATCATCATCATCATCATCATCATTATCATTATTATTATTATTATTATTATTATTATTATTATTATTATTATTATACCCGTGGTGGCTATCAACATTTTTGCGTTCAAACCGGTCGACGGCAAGTGGTATTTCAAATTTGTTCTGTTTGTTCCCTTATTAATAATGTGACGATTTTATCCAACGTTTTGTATGAAAGTATGTGAAACAGGTGATCACAGTCTCTATGAAACGATGACATTCGGGGTGATATGGACCAGTGCTCTACCCATTGCTTGTACATGTATTTATAAAATTCCGAAAGTATATGAATATACACAATACGGCATGGAAACAGAATGACCGATAGATCCTTTTTAAGCTTGACTCATTCATTGTTAAGTTGGACACAGAGTCAATAGCTTTTCTGGGCGCTCGTTTAGTGTAATTATCTCAAAGCGCTGCGAAAAAAAAATGTTGACTTGCGCAATCTTTCTTTTCTCTGCAAGTATAGGTTTATACCTAAGCGAACGGTTCTTTCTACGGTAAATGTGATCGTGGAACCATTGTCTTAATTCAGGTGAGTACAACTTTCGTTATACAAATGTAATTGATTCTGGAAAAGTTGAATCATTAACCATTTCTTAAGTTACAATTTCAGCCACATGACTAGATAGGATGATAAGTGATCCAGCTTACCCCTAAGTAGCAAGTCCGGTCTCTCAAATGATACCCGCAGGCTGCGTTAAGTTGTCACAATAACATACTCTTTTATACGCTTTACTCTCTTAATCTACAGAAGCTGCAACTTTTCTTCGACTTTCTGCACCAATGGAATCAAGGCCTTTTTTTTCATAGGTCACCAAGTTAAATCACACACACACACACACACACACACACACACACACACACACACACACATATATATATATACCTAAGCGAACGGTTCTTTCTATATATATATATATATATATATATATATATATATATATATATATATATATATATATATATATATATATATATATATATATATTAATACACACATAAATATATTGACATATATATATGTATGTATGTATGTATGTATGTATGTGTGTGTGTGTGTGTGTGTGTGTGTGTGTGTGGAGGGGCTTCATGGAGGCCAAGCAAGTATTGATGTGCTACCTACCCATTATATCGTCAATCGTTGCTGTTGATTTATGTTTTCATATTGTTTGTCAAAAGCAACAGTTGAAACGAACTTGTAAAAGCTAAAAAAGGACCGATCCTGTTCTCCAGGCTGGCGAGAATATGACCAATCTGCTTGTTGATGACATGTATTTACTACACCGGTGCTGCCAAAGGAATATGTGCCCTTTTCCAGGTTGTGATGCCCAAAGAGATTGCGCCCTTATTAAACAGCAGATGCCTCACCCACGTTGGTATCATGAAAACGTAAATTCTAAGAAAAGTCAAAGCGTTTTGCAATTCCTTGCTTTCTTTGATTAAAAAAACACAACAACTATATCCATATTCAGATAACAATGGTTCTTGAATCACAAAAGAATATCGACCAGGTGAGGTCATATGCACCTGCTTATTATTTAAGCTTTTATCCAGTTTCAGAGAACTTTGACATGAAAGTATCACACCGTGCGATTGACTTGTATTCAACAAGGTTGCTTAAAAAGATAAGTCTGAAAAAAATGACAGCCTGCTACTGCCTTGAAACTGAATCGTAAAACCCATCGCTTTTCTTAATTTGCTTTTGACATTCAGACATGAAAGTAACACAGCTATACTAATATATTGGATATTTTTTTGGTAATCGAGTTTCGTCGAATAACAAAGTTCAGTGCATTGATACATTTGCACATATTTGTAAATTAAAAACATTTCTTTTAAAACATTTGACAGATTGCCGCTGATTCTTTAATAAGAGACCCCCAGGGAAAGATGGTCCTCATTTAGCAGTGAAAGACCTGACAAACTGACTTTGTGGGTGATCTTTTCTTCGGGTACTTGAAGAAGTACGTTTAGGTTGGAATGCTGCATGTTTACACGAGTCCAGATCGTCTTGACACCTTGTAAGATTTGATCTATCAATTGTGATCGTTTTGACACAGAAATTCGAAGTGGAGAAAGTCTGTGTCAGTCCATGGCGATCTAGAATTTCTTGCACGAGTGGGGGCTAAAATGTTCACAGCACGAGAGAGCGCGCTGCTGTCATAGTCCATTGGTGACGGGGCAGGCAGCATGGAAGTGCTCAGACAAGGGGCGGCACCAACCGCCAAGGAGCACGCTGCTGTCTGCCCTCGGATCACCTGGGGTGGCTCTCGGGAGGAGTGGCGTGTTTTTCCCGCCGCATGTTTGACGTGTTTCATCGGTGGATGCTTGATGGTTCCAGCACGTAAGTATTACATGCTGGTCCATCCCACATCTACTTACTCAATTACACACGTTTTTCGCATTTCATCTGAACAAGTTCAATTGCCATTGCAATCTCTTTCACTATGAAGTCGCAGTTGTAAACATACGTTTCTAATGTCAATGTATCATGGCTTAATGAAAACGACCGTTGTGATGGTCATGGAGATGTTAAGGAATAATATTTTGATTAACACTTTCTCGTTCAGAGACTTCAACAGCTTTTGCTTTCCCGCTCAAACCGCCCAAAAGCGCCCGGTTGTTCAATGTCGTCTGCTTCAATCTTTAGCTCGATAGACAACATTTTCAATCCTGGTAAGAATATGTTTGACAACATTTTGAAAAAGAATAGTTTTGAGTAAGAATTGTACATGACACCTATCAGTAATGTGTGATCCAGATCAACAGCTTTCCTTGGCTAGGGTCGGACGTCTATAGGGGCTGACTGACTGACCAGAGCGCTATAATAAACCTGTTGACTCGGGACTGACATTTTAATCAGCTTGGTATAACTCTAGCTCTTCTCTGAGAAGTGTTTCAAAAGTTCAAAATTTAAGAAAAGGAAATAGCCCGGGTGGATAACAGTTGGGAAATAAAACTACACCGGTCCGTAAGACCTTAAAACCACTTTCGGGCAAAATACTAAAAATATGATGATCCCTGGTGACCTCGAAAATAGGTCAAGGTCGCTGAATTTCAAGCACAGTCAAGTTTCTGATGAGATGCACCTACGGTACAAGTTTCATAATAGTGGCTCAATTTGTCCAATAGATCTTGTGTCCGCAAGGGTAATGGACGAACAGACGGACGGACCTAAGAAAAGACACGACGACAATACCAGTCGGCTGATAAGACCAAGGGGTAAAAACGGCAGTCAGTCGACCAGCAGAGTTGTTAGAGTGGTAATTAAGATTATTCAGTTGTGTCCAAATCTAATGCTAATCAAGCTGAAGAACACCATTGCATATGGCTACAAAATATTGAGAAATGACAGTGTGCAAACAAGTTGCTTGTGGCAATTCTTGCCAGTGTTGATTTTGTTGGTCGACACACACAATACACACAACAATGTAGGCCAGTCCTCTTCATACCACGTCATGATATAGATACGTCACATGAGATATTCAGATGTTTTTGAGACAAAATCTGACAATACAAAATGGACATTTAGAATGCGAAAATGTACTGCAAGAGCGTCCTGTCTGTTCATTCAGTTTTACAGCTCGTGGCGAAACTCTAGTAAGTGGAAGTCCTTCTCTCAACATATTGGAAAGACAGTTAAATTCTTAAACATGCATGCCCTTGGTTGATTAAGCATAACACACGCACCATTGTCGTAAAATCTTATTATTGGATTAAACACATGGAAAGCAAAGTGCCTGGCAATCAAGACCTCAGCAAAAACTATTCCCTTAATCTTTCCAATGGCTTGTTTCTAATTGTAGTAATTTAGCTTCAAGGCAAAAAAAAAAAAAAAACCGTTAGAATGCATCAGACTTGTAAAACTTTGTTACAGAATATACAGTGCACGCTGATCAACATCGCCAATTTATGAAGCGCTGAAGATGCCTGTACTATTCACTGAAGAACTGATCATCGCCAATTTGTGAAGTGTTGAAGATGCCTGTACAATTCGCCGAAGAAAGCAGAGGTGACCAAACTTCCGTCAGAAAAATAACCAAAATAAACTCTCAAATAAGAACCAGTTATGAAACTGTAGCTCGGTATGATAAACTTTATAATCGCTGTCCCTTCCAAGTACGACATGTTGATTTGACCTTGGGAAGGAAAAAGAGAAGCGGTGAGCCATAGACGGCAGTCAGATAACGGCCTCGATGTTTTCTTAGCCCTGCCGCTTGTGCTTTCTTTCTAAATATTGTGTGTGCCATGTGCTATCAGTACGCAGATCGAGCTTTGAAGCCGCAGCAATCTGGAGGAGGTGACATTGTTGGCGACCATGTGAAGGCAAATCAATTACAGGTACTCGTAGATTCTTGGGTGTATTATCAGGAACAGAAGAATCTGTTTATATTGTGCACCAATTCGCGTAAATTACGAGGGAATTCTTCTGCAAACCAGACATCTAAACATGTAAGGAAGGACTGCTCCTTTTCCCATCCTGTCTTGCTCATTCTGATCAGTATTGGTATCCTTAGGTACAAGGTTTGAAGCCTACATAACTGTTTACAAATGGTTGCCGTTAAACAAACCTTCGCATGTTTCTAACTTTTATACGTAAAACTTGGATGTTTTTAATGTCTTGGCATGCATGATTCGATGCACTGATGTTGATGAAGGAATGGAAAGCCTTTGGAATGCTTAATATTCTTTTCGTCAATTTCTTAAATTGTGGAACCCTATTTTATTCAGTGGCAACTACATGTACAATTTACATGTGAAACGGTGTTATATATTTTTAGTTTGAAGACGTAAAGATATATATATATATATATATATATATATATATATATATATATATATATATATATATATATATATATATATATATATATTCCAAAACATTTTAAAGGATTCAGCGATACCGAGAAAAACTTATGTGCGCAAATTGTCGTGCTTCTCATATTTCTTAACTTCATATATATATTTTAGATATTTTCATTGCCACACAATAATTTTTGCCTCTAATCTATTATTATGGAAGAATAGCCGAAGAATGAACTGAATCTGCTTTCTACGGAAGCTCATTGGTGTCAAACTCACTTCACTTTTATCTGGTAATAACGACATTTTACCTTGTCAGGACCTCATTTTCTGTGGTTATAACATTTTATCTGATTCGGGCCTCTTTTTATCTGGTGAATATGACAATTTATGTGGTCATAACGACACTTTATCTGGTTTGGACCACTTTTTATGCGGTCATAACGACATTTTATCTCGGTAGGACGACATTTTATGTGGTCATAACGACATTTTTTTTTTTTGGTTCGGACGGCATTTCATGAAGTCATAATGACATTTTATATGGTTTGGACGACATTTCATGTGGTCGTAACGACATTTTATCTAGTTAGGACAACTTTTTATCTGGTCATAACTACATTTTATCTGGTTAGGACGACATTTAATACAGTAATAACGAAATTTCATCTGGTGTGGACCACTTTTATCTGGTCATGGCATTTTTGTCAGGTTGGGATAATACTTTATCCAGTTTGAGCCACTTCCTATCTGGTCATAACGATATTTCACATGGTCATAACGATATTTATTCTGTCTTTGACAACTTTTAATCTGGTTATTATGACGCTTTATCTAGCCAGGACGACATTTATTGTGACATTTTCTCGGGTCAGGAGAGCTTTTCTAGTTATACATATAATTCGGCTGTTTCAGCTATCGACTCCAAGCACATCCCACATTATCTACCAGGCTGATGAAGTACACCGATAGCCCCTGCTTCTATTAAAGGCTTTCTTTCTTTGGTTTAAACATATTTTATTTCCAAGAAATTGGGAAACAGGGCTATGCCCTATATTAATCCCTTTTCCCCCCTTTCAGATCCAAAGTAGCGAAGTCTGGGTGCAAATTCTTTTGTCTTTTTCCGGGAATGAAATAGTATTCACTTGATATACCGAGCCACAAAGTGACAAATGATATAAAGAAACGCTTGTGTTATTAAGATATGCGCCAGTAATGAAATAAACAGTAAAACGTTATGAAATACCCTGTAAAATTAATTAAAACCTGACGTATTTCCACGAAATATTACCAATAGTGTCAATAATGTTTACCGCTCAAAATGTAATGATATTGATTCTGATATAACATACATGTACCTGTTCATTGAAACAAAGAAAAAAGAAAGTTATTTTGAACGTCACCAAGCAGATTTTAGGTTTAAATAGATACCCAGGTGCGACTTCTATTGGGGTTTTTCCCTAAATCAAATGTGACCAACAAGCTCGAGTGATGTCGAAAGTCAGAGAGCAGCTTGTACTAGAGATGCAGTCTCTATAAGGAATTTACAGCTACACAAAACCCAAAAAGGATAAAAAAAAAAAAAAAAAAAAGAAAAAAAAAAAAAAACGCCAAAAAAGAGGAAGCTATCCAAAAAATATGTACATGTACATGATGTCACAATGTACATATCTGTACACTCCATACATTTGCAAAGAAGACGACTTCGTCATGTTTTCATTTTTTATCTGTGGAGTTAGCGAATTGCTTCGTATAAGACATCCGTGAAACACTATAACTAATCTATGTTTTGCTGTGTGCTTCCTATTCTTTACAATTTCAGAATTTTGTATTCCTCAATTCGCCAAAAGGTTAAAGAATAAAAAAAAGCACTGTGCTGACCATAAGTGCGAAACATGTATACAATATTTGTTAGATTAAAGGTTATATAGGATACAGAAAGTACATCTTTAATTATTTTTTTTGTTTCATAACACACTCAAAACTTGCTACTTGGCTCCATGATCACCCCTACCCGTTTTTTTTTAAAAATCTAGTTACCCTATGCGCAACTACCGCAATTTTGTGGTAGTTTCCTCCTACACAGGTCGAAAGATAACAGAGATAGTGAAACATGTCAAAATCAATTTACCCACCTCCTATATATCGAATGTCGATGTATCATGCACCAAGGCATTATGAACATAACAAGCACAAAAATGTTAAAAGCTTTTTCATTTTCAGGTAGTTCACCCTAGAAACCATATCTATTTGCATTGTCTTAATTTTATACTTATCAGGAAAAATACACACACACACACACACACACACACACACACACACACACACACACACACACACACACACACATATATATATATATATATATATATATATATATATATATATATATATATATGTAACAATACATATATTCGCGATGTACAATGTGTAGGAATACCTTGTCTAACACTGAAGACCAATTATTCTTTTAAACTCTAGGTCTGCAATAGCGCAACAATTGTAAGGGGAAACTTCCCTGCCCCCAATTATTTTTCACATATCGTCTGCAATTGGAAGCTTAAGTATTGTTGAAAGCATTGAATTGCCCGTAACACGAAATTAGAAAGTAAATCAAATATTAGTAAAACGTTTTCCAGGAAACAAATTATATATAAAAGGCATCTGCATTGAAAAATATTGAGCAACAGTGAAGTTACTAGCGAAAATAGCTAAAACTAGAACAGGCTGATTTTCCGACAGAAAATCAAATGTCTCCCCGTGCGCCCTTTCCATTGTCACCCTGATTTTTATAAATAGGCATACCTATTCTAATGATCTACAGATATGGTGAAGGTACACTCTTTATTGACATTTCAAAATGTTGATTTTTGACGAAATGCTCACGTAACCTTGAAAAATAGGTCAAGGTCATATATCTGCAGTTACAAGCAAAGTCTTACAAAAGTCTTACATAGAAATATATAGTCAAACAAAATGTCAACCTCTTTAAGTCAAATCTTTCTCGAGTGCATCTGCAATAATTTTTAAAAAGTGGTTATGTGACCTTGAAAGTAGGTCAAGGTCACCCATCTACAATCCCAACCTAGTTGGTATTATGGTACATAAACATGCAAAATTTCAACCCCCTAAGTCAAATCCTTGCATATTTGTTGCATCGGTGTCAATTTAAGATGACTTGCATATGTGACCTGGAAAAATATGTCAAGGTCACCCATCTGCAATCCCAAGCAAGGTTTTATATAGGAACATCTTCACAAAAAATTTCAACTTCCAAAGTCAAATCTTCTTTGAGTTATCACGTCCACATTGATTTTAGATGGAAAGCCCATGTGATCTTGAAAAATAGGTCAAGGTCATACATCTGCAGTTACAAGCAAGGTCTTACAAAAGTTTTACATACAAACATAATCAGACAAAATGTCAACCTCTTTAAGTCAAATCTTTGTCGAGTGCATCTGCAATGATTTTTAAAAAGTGGCCAGGTGACCTTGAAAATAGGTCAAGGTGACCCATCTACAGTCTCCACCTAGTTCATATTATGGTGCATAATCATGCAAAATTTCAAACTCCTAAGTCAAATCCTTGCAGAGTTATTGCATCCGCGTTAATTTTATATGACATGCCCATGTGATCTTGAAAAATATGCCAAGGTCACCCATCTGCAATCTCAAGCAAGGTTTTTTATAGGAACATCTTCACCAAAAAAATTCAACTTCCCAAGTCAAATTTTGTTGAGTTATTGCGTCAGCAACGCACGCAACAATGTGTTGAAGAAGAAGAAGAAGAAGAAGAAGAAGAAGAAGAAGAAGAAGAAGAAGAAGAAGAAGAAGAAGAGGAGGAAGAAGAAGAAGACGAAGAAGAAGGACGACGACGAAGAAGAAGAAGAAGAAGAAGAAGAAGAAGAAGAAGAAGAAGAAGAAGAAGAAGAAGGAGAAGAAGAAGAAGAAGAAGAAGAAACGGACGCAAAAACAATATGTCCCCCCGTTGCACGGGGAGACATAACTAGCCTTGGAAGCGACTTATGACCTTAATTAGGTCAAGGCCAAAAAATACCATACGTAAATTATATATAAATGCCTATTAGCCTGACCAAAGTCATTTATAAGAAGTCAAACATATTTGAGTAAATATGAAAAAAAAAAAATGATATAAAAATAGGTGGGTAAAAAATGTATCTTAACGATATTATCTCTTTCAGTGCCAAGTTTAATCCCGAGTCGACAGGTATCATTCGCGCACTTCGCACGCAAAGCGTGCCAAGAGAGTCCAGGATAGCTGTTGACATTGACCATACTTTGTCCTGATTGTACTTTATCCTTAGTTGGTAGAAATGTCTGTGCATGAGGAATGTGAATACTATATTATAATGGGGATTCAAATTAGTGTGAATTTAGTGGCGCTATGGCAATGGAAGAGTTAATAAACTATTAGGTGCACACCCTCAGTATTGGCCCAATCTTCATGCATAATATCAACTCTGGATTCAAGGCAGTCTTTAAGATCCCTCACAAACGAGATCGACAAATAGCAAATTTTCACATTTTTCCCCTTTCACAGGCTGTATGATCTAAATCTTTTAATTTGGGTGGCATCATGTGAATTAGTGAAATCATTCTAATGCAGACAAGCTATCCATGCAAGGCATTTTCGTCGTTAAATAACGAGGGTCAATTTACAGGTGTACTGGGCTATAATTTGTGTTAATGGTTTCGGCTCACATTGAGTCCAGTCCAGTCTAACACAGCACAATTAATATGAGCTGTGACACCTCTATGTTTCAATCCTTCTATGACAGTTATATTGGCTTACATACAGGTATTTCATTCATTTGGTTTACAGTATATTGCTATTTTAACTTGAGAGTTTAGTCAATTTTCCTTAACTATACTACTTTGTCTACATTTGTGGTAACAAATACTTACTGTTTTAATGTGTCCTTATTACCAAAGCAAAGAAATAATATCATGCCTCACAAATCCTTATCATTTACCTGCCGTCCTAACCAGATAAAATGTCGTTATGACCACATAAAAAGTCGCCCGAACCAGATAAAATGTCGTTATGACCACATACAATGTCGTCCTAACCAGATAAAATGTCTGTATGAACAGAGAAAAAGTCGTCTAATAAGATAAAATGTTATATGACCAGAGAAAAAGTCGTCCAGACAAGATAAAATGCTGTTATGACCACAGAAAAGTCATCCCAATTAGATAAAACCTCGTTATGAACATATAAAATGTCGTTAAAGCCAAATGAAATGTCGTTATGACCACATAAAAAGTCGTCTTAACCAGATAAAATGCTGCTATGACCACAAAAAAGTCTTCTGAACTAGATAAATTGTCGTTATGAACATATAAAATATCGTCTAAACCAGATAAAATGTCAAAATGACCTTATAAGATGTCATCCTAACCAGATAAACTGTCTCTGTGAGCAGAGAAAAAGTCGTCCTACAAGATAAAATGTCCTTATAACCACATAAAAAGTCGTCCGAACCAGATGATTTGTCGTTATAACCTGGTAAAATGTCGTTATGACCAGATAAAATGTCGTTCTGACCCACATAAAAAGTCGTCTCAACCAGATAAAATGTCGTTATGACCAGATAAAAAGGCGTCCGAACCAGATAAAATGCTGTTATGAACACATAAAATGTGGTTTTGACCAGATAAAAAGTGATCCGAACCAAATAAAATGTCGCTATGTCCAGATAAAAAGTGAAGTGAGTTTGACACCAATGGGCTTCCGTAGCTTAACTTCGTGCGATGTGAGAGGATCTGGCGTCGTGCACATTACCACGAAGACTCCTTGCACGGTGCCTTTTGGAGGCATTTGCGGATATACGGGATTCTCTCAGTAAATGCAACATTATCGGCTTATTTGCGATTCTAGAAAAGTAAATAATTGTTTCCATGAACTTTCAACGGGTATGCATCGTTCTTTACACACATGTTAATTTTGGCTGATTCCGAGATGAGCTTCACAAGTATGACAAAGTAGAGTGAAATGTTTATCAATCTTTTTTGAAATATGTTTTACCAACTATTTAACTTTGATACTCAGAAAAATATTATCCGTGACCTGAAAATGGTCATGTATGTAACCTTTTGGAGAAAGCTTTCTTTACAGACCAATGGAAAAGATACTGTTTATGTTCGAATCTTGCATATTGGAGCACATATGATCACTAAATAACCTTATCTCCACAAAAAAATGGTATAGTGCATTTTTGTGCTTATCAGATCTGTTAAAATGTACGTCTCCCTCCTTAAGAAAAAGACTTAAGGGTTACCCAGTTCCTCCGAGAGCTCATTGTTTTTCATGTCAAAATCTCGAATCCAAAATGCAGTCAAACATGTGACATGGTTTCAGTGTGGTTGGATGATCATCATGAAAATCATAATCATAGTCCATTTATACATGTTGTAAACTGACAAACCGATAGATCAGAATGTTTAAACCCACATTACATTTTTCAGTCTTCGGGAATTCAAGGTTTTGTATTTTTTTTTTTATTTACACACTGTACCAAAGAATAAAGGTATATGACAGTGTTTCACAGCAGCTAAAGTACACCAGTGGCTTCAATAAGCTTTCTTCTCTATAAGTAGACATGGGAGGAAGATGCAGTTTAATGCTCACGTCGAAAAGAATGCCAGTGGTTGAACCAGAATTGTTGAACATGTTCGTTTTCTTATGTCAGTAGATACGGATGCACATAAGCCGTATACTGAGATCCTGTATATATATATATATATATATATATATATATATATATATATATATATATATATATATATATATATATATATATATATGTATATGTATATATATATATATATATATATATATATATATATATATATATATATATATATATATATATAATGTTTGGGTCGATTTTAGTACAATAAGAGGCTTGTATAAATACCGTATTATAGGCATAAAAGCTAAAATACCGCGACATGATGTATCGGTACTCTTCCAGTGGTATCGGCACTGTTCCGGTGGTATTGGTACTCTTCCGGTTTCATCGGTAATTGTGTTGATGAGGAGTAAAACTTTCTACAAATGTCGTTCTTATTTTTGCTTTGTGTATTGAAATGTACAAATCGACCCAATCATGAGATAAAAATGTTATAACATGCTTTGTAGATGATACGAAGTGATCTACTCGCACTGGATACCATATATCGCAGAACTCGTTCGCTTCGCTCACTCGTCCTGCTATATGGCATCCAGTGCTCGTTGATATACTTCATATCGTCAACAAAGCATGCTATAATCTATAATATATATATATATATATATATATATATATATATTGGTATTTAGTATGCACGTAAATCATTTTATTTCAATAAGTTGTGTCATCTGTGGCAGTGAAGTCAGGGCTGGATGACAATGTATGGTGAACACACATGAAATCAAATGCACTTATTTTCAAGGAATTATTGTCCAAAATCCATAACCTGTCACTTAAAAATCAGGTAAAAACCACTATGTAGGTGAACAGTAGAAAGTATATCTCAAAGATTAATCCACATGCGCAACACCTTCGGACGCTAAATTTTTTTCTGTCTCTGCAGGTGTCCTCTGTTGTGCCTGGTATAAAAACGAAAGCTCAGTAATCGCTCAATATATGGAGGGATTTTAACCACAGCACCGTGTCTTGTCGCTCAATTTTTGTTTTGTTTTTGTTAAAGTCACGACAAAGAAAAGCTAGTATTTTAAAACTGCGCTCTTGTTTATGACCATATAACATACTATTCTTAAATGAAGCGAAATTTGACATTCAATAGAGTTGACGCACAAGTACCAATTGGATCAGTTTGGAATCGTACTTGGCATTTTTGCTGTTTATTATGTACTGGTTGTGTAACAATTTGAGAAATGTGATCAAACTTTGGCACATATACCAGTAAATCTGTGAGGTATTACTTTAGGTCAGAATAACTCAACATACATCAGGTCGAATTTTGTTGATCAATTATAACGTTTTATCAAATATGACGAGTACATTATGAAGGGTCCGTCAGGTGACTCTTCAGAGTACTTTATTCTTCTCTCCTGTCTTCTTTCTATTTTCATTCCATGTTACTCCTTCCTTCAATCCTCTCTCTTTACTGCCTTCCTTCCTCTCTACCTGTCTTACATCTTTTTTCGTTCCTCGTTCCTCCATTCTTTCTATCTGTCGTTCTTTCATCTGTTTTCTGTCTTCCTTTCTATCGTCCCTGTGTCCACTACCTTTTCCTGTTTCTTTCTTCTTTCATTACTCTTTCCCATTCTTTTTCCTTTGTTTCTTTCTTCCTTGCCTGTTACTTTCCTAATTTCCTGTTTTTTAATTCCTTGCTTGCTCCCTCTCTCCTTGTTCTTCCTTCTGTTCATCTCTCTCCTTTCTACCTCCTTCTTCTCCCTTTCTGTTTGTCTTCCCATCAGTTTCTTTTTGTCTATCCCTTTCCTTCATTCCTTTCTTCCTACTTCTGTTTTAGTTTTTTCTTTTCCTTCCTTTGTCGTTCTCCATGCCTATGCATCCCTCTCCTTTCATATTTCACTCTTTTCTTACTTCGTTCATCTATCTGTGTGCCTTGTAAAACGGTTAATCTACTCAGTAACTTGCTACTGGTAAGATGAACCAAACAAATAAAGTTGAAGAAGTTAACCAAAAATTTACCTTTTAGGATTCATAAAATCAATTAAGTTACGTTAGCAGTTAAGTTTTTATTACCGACAACACGATAATTTAAAAATCATAGTTAGATCAATTTGAGAAAGCTATCCAATGGACGCCTAATACTTGTCTATTTAAGCAAATTTACCAAACTCCTCAAAGTTTTAATACAGTGGTCTAAAATGACTTGCTTTTATTGCAATTGGCTTCTGGGAAAAGACTGTGTTCGTATTTCATTAATTTTAGTTCATGAAATCATCACCAGGAAATAATTGAGTAAATCATCTTCTCGCCACCAGGTGAATTTGGGTGACTGACACTGTACGCCACCTGGTGCTTAGTTATGAAAACAAAGACAAATGTCACATTGTCGATCTGGGAACTTGAACCTGTACACTGAACCACCTTTTTACCTTCCAAAAATCCTTCATTCCTTCAAAATCTTTTCAGATAGGGGTTATGAAGCGGGCACTTCTTTAGATGACGATACCTAAGCGCAATGTTGTATACATGCCAGGAACTGTGCGATGTGTACAAAGCATTTTTGTGACGAAAGCTGCATTAGTCACGCATGTACATACATGTACTGTTCATCTGTTACAGACAGGCGAAATTTAGCAAACCTTCTTCCTTCTTTGTTTTACCATATAGCTCCTATTAAAGACAACGCGAGAACAGGAAAATAATAATAAAAAAACTAACTCCGCTTGAATTTTATTTTCAGAGGAATATGGCACATGGATACATGTATCCAGGCGGAAAATAGGTAACAAGCTAATTATATTGTTTGCAACAGAGACTGATGCATAAATTACAATGTACATGTAGTTTCAATTATTGATAATGAACTACCGGATTCGTGATTTTTAATTATGCAAATGGTTATTTGATGTCTGCCAATGGAAATTGTGATTTCACTCATTTGATTGCATAAAGGATGTGACGTACTCACTGGAACTAAAGAAAGCAAACATTTGTGACCCAGTGATTCAAACTACACTTGAATAGTCATTCAGTGACTCAGATTGCATTTTGATTACAGAGACGTGTTCAAATGTTATTTCATTTTGGACAACGTTTAACTTGACTCTTCAGTGTGTTTGGATATAATCATTACGATTTCCATCGTGGATAATTAATGACTAAGTGCGGTTATTCTAACACACGAGGTTCAGCCCAACGGATGTGGTGAATCAATGGGTACCAATGAGGAAATGTGTAGAGGATTGATTGTGATGAGAATAAGGTGTCAGTATCCCAAGAATTTACATACGTTGGCCTTGTTGAATGCTTTGTTATTTGACACTTGATCCCTGCATCAATGGCTGTCAAATGTAGAACCATTTAAGATCTAAAGCTTGCATCGATTCATGTATAAACAACATGTCTTGGATGTTTGATGCTGCATTGCACATGCTACGAACTGGATTAAAATTGTCTATTTCACATGTTCTAGCAGTTACTAAGGGGCTTAGCTTTTATGATACCCACTTCTTATTCATCTTTAAGAGACACGGAGACGGATTTAGTGGGTTCTCTGAACAAATATAATGAATGTATGACTTTTAATACATGGAGGTAATTCTGAGTGTAAACTATTCAAAAGAGGGATCATCTTTCCACTTCTGAAAGCACGGAACAGGCACTCAAGACAGCAAAACATGTCAAAGCTTCCGACCTGTTCTTTATGAACAGTGACTATCTCTTCCATAAATCGCCAGGAGTGAATGTAAAGTTTTGGCTGGTCCAAGTGCAATTCAAATTTGGCCCACTTGAAACTCAGTTTTTTTTTTCGCTCCTCGCTTTTAGCACTGATAGGGAAGACCAGCTCCCGATGCAATCGCTCAAAGAGCGCGGATGTAAACTGTCCTCGGCTTTGTTGTTTGTACCTGAATTTCATGTTAACAGAAAACATTTTGCTGATAATCATCATGATGCACGCCCTAGACCAACGGCTTTCCCTGACGCGGGTTAGGCGCATTGGGCCCAACATGTGCCTAAGCTCGTACTGCCCAGGAAAGGATTAATGGTAACATCATATAAAAACTTTTGTAGACTGCAAATCATATTTCTTCTGTATCTTTCAGTCTGTGTGTGATACAAAAAAATGTGCAGAATCTAGCAAACTTGCCAAGAAAATACCCACATCCAATTAACAAGATGAAGCAGATTTCCAGATTGCATGTCGATTTTGTCATTTGATGTATTTAATGACAAGATGCCAGTAACTTGCATGCAGTCTTATATAACGTACTTTAATCTGTGAAGTATCAAAATCTATCCATAAGTTATAGTTTTTTAATATTGCAGCCTTCCGGAAATTTACAGTAACTGACTCAAAAACATCTTAAGCTTACCTCTACTGAAGACGAAAATTATCTGCTGTATCTTCATATGCCTTTGTTTGTTTTTTCAGAATTCCGTTTGACTTCGTTTGTCATTCTGTCAAGATGATGTGGAGTGAAGTGTACTGAAGCACCAACAATAGTGGTGCATGTGTTTTGAAGTCGAATGTACGTTGATGCATTAATCCACTATATCTATATATATATATATATATATATATATATATATATATATATATATATATATATATATATATATATATATATATATATATATATATATATATATATATTGTTATTGACACCAAACAAAAAATATCATGCGAAATACGTATTTAATGTTGTCCTGAAAGAAGTTGCAACACAAAACAAGAAATAAAAAATAATAATGATAAAAAAAAAAAAAACAAATAAAAAAATTAAAAAACCCGCAACTTTATGATAAAGAGCTGAACACAACGTGCCCAGGACAGCGCAGTGCTGTGTGCAAACAGCGGAGGGTTGTTGTTAAACGTATAAAGGC
Source organism: Hermodice carunculata (assembly GCA_964020975.1). Taxonomy (NCBI): domain Eukaryota; kingdom Metazoa; phylum Annelida; class Polychaeta; order Eunicida; family Amphinomidae; genus Hermodice; species Hermodice carunculata. Next base: position 42,985,650 of record OZ026613.1, read on the forward strand.
CATGTTTAAAAATCTGTTGTTTTCAATAATTTTCAAACAAAAGGTGGAGTCTCCATCCTGTGGAAAATGCAGATGTTCTTCACGACCGAAAGGAACTGGCGGGATGTTCACGGGTAGGCGGGCGCAGGTGTACTGTGGCAGGCGACTAAAGCAAGACATCAAGAACTACGAGTCTCCGCTTTCCTTGTCGCCATTCTTATGAGAAATCTCCGTTTCGCCTACAAATGGAAATGAAATAAATGAGACAATCAGTTGTGAGTACAATAACGCTGAAGCAAGTGAATCGTTGTGAATACAAATGACAGTGTAAGCCAACACAGCGACACATTCATCACGAATAAAGGATCGAATTTCGCAGACCTCAGCGCCCGACCAACTGACTTTAATGCAGCGATTATGCAAATTTCTTAAAGTTAAATTTGTGTTGGGTTTCTGCTTACTCAGTACAAGGTGGAAGACTCACATGTACGAGCTGTATGAAAAACTGGAAAATAAAATACAAAATAATCTGCATGAAGAAATTAGAACATGGCCTTAGAGGCCAGTTGATGCATAATATTTCATATGTTTTTACGCCTCTGTCATTAAAGTGCTAATATGTTGGCTTCCAACACGAGTATTCATGTATAGCCGGACATGTACCAGTTAAATGTGTTCGATGGACCTGCTGGGAGCGCGGCTCACTGATCCGTGATTCATTATGAAACCTCCACGTTGAAATCGGTAACCCCGATGTCCCATCATGATCAGCACACAAAAGTCAGCCATCGGGTAATGGAAAATTGGTCATAAGATAACATGATTAGTTCTTAAAGAGGCGGCAATGCTTCGCACATTTTATCGCAAACAGAAGAATCACGCCGCCGCTGGCTCTGATACCGGTGCAAGATGCCACGTGCTTCTGTTGGCACAGCAATACCATTCCACGTGCGTCGCGTAGCCTTGTGGAAACCAGATATACCTTTTGATGGGCTCTTTGGTATATTCCCTGTCTCCTTTAAAGAACAGGAATTCAGGTTTTTAAGAGACGAACGACGAACATGTCGTGCATTCTCAATAGTTGTCTTATAAAGTAATAGTTATTGTCAATGTGGGTTGTTGAACTGGTAGAGCCTTCTGACTACGGGCTACCTTATATTCAGACTGGTATCGCGGTGGTAACATGCTCGGAATCTCACATAACCTTCGGCACGCTGTTCACTTTTGCCGTTTAATCATTATGGACGTGATAGTTATCCATGAAAAATCATATTGTGACCAAAAAGAATAAAAAAGTGATCTTTGATTATGTTTTCCGCAATTTGTTGTTTCATCAGTATATTTTGTCTGCTAGTTGTATTTCATGTGAGTGCATTGTGCTTTTCTTTATATGTCCGGGTGCAAACCCAGACATTTTGTTTTTCTTTCTTTCTTTCTTTCTTTCTTTCTTTCTTTCTTTCTTTCTTTCTTTCTTTCTCTCTCTGTCTCTCTCTCGCTCTCTCTCGTTCTTTCTTTGTTTGTGACCGGATTTGTCCGGAGTTTTTTCTTTGACACTATTATTCCAACAATCACCAACTTGCCAGGGTGAGTCACCTGCCAGTGAAATTAAGCACCTGGGTTGGAATGGTCATGATGTTTAAAATTATGCAAATTCGGGGCAATTAAAACTTCAAAAGCTCGATATCTTTCAAACTATTGCAGATAGATACAAAGTTCTAACTTACACGTATACGTTTTGGGACAACTGGTAAATCCAATAGCATAAAAACAAAACTCGGGTAAATTTAAAGTATGCGAAATTTCTCCCCAATCCACATGCAGGCCTTGAACTGCTTGCTGTATGGCCTATTGCTTGACCTCTATGGTGCCAGGCAACTATTTTGCATTCATAATTAATCAGCTTGAACCTGTCTCACAGGCAGCTTTCTATCCATGCATGCTAGGTGTATGCTTTGGAAGGTTTGGGTCTTCCAGCACAAAAAAAAAAGGGGGGGGGCAGACTCCCAACAACTGTGTAATGAGGCTCTGAAACTGGTATCCTAGCTGGCCTGTCTTTGCCTGAGGCATTGTCAGTTTGCTGAGCATATCAGTCCCAAGGAAAGACAGGCTCCAGACATCTTGGCAGAACAAGCCTCTCTTAAAGATAGACTACATACAGAGCTGAGTCGGCCAGACCAAGGAGGGCAGAATTGGTGTCATCTCAGTGGACACTTTCATGTCTTAGTTTCCATGTAACCAGTGAGATGAAGCCTGTTCTTCACAGCTAATACTGAGACAGTCTACTGCTTGTCTTGGTCTTGGTTTTACAGTTACACGTATATATATATGTATATATATGTAGTTTCTTGACAGCCTCTGTTAAAATTTGTTTATGTAATAAAGGAATAAAGACAGTTTTGTATTGCATGTATACACATCCCCTTGAATTATAATCTGTATACACTGTACATATATATGAGCATGTATGAATAATGTACATATACATGCACACATACTCATCCATACTCCCCAGAAGAGCTGACCCCTCAGGAGTGAGCACTTTTCTCTGGTCCCAAGGGCGCCCACTGTAGAGGGATTTAACTGTATTAGTAAACACTGGAATTTTCTTTCTTTCTTTCTTTCTTTCTTTCTTTCTTTCTTTCTTTCTTTCTTTCTTTCTTTCTTTCTTTCTTTCTTTCTTTCTCTCTCTCTCTCTCTCTCTCTCTTTCTTTCTTTCTTTTCTTTTTCATGACCAAGTTGTTCTTGAGATTTTCTCAACCACTATTTTTCCGAAAATCACCAAACTTGCTATGGTGACTGACCTAACCAGTGAAATTGCGCATCTCATTTGGAATAGTCATGATGTTTTAAATATGCAAATTTAGGGGCAATTAAAATTTCAAAAGCTCCATATCTTCCAAAATATTGCAGATACTCAAAATTGCAATATGCATATATAGGTTTGTTACACCTGCCAATATAATGAACAGTATAAGTTAAGTAGAATTTCAAATTAGTGTAGTAAGGGGCTTTGAAAAATTTCAAAGTTGAATATCTCCAAAATTATTATACATATTGTACATTCAAACTTCCTTTTATAAGTTTGTGACATGGCCAAATCCAATGAACCAAGAACCAAAGTTTTAGCATTTTTACCACTTATATAGAAGCTCGCCAGTACTTTCGTTGCAGCTGGTCCAAGGTTGTCCAACTGGAGCATTGTAGCAAAATTGTGCATCACAGTTCTTGAAAAATGCTACAGAATTTGGCCGGGTCGGTAATTGCAGGTACTACTGTACCATGATTATACCTATTTCCATGCAGAACCTGCCAGGGTATATCAAATAAATGTAAGAACATTTTCAAAAATAAGGTGAAATCATTCTTGATGCATGAGATGGGAGTACAGGACAGGGACCGCTTTATATATTTATAGTTTAAGTATCTTAGTGTTATCAGGGACCTGCAAATTATATACTGCAGGTCCCTGGAGTTATAAAAATTACGCCTTTGGTGCTTATATTTATTTATATATGTTAATATTTTATGTAAATATCTTATATTCTTAAAAGCATAATAGGAAACTGAAAATCCAGCAACTACATGCATTGTATTCACATGTCTATAACAATTGTGCACTCAATGAATATATGGTTCAAGTTACAGTCTATACACTGATGCTAATTAGGGACATTTAGACATTTAGATGTTAAAAAATCTTTAAAAGTATTATGGATAGACCACTTCGAACCTATACCTATACGTATATGATATATAGGCGCATCCAATGAACACATGCTTCAAGCCATGGTCTTTAACCTTATGTCAATTAGGGACATTTGAATATTCAAGTGTTTAATCCGCCTGAAAATATTATATCTCTATAGAGAGATATCTAATTGCAACTGCCACAAACAGGTTTGTAATAAAGTGCATCCTATGAATATATGACCCAAGCCATTGTCTTTAAATTTATGCTAATTAAGAAAAATTAACACCTTAAATGTTGAATAGCTTGAAATGCATTATAGATTGCGGTACCACGGCAACTTGCACTTGTGGGTTTGTGGCATAGACACACCCAATGAACAATACGTCAAAGTTGTAGCATCTAAAAGCATAGATAAACAAATTAAAATACAGGTTAATATTTGATTAATCCAGCAGTCATCAGAGATCATAGGCCACAGGTCAGGAATTTGGTAGCACAATATGTATGTGTATCACCTGTCCAAGTCATGGATGATGGTGGTTTGATGTATCTCTGCGGGAAAGAAACTGCTTGGTTTGGCTTGTGTCGGTGTCCGTCTACAGATTCTCGTATATATATATATATATATATATATATAGTCACATGTAGTACGGTAAGGTTCACTTATCATAACATTACATTTTCCTCTTCTGTGACCCTCTGTCAATTAAGTATATTCTTTTTAAAGAGGGTGTGGTCTGAGATGGGCAATTACTTATGGCCTTATACGCATTGTCAACCGTATCATGATGTGGAATTCGCAAAATGTGTTCTTTGCTAATTAAAGTCTTTTTAGTCACTGTCATGTTTCTTAAACTCAGGTCATACAATTCATATTTTCAGTAAAGAAGGAATGTTTGTTTGTTGAAAAGTTCATCACATCCTTATGACAGTTTTTTTTTTTTTTGGATGGGCGGCCCAACTTGACAAGCAATAAGTAGTAATGTGAACCGTGTGCTACATAACAGGTATTTATTTATTTTGCTATTAAAGCCTCCAATACTGGAGAACAGAAATGGACAACTATATATCGAAATAAAAGCACACAATTACAGGGTACAAGCAAACCAAAGCACACAGTACGAGCAAATCAAGGTAAAAGTTACACATACAGTACTCTGTACATGCAAACCAAGTAAAGCACATGCAAGTACAAGCAAATCAGAGTATTTATAGTATAGTCATACTAAAGCACAGAATACAAGCAACCAAGGTCAAGTGATGCAAATGAAATAGGCAGCAAAGTCAAATACATCGAGTCTCCAAAATATAGTATAAAAATGAAACCGCTGACCATGCTAAAAAATAAAAATAAAAATGTATGTCACTCTTGGTTTAAACATATTTTATTCTGAGAATTACAATTGGGAAGAAGGGCATAGCCCTACATAAATACCCCTTGTGGAAAAAGACAAGTTCACAGGGCGGACGTTGCAGCACATCCTCTACGCCGGCACTCGTCGAGTCAGGCAAGGACGTCGGTGGCTGTTGACAGCGGGCAGCCGACCAGTCACCGTCGCCCATGCAGACAAATGGGGGCTCGAGGAGAGGCGTAGCAGAGGCAAAGCAGCGAAAAGGTGGACGCCACTGACGCAAGGCACACATAGCGGGGCTTGCACCGAACATCAACTGCTTATATATATATATATATATATATATATATATATATATATATATATATATATATATATATATATATATATATATATATATATATATATATATATATATATATACATAGATTAAAAAAAGTGCAGTTGTATCCACTTTCACAAGTTTCACGGTATTAATGACAATATAGTTGAGGTATCACTAATATATTGGTTCGACATCGAAACGTTTGCTTTTTTCAATGAATTCTTGCACTGATAAGAATATGGTAATATTTTTCTCAAGGTTGCAGTCACTATCGCCAAACAGAATTGTATTAAGACAGAATGATGCAGAAATAGAATTAATAGACAGATGCAGAGTATCACGTATAGTAACATGTCACTCTTCTTTACACGTCCGGGGGCATGAGCGAACAGCCATAGAGCCACTGTGTCCAGGGGACCATGCGACACACGTACATGTAAGGATGCTGCACCTTGGCATTCCATATCCAGCAAAACGAGTGGCCTATGTGTGGGCTTGTGCTCTGCATACGTGGCATAGTGGACATACAGAACTTTTATATTTGTAATATGTTCAATAAACGTGCAGACATCATGATGTCCCTCGTCTTCAGAACAGTTTCAATCCAATCACTGACACCAGAAACGTGCATGCAGATGCATGTCGCTGCTAACATCCATAGTCATAACACAAGACTTCACGCATCGACAGGTGTATAGATAGAATCCAACTGAACAAAGGCTGGCACTGAAATTGTCATCCCGTGTTTCGAAATTATGGAATGCTCTCCCAGAAATCGTAAGACTGTCATCCTCTCTTACCAATCTTAAAAACAGCCACTGGAAAATTTCCGATAAAACATGGAGCATACATAATCTGTATTTTAGTGTCTTTTGTTTATTTTACGTACCTATTTTACATCAATGTTTGTCTTATTCAAATGCAGTTTTTTCCCATTAATCAGTTTGTGTGATTTATATTTCTACCAATATGTATAATATATTTAATATATGTATGGCAGGGCTACATAGGAAAGCAGCAGTGTACTGTGCCTTATGGGCAACTTTATATATAAAAAATGAATACCAACCGCACCCTCCAACACTGTGGTATTGTGACTTGAAAACAAAGCTAACTCTGTAATTAAAGTGTGTGTGTCAACACACACTTTTCTGTTTTTCCTCGAGTTCTTTCTTTCTTTCTTTCTTTCTTTCTTTCTTTCTTTCTTTCTTTCTTTCTTTCTTTCTTTCTTTCTTTCTTTCTTTCTTTCTTTCTTTCTTTCTTTCTTTCTTTCTTCTTTCTTCTTTCTTTTCCAGCAAATTTGTCCGACACTTTTCTCGGACACTATTATACATAGAAACTCCAAACTTGGCATGATTGTACCTCCATACAAGGAGTTTGACCGTTTTATACACAGGAATGAAGATGTTTAAAATTATGCAAATTAGGGGCATTTGAAATTTTAAATCTTGAATATCTTCAAAATTATAATAGATAGAGATGTCATTCCAACTTCTACTAAGGGGTTATTGACCAGTGCGCATCCAATGAATTTAAATCAAAAGATGTAACAATCTAAATTATGCTAATTAGCAGCATTTGGAATTTTAAAACTTGAATATCTTCAAAACTATTAAAGATAGAGATGTCATTTTAACTTCTACTAGGGGGTTATTGACCATTGTGCATGTAATGAATCTAAAGCAAAAGTTGTAGCAATTTAAACAATGCTAATTAGCAGTATTCGAAATTTTCAATCTTGAATATCTTTAACACTATAATAAATAGAGATGTCATTCCAACTTCGTTTAGGGGGTTGTTGACCATTGCACACCTAATGAATTAAAAATAAAAGTTGTAGCAATTTGAATTATGCTAAATGGCACCATTAGAAATTTTAAATCTTAAATAACTTCAAAGCAATAAAAGATAGAGACGCCATTCCAACTTCTACCCCTGTGTTATGGAATTGTTGTACATTGCCATACCAATATGCTTTGAAGACACACACACTGATTTGCTATGCAGCAAATCATCTTTCCTAGTTGTACATGTGATTTACATTTGAAAATAACTTGTGACAGCGCTTACCAACTTGTATAAATTCTTTGCTAATTTTTGTTTGACCAAGACTGAACATTTTACACCATGTGCACAGTGGATTTTTCCGATCTGTCTTAAAAACCATTTTGAGAAAGGGCTTTTTTGCTTTGGCGGCCAGGGGTCATACCCATGAAACTCAGGGCGTCATAATACAATATCCCCGTGGATTCAACGAGACAAAAGTCACCGGAATTCCATTGCCCTTGGCCTTTGTACGATGGACAGGAACCTCATGCTTCATTACCCCTCAACGGTTGCCCACAACCCCAGGGGTCCTCGTGTGGACGTGGTTTGTTCTGGTCAGCAAGCAGGAGGTGACAACAAGCTTTATACTTTCCCAGACCGGGGCATGACTGGCACGCGCTCATTTCCATAATCGTGCCCGAGGGATCCGGTCTAAATATCCTGGTATTCCTTCAGTGATTAACCGCATTTGCTTATCTGTTCGAATGACATTTTTGCAGTGAGAGCAAGACTGTCACTTAAGTCTTGATCTTAGCTTTGCAGAGTCTTCAAATGATACTGAATATGCTGCCCTGTACAGGAATGTTTCAGTTAACTGCCGGTTTGTGCACGTGATTATAACCAATACACAATACATGTTAAACGAAGGATTACAGCGAAGCAAGCTACGTTCGGTTTGGAAAGGAAGAAAATAAAACCCAGGAGCTTGTAAACCTGCAAGTCGACCCAAGATCTATTTCATAGGCAACACATAAAAAAACGTGATGGCCTAAGTTTAAAATTATATATATATATATATATATATATATATATATATATATATATATATATATATATATATGTGAGTGTGTGTGTGTGTGTGTGTGTAACGTTAAAGTTCTGTTGCATACGGTGCAGAAAATAGAAGTCAGCGTTCCTCTTGAAAATAAAGTTGAGAAAATAAAACTTTGACACTTTCTTTACAGTGCAAGTCCACAGCCTGTGTGGGTCTTGAGGAACATTTTGTAACATCAAATACATCTTCAGTATTATTTTGACAGACGTACATTAATTGGTATAATGGTCATTAAGCATGCTACTTTTGATCTTGACAAATTTCTAACATCTATATACACTGACACTACAAGTTCATTGTTCGCTGCATAGTGGTGAAGCCTATTATAGTTTCACAGAACTGTCCACCACAAAGGCCAACAAGAGTGTCAAATGACCATTTGGTAAATTTGCACCTTGAATGAAGCAGACGCAGTAAGTGAGTTTTTTTGTCGCCTGTCATATTTTGTTCTCCAATGTGCGATGGCAAGGGGATGTTGAATCGAGACCATTACATAATATTATAAAAGCCCAGGAACAAACTAACATTTCTCCTATTATTTACACTGGCGATCTTTTCTGTGACAAGTTCCACCGCCCCCTCTGCAAATGGGATTATGATTACAGGCACGACAACATGTAATCATCATATCTTTTGAATGCCTTGATACCTGAAAATTGCTTAGTCTTGCGATACGTAACTAACCGAATTTCAGTCATTGTTTGACCTTGCTGTAATTGAACATTATCAAGCAATTTTGTCCGCCAAATGTTCTTGCTCTAATAAAACATCGGCATTATGTGATGCTGGGACGTGTGAAGAACGAAATCCAATTTTGGCCATATACATTGAAAGGGCCCCCTTGAAACCGAAGCAAATTCTATGACTAAGTATTAAAGTAAGTTAATGAGTCAATGGTAAATTTGATCATGGAATTGCATCCTTAAAAATGAGTCAACTTGACGTTTTAGCTAATATTCATCAAAAATGAATAGTAATGAAAGGAGGTTCGTATTTGATTAAAAGTTCCTGCCGATTGTTTACTTCACATTCAGGTAAACTGAAAAGAATATTCCTCTGTTATGTAATACTTGTCATATTAATTGGGCTGTCGCAATGCTCACCCTCCCCCTCAATGTCAAACAACCCTATATTTCGTTTCTTCTAAAACGTGAAACAAAATTATTTTAAAACTGTATCCTGTTCCGTTTAGTTAGTTGGAGGACGTGGTAATGAATGCTGTGATAATAACTGCCATGCAACAGAGAATTTTCATTTATGGAAAACAAGACTTCAACCATATATTATCGTACATGTACATATTGATAAATGAACTCTTTGTTTTGACTTCGACTTGTGTACTTCTCGATGGGGGACAGGATTGACTTCCCTCGCACAAGAAAAGCAAGGAAAATTAGAAAAGAAGATTTGCTTTACAGCAAATCTCTGGGTGTCTTCAAAATGAGAACAGTTTTGAAGCTATTCAAGATTTATATCTTGTGTATTCACCTAATGTGCATAACTTAAATGCTACAAATTTGGTTTTTGGTTCATTGGATGCAGCTATGTCACAAACATATGAATTGAATTTGGAATGGCACCTCTATCTACAATGGTCTTGAAGATACTAAAGAATTAAATTTTAGTGTTCCACGGCCATCAGTTGGATAATGTTGACCAGCATAAATATTTAGGACTTTTACTTCTATCTGATCTCAGGTGGCATGATCACATAAATACGATAGTCACGAAAGCTACTAAGCAGCTCAACATTTTGAAAACTTTGCAATATAGCCTTGATAGAAAGACTCTAGAAATGATATACGTCTCTTTCATTAGTCCTTTAATGCAATATGGTTGCATTATCTGGGATGGCGGCACCCAGGCGGATGCATTGAGGCTTGAAAGTATTCAGCTGGGTGCTGCCCGTGTCATATCTGGTGCCATGCGGACTACACCAAATGCTAAGTTATATGAAGAAACTGGTTTTACATCACTGGCAAAACGTAGAGAAAGGAGTAAATTAATAAATATGTACAAAGTAAAAAACAATTTAGTCCCAGAATACCTCACTAATCTTATTCCCAACGATCCAAATCCATCAGAAGATACAATACCAGACAGACGCCAGATATACCACCTTTTAGAACTAGGACTGAACTCTTTGACACATCTTTTTTTCCCAGCCAGAACCAATTTTTGGAACCAACTTCCTTTTGAAGTACGAAATTCAGAGTCTTTATTTGATTTCAAACAGAAAATTACCCAAAATGTACCAAGATCGGTAAAGCAAACTCAACTTTATTATGTTGGTAAACGATTGCCGGCAGTCATCCACGCTAGACTGTGCATGGGCCGCAGTCAGCTGAATGCTCACCTGTTTGATATTGGTGTTATTGATTCTCCAGAGTGTAGATTCGGGCAAGACATTGAAGATGTATGGCATTATTTTTTTGTCTGTCCCTATCATATCCTCCAAAGGAATGATCTCCACAGCGTTGTAATAAATTATACTCCTTTTGGTCTGGAATCAATCTTGTATGGTGCTTCAGGCTGCAGTTTCCAAAATAATAAATACATATTTCTGGCTGTCCATGACTATATCTTAAAAACTAGACGCTTTTAATCTGATGCCATAACATAATTCAGTTAGTTCATTGTTAATCGTGCGACTGTTACCTTGCTCAGAAAATATATTTACATCTTTCACATTTAGCATGTGATTTGTTATATCTCTGTAGCCCCACTGTCTGTCTTGTTACACTTGTGGTGTCTTCCTTCAACTGGTTGCTGAATGCAATGCTCTGTGTCCCGTTTACTGTGGATGGTAAGTGTACCTAGAGCATCGCACTTGGTATTTTGTTGTTTCGTCTGTCCTGTCCATTCGTCTTTCTTCCAAAAGAGGGGTTAATATAGGGCTTTGCCCTTCTCCCCAATTGTATTCGGTCGAATAAAATATGTTTAAATCAATTAAATTTTCCGTGTTCACCTAATTTGCCTAAATTAAAGCACTAGAACTTTGGGTCATGGTGCATTGGATGCAGTTATGTCACAAACCAAAAAGAAGTTGGAATGACCCCTCTCTCTATAATAGTTTTGGAGATATAAAACTTTAAAATTGTTCAAGTGCCCGTAATTAGCATAATCTAAAATTGTACACAATTCATTTTTCCTCAGGTGTCTCTAGTCGTATAAAAAGGAGGAACAAAATTTTGGAGGTGACCACCCAGCATAGGTCACCTTACATAACAGGCCTGAATGTTTATGTGTTGCCATTACTTTCCATCGTAATTTACAACTTGGGAACTTTATAACTGGTGGGTACGGAAACAACAAACATGTATATATATATATATATATATATATATATATATATATATATATATATATATATATATATATATATATATATATATATATATGTATATATATATATATGTATATATATATATATATATATATATATATATATATATATATATATATATATATATATATATATATATATAAACCCACCAAAATGAAAAAACACTCCCCCAAAAAAACGAACAAAAAAAACAAACAAACAAAAAAAAAAACAAACAGCAAATAATAATAAACCCCCAAAGCAAAAAAAAAGGACAGTTTTGTTAATTTAAATACTAAAGCGTTTGTACATTTTTGGTAAAAGAATGTAAAACTTTTAACGTGTGATACCGATCCGAATTTCCTTTTCTACCCTGAGTAGCACATGGTTAACAACTGATAATATTCATGACATAGTCAAAAACTCTACCCAGATGAGCCTGTTTCCTTTGTGTTCGTTGCACTTTAATGTAAGAATTCCCGCCTATATTAAATCATATTTATTACATGTAATATATTATTATTATTATTATTATTATTATTATTATTATTATTATTATTATTATTAGTAGTAGTAGTAGTAGTAGTAGTAGTAGTAGTAGTAGTAGTAGTAGTAGTATTGCAGGAACATGGAAAATGGTCCGCATGGAATTTACAATTTGGACAAGTGCCATGTTTCAAAATTCAGAGATGATGATTGAGATGCATGGCGCGGGTGTTTTCCCCATTTCTCGGTAAACGTTTGTCGTATGTTACCTGAAATGGATAACATGTTCTTGACAACATGTTAGTACCTGCCTTGATTGGAAAGGATTTTACTGTTACAAATGGATTGTTTTATAGAATTCCAAGAACGTGCCTGCACGGCTTTCATTTAAGATCGAACAATTTGCTTAATAAACCAAGAAAATATTGAGTCATGCCAAATTTAGCCCCTGAGGATCAAACTGCGTGAGAAGAATCAATAGTTTTGCTCGTTCTGATGTGGTAAAGACGAAAGTTGTAAAATTTTATACTAATTAGGCACACGAAAAATTTAAGTGTTTGTCAATTTCAAAACAATTATAGATAAAGGGGCCACTCAGTTTTAATACGACACATGCATATTAATTTCCCACCCCAACTGCATACCTGATTGCCTGGTCTCGCTTGGCGAGATTTGGCGAGACACGGGTCGGTACCTGTGTGGACAAGCAGGATATCACTAATATTTGGAAATGAAGAATACTTATTAAAGGCAGGTGGAAATTTTCTTCATATATATGGCTAGGAAAGTACTAGATGAATACCAGTTTGGCATTTGTGAACTTAAATCCCCCCCCCGCCCCAAAAAAACAACATAAAAAAATACAATAAAAAAAAAGATAAAAAAAAAACAAAAACAAAAAAAAACCCAGCAAAATATAAGAAAAACAAAGCAAAACAAAACAAAACACCCCCCTCCCCCCCCAAAAAAACCACGCTAATTTTGAGAAAAATGAGCATAAGGCCCTGTCTGTCACCCGCACGTCCCCCGTGGTCGCCAGGCGTCGAATCCTTGCTTTGCGGTGGGAAATTAATATGCATGCGGCGTAATTTGCTAAAGGGTTGTGTTTAAGGTACATTCAAACGGACATATTCGTATCAGCCAACATTGACTGCGGCCCTTCTCAAGCAGTAAAGATTTCCGAGCAATACAATCCTGCCTCAACCATGATAAGGGTGCATGCAAAGCGAATGTACCTAACCCTCTGGAAAAGTCTTACAAGAAAAAACATCGACAATACCCAAATATTTTAAGCTCCCTTTATGTTTGGAACATGAGTGAATAACTTTCTTAACTTTGCTGTCTTGAAATTTTTCACATTTCGTTTGAGAAAAACATTTGGCCCTGCTTAATATATGGATTTGCCTCCCTTCCTATCATGTTTCATGCTGTGGAATAGGGGGCAGCACGGAGCTGCAAATAACATGTATAAGTTTACCTCACACACGCACATACATACATACAAGACAAATATATATATATATATATATCTGTATATCTATTTCTTGTACTCAAGGTGCACACTCACGAAAATATTCATTGCATATCGAATTTGTTTAAACCTACAATGATAATGGTTCACAGTCTACAATGATAAATAGAATAAAAAGATACAAGAGTCGTGAAACATAATATTCATTGTGTACAGAGAAATGTGACCAGATCAATAACTTTATCCTTATTTAGTATTGAACTGTATTTCTTATCGCGAGTCTCGCATAATTCTCTTATCAGATTAACTGACTAGTATTGGTTCATCATTGACACTGTACAAACTTATTATTTGAGTTATAATATTATGCTCGTCTTTGAGCAAAAATATCTATCTAAATTATAATCGAGACGAATGAAATTAAGCGACTTCCCTATTGTTGATTGCCTAACATATATTGTTATTTTGGCACATAAGCCCAACACTTCATTGTCATTTACTTTTATGGAATACAGAATCTTTATTTTCCTGTTGTGAATTTGGGCTTTGATGGAAATGTCTTCTCAGACATGCTTAATTAAAGAACTGTGCGTATTTGTGGTAACTTCTAAATAAATCTACCTGGGTTTCGCCATGTTACAAATATATTTTGTATTTCTGTCCTGAAAAAGTTCCAGAACTGACATCCGTAGTGCGAAGTGCAATATGTCCTAAATAACTCATCCAAGAAGCTGGGCAGGAAAGGCATGACCAAATTGTCCCAGCACAACATTGACTTTGGGATAAAATTTGTTTATATATTTTTCCAAACAGTTTTCTGCTGGATTTGGCCCAATTAAGCTACTTAAATGGACAAATTGTCTGACATAATCTAAGAGTGACACATTTGAATATATTTGCGATTTCCATTCAGCTTCAGTATACGATAAAATTTTGTTTTTGGTTGAGTCGAATATGACAATTTACTCGGTGACAAACATAAAACCCACGTCAAGAATTGTTTTCATTACATACGCAGTTAGAGCAGACAGTATCAAGTCATCAGCATATTACGAGGACCAATGTATGTGCTACGGATGTGGCAGCCTCATGGAAACTTCTTTGGACTCATTAACAGCTCACCTATGTAAACGAAGAGGATGGGTGAAAGAGCTTCATCCTGTTTGACTCCATTTCGACTAAAGCTTCTGGTGCTGATTTTATAAGTGCAAAACTGCTTAAAGAAGCTGCACCTGTTATCTTCCCCTCACTTGCTAAATATTTAACTTATCACTTTCCAAGGGATGGTTCAACATTATTATCATTTTGAATTGGTACTCAGGTCACTATATTTCATGACTCCCCCTCCCCCCAAATTAATACTTTAAAAATGATGATTTACGCCCCCCTCCAAAAAAAAATCATACCAAAATCGCACAAAATAAGCCAAAAATTGACAATCATTTTCTATATTCTGTGAAAGAGTACAGACCCATCCCCCTGAGTACCGTAAGTACTAATCAAATATGATGAAAATTTTGAAACATCTCTTAAGCTAATAGACAATTCCCTTCAGCTTGGAAAAGAGCAAACGTTTCTCCAATTTATAAAAAGGCCCCAAGAATTCATGTCATAATTACAGGCTCGTGTCTCTAGTCAGCTCTGTTGGTAAAAGTATTTCAAAAGATAAATTTTAAGCTCGTTTTCCCTTTTGCGGCATAATATTGTTATCTCTGCTCGACAATCTAGCTTCACCCGGGGCCACTGGAGGGTCAATCAGTTACTCCTCCTCTATCATGAATTATGTTTAGCCTTGGATCAACAAGAGGAAGTACGAATAATTTTCTTGGACATTAGTGAAGCTTTTGACAAGGTTTGGCATTCTGGCATTTTGTACAAATTAAAGAGAGCAGGTATTGAGGGAAATCTTCACGATTGGTTTGCGAATTATCTAAAGAATCGTTACCAATGCGTAGTTATTCAAGGCCAATCCTCCAGTTGGGGTAAAATTTGTGCTGGAGCCCTTCAAGGTTTCTGTGCTTGGTTCTCTTATGTTTCTTATTCATATCAACGACATTGTGGATCTTGTTCGTTGTAACATAAAATTGTTTGCTGATAATACCTCTCTGTACTTGAATATAGATAATCCCTTTACTGCCGCTGAAATTGTGAATTCGGATCTTGCTGATGTTGATCAATGGTCCAAAGTTTGGCTTGTGACCCTCAATACTCTAAAATCTGATCCCATGCTCATCTCTCGTAAGACAAACCACATTAACCATCCACCTATTCATTTTCAGGGTCATGTATTGCAAAATGTTGCCCATCACAAACATCTTGGACGTACAATACGCCCCGATTTCAGATGGACCGAGCACATTACTGAAATCTCTAACAAATTTAGTAAATTAACATTAAGAAAAGCGTAAAAATTAGATTGGACAGAAATACACTCGAAAACTATGGTCGTCAAGTGTGGAGTGCCTGTGCTGTATTTGATGAGGAAAGGCTGGAAAACGTTCAATTAAACGCTGCTCGTATCGTTACAGCTGTAATGCACGGAACGAGCAATGCTAAGCCATATACGAGAAAACCAGATGGTCGACTCCAGCCAAACATAGAGAAATATCAAAGTTGACGTTCATGTGCGAGCTTGTTAACAAACTCGTTTCTGATTCATAGTGCTCAATTCTTTTTACTACTTCTACTGCGGGTAACCAAAACTATCATTGTCGTCAGCAATTTAATATTCCCTGCTTGTGCTGAACTCTTTGATAATTCTTTTTTTTCCCCTCGACTGTTAAGCTGTTGAATCAGTTACCAGTAGAAATTAGAAAATTAGAAATTCAGCGTCAACCAAAATCTTCAAATAAAATATTATGAAGCCAGTTGTCAGAGCTATCAAATTTTCTGAATTATGCAATGTTGGCCACAATCTCTCTCAGTTCAACACATCCCCTTCGCCTCATGCTGGTCAATTAAATTCTTACTTGTTTATGATCGGCGTGAAAGATACACTTTTACGTGTTTGTGGTATAGCTAGTGAAGATGTTTGGCACTACTTCTTTATTTGTCTTATTTATGCTGTTCAGCCATCGGTCCTCCATACTACAATATCCTTGTATGGTCTTTTCACATAACAAACAGTTTCATACGGCTGTCCTGAATGTAAAGATTGTGATTCTTTTCAGCAGTTCATGAGTTTATTTCCGAAACTAGCGACTTTAAACCAGCAGGCATTAGTTAGATTTATGGTCAAACAAACTGTATATCAGCTTCTGTTACATTGCTTCTTTATGATACACATTTGCAGACCTAATACCATATGAAATTACATTGTCCCACTATCTGTTACGTCATTGTGTTTGTCATCTCATTATATGTCTAATGCGTCAAATTGTGTCCAATATATGTTGTCTTTTCTCGCAAGAAGGATTCGAATGGGGCTTTGCCCCTTTTCCCAATTGCTGAAGTAATTATCTGATATGTTAATTTTGATGTATTTGATCAATAAAATACGTTTAAATCAACCAATGCCCAGGAAAGCTCAGTCTCAAGTCTACGGGGAACGGTTAAAGATTATTAAAAATATTGCAGTTTTATTTAATACTAGAAATACAACTTTGCATTCAGTACCTTTGTGGTTCCTAGCACCGAGGCCACACTTATCTCATAAAACTCTCAAAATTTTAACTTCAATACACGATTAGTATTTCTGTAGCCTCCTAGTTCCTAGCAAGGAACTTTCTGCGAAACTGGGCGAGACTAATCTTGAACTATATCGCATGTGGATTGAATGAAAATTTTTTCATAACATTCAATTTGAAGTTCGGGAATATAATACTAATCGTAGTTTCAAAATTATCATTATTATTATTTTTTTTGCCGGGGTGGGATGGGGTTGGGGGAGAACAGCCATAAAAGGTGATATTAAGCTCGGTTCGGAACCTGAAAATATATAAATAAAATAAAACTTTTGGTTTAAGTGTATTATTCCCTTGAATCTCTCGAATATAGCAATGAACAACTGAACGGTTTCAGCCCAGCAACCCGCAAAAACTATGAAAATATTCAAATTACTGTATTCGATAATGGTTTGTAGATGTCTACATTATTACAGTTAGAGATAAAAACAAGTTGATACATGACTGCAAGGGGCAATGCAAAGCACCTAGAATATATGTACATGTTTGCAATTTTGATATATTTTTGGACTAAACTGAAAAAAACAAACAAACTTAATCATGACATTGTGTATCATAGCCTTTGGTTTGATATCCGCTTAATTTGAACAAAGAAATCTCTTTCCCTTTCGTGTCTTGTTCCATGAAATACGTAGCTACGTGTAAGTTTATTTTAAATCCCAATAACAATGAGTCTAAAAGATGCCAAGAGTGCTGTGAACAATACAACTTGCCGACTCTGAAGTGGTGATCTTGATGGTCCTGAGGCTTGGAATACCATGTAATGTCCTCAGCGTTTATTTTCAAATTGATACATGAACTGTTGTACTACTTGTAGCCTACATTTATGAAGGATTAAAATACCTGCATTAGTGACCCAGGCGTTTGTTTTGACAGTTGCTTGCACGGAATACGTGGCCCCGAGCCTTGTTTACGCTTCACCCTCCTTCATTGTTCTTTCTTGTATGGCCTGCCAGGTTACCTGATCCGTTCACGTGGACTCCAAGTTCTCGGTAATTCAACTCTGCAGGATTCTCGTCTAAAACATCATGTACTGCATTATGTTCGTGTTTTAAATATACATAAATCTTTGAATATGTAAGAAAAACACGCGACCATTCACTGATCGAAATTACAAATATTAATGTGTCCCGAAAAATTGAGTATTTGGGTCGTAATAAATTCAGTGATCCTTAACGTTGGCTTCACAACATGTTGAACGTGTGTTTCTAAAGCCCCCTCGCACCATCCTCTCCCATAACAGTACAATGCTCAATGATTGAATTGTGTACACTCACAGTAGGTTCATGCTCTGACGTTTTTGTTGTTTAATAGGAATGGACGGGTGGGGTCGTTAGGAAGTACTGCAATGGTCTCCTTTTACTAAAATAAGGTAAATTGGCAAACGGCTGTGAGATAAAGACGCAAATCACAATCTTGTTACATGCCTATAGAGCTTGAAACATTTTTGTCAGAAATAAGTTAAACTTGCAGTGTTCGTGAACTCCTATACGTGTATACTCCTTGCTCACTTGCCTGCACAGCAGATACTACGTTCTTGTGTGCCATGCATTATAAAATTACTTAACTGGTCTTTTCGGGTATGCCATAGTTTTCAAATTTTCATCTTGTATAGATACCATTTTATTGTCCTGTGTGTGTTTTTTTTAATCAACATGTAGATTATTAATCAATGTTCCATCATTTGTAGTGTTTACTGTTAAACCACATAAGATAATATACAAGACTTAAACAAGGCCAGCATTAAGAATGTCGTTGAATACCATTTTCGTTTAAGAGTATTTTATTGGCAAAAAACAACTGCCCGACAGTCTCAGCAGCCTATATGAGGGCTTCTTGTACATTTATAACAAGACTACAAATGAGTTTGCGAACACCAATACACAGACAGGTCACGTACAGGACCACAAAATAGAAACAGCAAAAAGGGGGGGGGGAAGGGAATTGCTGTGTACCATTTTAAAATGCGTTGTTTACGTAACAAATAGAAGTATTGAGATTAAAAAAGAGCTTCTCGTCCTAATTTGTACCATAAAAGTAGGTACAACTAGAAAACAAGATTTGCTTCACTGCAAATCTGGGTGCCTTCAAAATGAGACCAGTTTGAAATGCTACACTTTGCCATTGTTCAACATTATCTAAATTTCGTGATTTAGCCTAATTTTTATAAAGTAAAATGCTACAACTTTGGTTCTTGGCTCATTGAATATGGCCATGTCACAAACTTATAAAATGAAGTTTGAATGAAGCTAGTATCTATAATTGTCTTGTAGCTATTCAACATTTTAATTTTGTGTATTTGCCTAATTTGCATAAATTGAAAGCCTACAACTGTGGTTTATGGTTCATTGGATGGAGCTTTGCCACAAACACATAAATAAAGTAAGATTGGCACCTCTATCTATGATAGATTTGAAGCTATTCAAGATTTACATTTTGCATGTTTACCTAATTTGCATAAATTAAAATCATACAACTTTTGTTCATGGTTCATGGGATGCGGCTTTGCGACAAACTAATAAATTGAAGTTAAAATGGCATGTCTATGTGCAATAGTTTTGGAGATATTCAACTTTGAAACTTTTCAAAGCCCCTTATTAGCATAATTTGAAATTCTTCTTAACTTACACTGTCCATTATATTGGCAGGTGTCACAAATCTATAAATGCACATTGAAATTTTGAGTATCTGCAATATTTTGGAAGATATGGAGCTTTTAAAATTTTAACTGCCCCTAAATTTGCATACTTTTTAACATCATGACTATTTCAAATGAGATGTACAATTTCACTGGTTAGATCAGTCACCATAGCAAGTTTGGTAGTTTTCGGAAATATACTACTTAAGAAAATCTCAAGACCAACTTGTTTGTGAAGAAGAAAGAAAGAAAAAGAAAGAAGGAAGGAAGGAAAGAAAGAAAATTCCAGTGTTTACTAATACAGTGAAACCTCTCTAAAGTGGGCACCCTTGGGACCAGAGAAAAGTGCTCACTCCTGAGAGGGTCATCCCTTGTGGGCAGTATGGATGAGTATGTGTGTATGTACATGTACATTATTCCTTCATGCACATATATATGTATATGTACATTGTATACATATTATAATTCAAGGGGATGTGTACAGTGTATACATGAAAGTCAAAACTGTCTTTCTTCCTTTATTACACAAACAAATTTTAACAGAAGCGGTCAAGAAACTACATATCCATGTACCTATGTACCTGTGCACCAAGACCAAGACAAGCACTATACTGTCTCAGTATTAGCTGTGAAGAACAGGGTTCATCTCATTGGTTACAACAAAACAAAGACACAAAAGTGTCCACTGAGATAACACAAATTCTACCCTCCTTGGTCTGGCCGACTCAGCTCTCTATGTAGTCTATTTTTAACAGAGGGTACACTTGGGCTTGTTCTGCCTAGAAGTACATGCCCTCTGATCGCTTAGGACTGCTAAGCCCAGCAGACTCCTAGCCTCTGGTGAAAAAGCTGCGACATCGGTCAGTCTCAGTCATGGTGCACTTACACCTCTGTCCAACATTAGTGTCAACATGGAGCGGATATGTTTCTTGATTTTTTCTTGTATGAACAGAAACAGATTCTCTGTATTTTATTTAGAACGTCATTACACAGTTGTTGGGAGTTCCCCCCCCCACCTCCCATTTGCCATAAGACCCAAACCTTTCAAACCATACACCTAGCAGGCATGGCTAGAAGGCTGCCAATGAGACAGGTTCGAGTATCATGAATGCAAAATGGTTCCCTAGCACCATGGAGTCTTGTAATATATAGTACAGCAGAAGCCCTGGTCAAAATGTGGATTGTTGGGAAATCACTGAATTTAGCATATATTAAAATTCCCCAACTTTTGTTTGCATGCTATTGGATTTGCCAGATGTCTCAACCCTATGTGTGTAAGTTAGAACTTTGTGTCTGGCTATAATATTTTTGAAGATATAAAGCTTTTAAAATTTTAATTGCCCATAATTTGCATAATTTCAAACATCATGACTATTCCAAGTCAGGTGCCTAATTTCACTGATGGGTCAGTCATAATGGCAAGTTTGTTGGTTTTCAGAATAATAGTATCCGAGAAAAACCCCGGACAAATTTGGTCTTAAATAAGAAAGAAAGAAAGAAAGAAAAAAAGAAAGAAAAAAAGAATTCTTAGAAAAACAAAATGTCTGGGTCGGCACCAAGGCATAACTATAAGATATCAAAGGAAATAAGGCGGACTTCGAAAAAACTTAAAAACGCTAGTCTTGGGAATTGCTTTTGAAGGAATATGACACCATTGGAAAGAGCTGAAGTTTTGTTACGTTTGAAGATTCACAACGCACCTGTTGCCCGGTTAATATGAAAGAGATAATTAAAAGAAATCCGAAAGCTCATTAGTGATGGTCACTCCTCCCACCAGCATGTCACCCGACACCATAGACGTCAACCGAATAAAATAATGAATTGAGATTTGACATATTCGACAACGCAAATGAAATATTTAAAGTATATCCTTTCATGTGGCGTTTTCATATTTAGCATTATCTCACAAGGTTCATTGGTCACTTTAGTTGCGATAATTTTAAACCGTAGAAACCACGTACCTATCCATGACCCAATGACCTTACATCAGTTATGAATAAAAGATGGATTTGAGATGAGTACCAGCTAATCAAAGAAAAAATGTCGCTATGCATGGATGAAGACAAACCGCCCTCCTTAATTACAATTGGCGGGACACAAGTGGTACTTTAAGTCTCATAATTACCCTTTGTTATATGCTTTATGCACTATTTTTGTCAAAAAAGCAAAGATTGATTGTAATCTACTAATGGACCTGCCAAGCATTTCGGTCATCATTAAACAACATTATTTTTCAAGCTGAAACAACTTGTTCTGTAAATACAGATATCAGATGCCACATTCGATGATAGCCCAAAGGGTTTATAGTGTTCACTTAGCTACCAAGGTGATGCATATCATGACTATTGTTGTGTTTTAAACTTGCACGTCACCCCTCCTCCGGTTTGCGTCAAATTCACCAAACGGTTCCAGACCCCTATCATAAATCATTTCCCCGTCACATCATTGCCTGAATTCGTTTTAGTTTAAACATATTTATTTCAATTGGATCGCCCTATAGTACATAGAAATGTCACCAATCGAGGGGTTCTCCAGAACATGGAGTGACGCACAAATTGTACATTACAAAACACGTAGAACAAAAACTTTGTGCAGAGACATGCTCAGTGATATATCAAAGCTGATTGATACTGCCAATATCGAAAGGCCAAACAAGTAATAAAGTTACCTATCCACGGAAAGAAGTGAATGAACATACCCGGGGAACATACCCATTCAGTAACTGGAAGACTGGAAGACGTATATGTATTCACTTGTCACTGTTTCCTCTTTTCATGGTCGAACAAAAGTGCTGTTGCGCTAATGTTTTTTTGTTTGTACAATTCGACTTGAAATAAAGATTATTATTATATTATCATTATTATATTATTATTATTAAATAGTCCTATCATTTTAAGCTACAATTAAGACATTCGGGACTTGAACTGATTTTCCGAGGGAGGCTACAATCACATTCCACAATGATTTTCATTTATTTACATGTAACAACAGACTACGTTATTTGAATTTCGTCGGCAACCTAAATACTTCGGCATTTGACAGTATGGTTTGAATGTTACACTTGACAGTACTGTTTGGAAGCATAATCCGCGAAACATGGCATATTTTAAGCCATCTCTAACCCACGTTTTGTCTAAAATACTGATCCAAGCTGCTATTACAGATTTCATCACAAGATGACATTGTAGCATTACCTGATGCACGTTCAACTAGAACAAGGTAGAACATGCATTGACTGCGAAGAAGACTCTGATGTTCTTGTTTATGTATGTCACATTGCTAGTTATGTAGAACTAGGCCGCTTCGCAGGCAAGGACATGCATAGCAGGCATCCGTTTAATATCATACTTACCTAATGAAAGTCATCTCCTGTTTCATAATCTTAAAATAAGACTTTTGCTTTAACAATATTTGTTCATGATGATAAAATACCACGCTATACGTCTCATATGATTAAATGAGTTGGAGAAATACCCATATGCATGTGTGCCGTAAAACACTTAAAATTTCTCCAAGCATACAGTGCCAATATCGGACCAT
Source organism: Hermodice carunculata (assembly GCA_964020975.1). Lineage (NCBI taxonomy): Eukaryota > Metazoa > Annelida > Polychaeta > Eunicida > Amphinomidae > Hermodice > Hermodice carunculata. Next base: position 43,009,021 of record OZ026613.1, read on the forward strand.
GTTATACTTTCATTGGATCAATCTTCAAGTGACATCTTGTGCAAAAGGCTGTGCTAACAATCTGAACGGGTCTTATCAGCGCTAGATAAGTGAAGTACAAAGTCAGGACTGGTGCGTACGTTTTTTTTTTACAAAGTTAACACAATGATCCCAGCGATGACAGGTATTTCCATACTCATATTTAGACATAATAACACTGAGTTTTATACAACGCAATCCTTTTGGCATGATTCGCTCGTAGTTCTATGTCGGTACTTTTGTATTGGCCGTCCATATACTCAAAGGCCCCTCATATTGCCATTCACAGCGAATATAACCATTTTGTGTTCGTTTTGTTTGCATGAACATTTTTCACGAAGTGACAGGATAAAGCTTGTTCGCTCTGGCTGTCGCTTATCGATATGTACTTTTCAGGCGACAATAGGCACATCTCAGTGACGAAAGGAAGTCAATCAATGAAGTCGATGTTGATGTGTTCTAAAGTAACCTTGAGACCTTGCATACACATTTTGTGTTAGGAAAACGTACAAAATGATACATGAATTACAAATACAATGTATATACATACATATATATATATATATATATATATATATATATATATATATATATATATATATATATATATATATATATATATATATATTTATATATATATATATATATAAACAAACAATCAAACAAACAAACAACTTGTGAAGTCAGGTAGGTTTACTTTCTAAATATAATGTACTTGCGAATTGGGAAATACACTGCAAAAAGAAGTTTATCTAAAATGTGTTTATGTTCATTTTTAATTGTATATAAACCATATGTGGATAAAAGTTGGTTTAGAATATGTTCTGTGATGGAAATGAATTTTTAAATAGACACTACAATTAATACTATGTTTAAGTATATATATATACATATATATATATGTATATATATGTATATATATATTACATATGGCGTATGAGAGAGAGAGAGAGAGAGAAAGAGAGAGAGAGTATGTAACTCCCTTATATGGTTATGTGAAAGCCAAAGAAAAGCTTATATTCTTTGAAATTACTTTGCTTTGTATTACGTAATCTAATAAAAGGCAGGGTTCATAAGCGCAAGACTGGACCATCTGAAGCACAAAATATATTTGTTTACGTCATAACAAATGGTTGAGACATATTTTTTATGGACTGATCAGTCAGCAGGTGTTTGAAAATATTCCAAATTATTGAATCTATTAACACACCTTCAGTACTGTACAATCACACAGACACATCCACCTATACATGCTATAAAGCATGTGTGTAAATATATAGGCCAGACCACTAACGACCCTAAGTCATTACAAGGTTTTGCTTCGATACGAAGAATAACAATTCGCACTGGATATCATAGAGCAGAGCTCGTTCGCTTTGCTCACTTGTTCTTCACATATGGCACCCAGTGATATTTTTCGTATCGACACCAAACCATGCTATAATCTATCTATCTATCTATCTATCTATCTATCTATCTATCTATCTATCTATCTATCTATCTATCTATCTATCTATCTATCTATCTATCTATCTATCTATCTATCTATCTATCTATCTATCTATCTATCTATCTATCTATCTATCTATCTATACATATATATATATATAAAGTCAACAATATATTTGCCATTAAAAGGAAAATACAAACATATTTGCATAAAAAGTTAATAACGTCAGGGTATAGATTACTATATGAAACTGTAGAACTAAGACATCAGACCCGTGGCTCACTGGTTGGAGACATATGTCCAATTTACCAAAGGTATAAACGCTACAATTGTCCATACACATGAACAGCATAATATCAAAATATGATGTAGGAAAGCTACACAGCAGCAACAAAATACAAATACGAACAAACAAAAAGACAAGCCGGTGCCCAAGAACATCAGTCATAAATTCATACTGGTATTTGCTTTGGAATATAACGAATGACACCTAATGTTCATCGCGTATTTAATTGTGAGCATTTAAAGTTATAACACTAATATAACAACATACTAAGTAGTTCTTTTTACGCTGTTAATTGTAAGCTGATTATATCAAGGTTTATTATTTTATATTTCTAAAGTCCGAAAGTCCAGTCAGCTTCCCTTGTATTTAGCATTACGCCACATGTCACATATAGTATCTTGTCATTTGCATGGTGACTTCATCTGCTTTGGTCTCGTGCTGTCTAAGTGCAATATTCGTATTGCTAAACTGCAACGTCAAGCAAGTAGTTTCTGGACCACCGCAGTTGTAAACCATAACGGTGTTGACCCTGCACGCGCACAGGCGCATCGGCCAATCGCCGGCCACGTGCTCATCCACAGTTACCACTCGATGACCAACAGACCCAGCGGTGGCTGTTGTAATACATATTTGACCTCTCTTGGATGCACACTAAAGAGAAGCAGGAAAAAGTAAGAAAAAAAATAGTCGAGAAACTGAAATTTGGACATAAACGATTGGATGAATATTATGGGTGGATTAGTTGCTGCTGGTCCGGCTCTGCTTCTGGTGGTGCTCTTGTTGGGAGCAAATGCAACAACAGATGGCCCGAGCACGTGCAGCGGTGTTCTAGCGCGGATTCCATTTGATTAAGAGTAAAGTGCCGTTCCCTGAATGAAAAGAACATTACACTGTACATGCAATTTAATTACAGAGAACAGTGCATTTGGATTTGCAAGACTTAGATACAAGAATTAAATAACAAAACTGGGATATCGAATCCCAGGCACCAGTCAAAACGCAAATAGGCGTCTCAGTGGGTCGCGGGTTTTGAATTCAGGGAACCTGGTGAACAATGTCTCGAGAGACAAATGGTCCGGGAATAATGGTAGTTGTAGTTGGTGTTGATAGTAATAATGACAACAATGATAATTGGCTAAATTGTTAATTCTGCTTCACTCTAAATACAGCTGTCTGTGTTTGTAAACATAATGCACAAAATAAGAATTTTGCAAATCAGCATATTCAAAACAGTGTCCTATAAATGATCGACAAACCCTCTTATTAAAATATCGAGAGTGGTAGCTAAACATATTAATCATCTCCTGTGCACTCAGGACATTTAAGTTCCCATCTCCCAAATTACAAGTGTCATTTATTATATTTCCTTACACCGCACCTAATCAACCTGTCATCTGAGGTAACAGTGTATATTTCAATGCTACCATGGACAATTATTTTCAGTTTAAATGGGTTTCCATGACATTACTTTTTCGTACTAATGAATGCGAATTCAGACTTAAGTGGATTTGTGTCCATGCAAATGGTAATAACACTGGGCGTACATGAAAATTAAACTTTAAAACACTGATAGGTGACAAGTTGCAAGCCTCAATGGCACTATGAATTACTCTTTCAGTGCTGTGTCAGAAAAACGTAACTTTCGTGTTAATTTGTCCAGGAAGTTTCGGCCACAGCCAGCAAATATACTGCCCAATAAAACATTACGTGAGCTTGAACCTTTTAGTGCTTACAGTTTTCTTGCTATACCATTGCATATCTTGGTCTTTGTACCCCGCTTCCAATTTGCAATGAGCAAACTTCAGTCTGCATCATGAAGTTTACACTACAGGCTAGCATCTTTAATGCTGCAAATGTAATATCGCGGGTATATAACTGGCCGACATTTGAATTGAAGGACCTACAAATTATAGATAATGGACGTACATTCATTTGGATGTCAAGCGACATATTCTTTGTTTTTGTCATTTTTTTAAAAACCAAAATATTAGCCGTCATTGTTACTGGTCAGTGACTATTATATCCGAGCTGTTATGGATTAATCATCAATTAAGGAATACATACAATCAAGGCGGGTGACTACTCTCTTTGCCACAATAGATTTGTAAAAATCAAAGGACCTGCAGTCCATCCCTTAATTTCTTCAGAAATGGTGGGCTGCTAACTCAAAGAAAAAGAAGTGATGTTTGCTATTTTATCTTTCAGGTGCCGCTGTTCTTTGGCTAATTCTATGTGCGGCGCGTGTGTAAAGAGTATTCTTTGTGAAATTCTTTGAAATCATTTCTTTTAAGTCTTGTTGTTCAGGAGCTTTCTTTTAACACCTTTTCGTGTCAACCTGGTTTTTGTGACTGACTCATTTCAACTAATTGTTACACTGCTGGGTTCTCACTTTCGGGTTTGTCACTTTCCAAAACCTGTGCTCATCTATAGTGACCATTGTCATCATAATACCAATTTTCATTGTGGCCACACATACTCGCTCTTTCCGTTTCAATGGTGCATTGAACTTTATTACAATTTAAACAAAGTAATTGGCCAATGATCTATGGACTATCCTACTAATACATTCGAACAATATGTCCATACAATTTTATCACAGCAGTAAAAACTGGTTCCCCTTATCTGAACGACATTTATACTGCCCTAAATATAGAATCAAGGCGCAGAGATTTCAATAGATCGGCATTTAGTATTTGGCGACAGTTTGACCACTGAAAACTGTAGTCCAATGTGTCATCTTTCACCTGGATTTATTTTCCATGTGTCCAGCAGGGCGGGCAAGCATTCAGAGGATTACTGTCATATCATGCGCACTTATTGAAAGGCAACACCGGGTGATCACAAAGCTGTAAGCTCCAGTGTTGGATTGAAAAACTTGATGTTCTAGCAGGTGGGTTTGATCCACCAACGAGCAATCACACGTGAAATTAGCAAACCCGGGTCATTTACTGCCCTGCTTTCAGCAATACGCCTCTGTATCAGGGGAGGCGTCCTCGGCTTTGCTTCATTGATCCAACCATACTGACCATATAGTCAACAATACATTCATCACGAAGCGTGTTTCCGTTTGCTTTCCATTTGTTTTATGGGGTGTTCTCATGGCCAATTACAACGAAGGAAAACCACCTCCGGATCAACCGAGTGGTCAAGTTTTTTTCCCTCATTTTTCACACGGCATTAATCAGTCTGTGATATGAATTGCCATTATATGAAGAAATCACCAGGGATTGTTACTTCTTGTGTTCATTGTAGTGTTCGGAGTGCCTATCATTGTAACTTATCAATATTTCCGTACAAACACCTGCAAGTCTCCACTGATTGTTGTCTGTTTTGTGCCGGCCACACGGCGAATCATTATACAAAGAGGCCTGATTGTGGATATATCTGTATTAATCTGACCCGCGGGCAGCATACCAGCCAATTATCCAAACCGGTGGCTCTACTTTCCCAGATTCTAGTATTTCGCACAGGAAAGAAAATCAAAACATAGGCCATATGTTCAAACCTACAGAGCAAGGAATTACTTTAATAGAATAAAATATAAAAGCTGTAAAAGTAATTCTATCTTAAAATTTGTTGTGCTCACTTGTTTTTTCATAGAAATTTTGTTTTGTGCGCCATATGCTCTTATTTTTCTTCACGTTGAGACAATGATTGCTTTACGGCAGTACCGTAAAAGAAGAGATACATTTTGGCTACGATCACGATGTTGATCATATAACATTGTGTAAGACAACATGGTTTGAAAGATATGTTATACACGAGGGACCACGGGGTTCTGAAAGAAAAGATTTTTAGACCACGAAACGGCCGGGTCTGGAACCAGCAACCTATGGCACTAAACAAATTGACACTTCTGTAGAAGAATATTCATCCTTAGGTAATGAGGAAAGAACACAGTTTGTGGAATGTGGTTTTATGTTATTGCATATCATGAGAGTCGTACTATATCGTTTGTGGTCCAACACAGTGTACTGCTTTCCTGCAAAAGTGTTTCTTCTAAGTGGTATTTTGTTACACGAATGGACTGTTTGACTCCAAAGCAGACATAATTCCTTGTAGTCTCTACTACACTTGTTCTGTCCTTCTTAGATGGATTTTATTTCTAGTAAGGGAAATAAAACTATACTGTACACCTTCCCCTCGACTGAGACACCAATAAGGAAATTGACCATTATCACCTTTGCAGATATCAGCCTCTGGCCCCTATTGTCCTGCAGCCTGTTACCATGGTAACCATACACAGCCAATTAGAAATCGAGTCACTTTTCCAACGTTAAAACAGTTACCTTGTTAAAGAGGTCAGACCCCAGAAAAGTAGATATAACACGGAGCTCGGGTCTGCTTTGGAAGCAAATGATCTGTGTCCATAGCCTTGATGTAGGCATAACAATATTCCATCATGGACCAATATTCTAACAAATTTATGGTACAACTGCTATACAATTGAAGAAAAATTAAAAGGCAAAATAATTCTTATTTTCAAGTACCTCCCCTTCAGTCGTCATCTGTGGCTTGTGCACATTAGTATCCATTGTATATATATATACATTTACCCACATATGTTCAATTATCTGTCGCTTATCAATTTTTTTCCTGCTTCATATGTCCTCCTCTCCAGAATAATGGCAGTTTGCGATCTTGTATTTTATTGTGATCCCATGTGTTACGTATAACTGTGTATTTTGTCATTTTATGTTGTATCTTATTCTCTTTTACACTTTTTTATCTTTACATTACTCTATGTACAGTTATATTTGTATATATTTTGTATTTACACGAGGAGAAGAATTTGTATTAGCGTTTGGCTACTTTTCTAATCCTCTCAAAAGAAATAAAGTATATGAGCAAACATTCTTATTTTCAACAACAACGACTACAACAACGACAGTGACGACTACGACAACAACAATAACAATAATGATGATAATAAAGGACGCGTCCGATGTCAAATGATGTTTTTATTTATCCACTGTGTTTCCTAAGTTCAATCAGTTCGACTGAAATGATTATCTCGTTTTGCTGGAGTGCTGGAACCACAGCCTTTCCTGTAGCATTTTCAGCAGACTGTACATATCCTAAACAATAACTTTATCAAACTTAAAGAAATGGAAGTTCGCTCCCTCGTTACTAGTGATTATCATATGGCCATAACTGCAAGGTCATATGCAAATCATGTCAATCTCAATTAACGTTACTTGTAGTAGGAAGATAATTTATACCGCCATTCAAGCTTAATGAGGCACTCTTTATAAGAGAAGGTCACATTCAGGCATCAGAATATGCCTGTATAATTACGTGAAATAGATCCTGTATGCTTTCCTTCATTGGCTATTAGGCAATGATTATTATACCCCCAGTAAAAAATGTGCTGTTACAGTGACGCTATATGTTATCAAATAATACCTTTGTACACTGCTATCAACATATGTGAGACTCGCATTTGATGCATACAAAGCTAGAACTTTTCTTTCTATCTTTTATTCACTTTATAGCTTCCTTTCATTTGTTGCTTATATATTTATTTATTAATGTTTAGTTTAAATTTTATTTTATCGTGCTTCCTTTTCTTTATTTTATTCTACAATATTTTTCCTTTGTTCGTTTCAACCAACCCTCCTTGTTTCAACACATTTCAGCTAGGTAAACCATTCAGTCATAAGCAGTGTTTGCATGGAATCCAGCCTCATACGCATATACAAATGAAGGCAAAATAGCAAAGATTTAAAACATACAATTCACCAAGCTCATGTTACCATGTAAGACTCTGTTATGACCTCGTCTATACTTAAAATAACACCAAACCTCTGTGTCCTTGGTCGTATTGGCATCTGATTTGTAATTTCTCGCCAAAAGAAAAGTTCTGGGCCCTGTGACAAAATAATCTTGGCCATCGTTATCATCATTTACAAAATGGCATCAGCGTGGTAAAAGTCCCCTACGCATTCATGACCTGGGTACAGGTATCACAATACCACAAAAAGTGCCGAGATTATCAATCGTGTAAACCTTAAAAACAGTAACAACAATAGAAAAGAAGATTTGCTTCAAAGCAAATCTGTCTGTGTGCCTTCAAAAGTTTTAAATATTAATTGGTACAACTTTTGTCCTTTGGTACTTCACATTCCATTAAGCTTACGGCTGAATGAAAATTTCAAAGTCCAAATGAACTTGATCTTTGACCTTTACAGGTCACATGTAAATTGCAAAAATGTACAGTGTTACAATCCCCACAATTTAAGTCCAACATGATTAGAATTGGATGGAAATTGGCCAAATTATGGCTGGGTGAAATTTTCAAAGGTCCAAATGATGTTGACCTTTGATCATTAGAGGTCACATGTAGTTTCAAAATGTGCAGTGTTACAATAGCTACAATTTGAACCCAACATGATCAAAATTGGATACAAATTGAACAAGTTATGGCTAGAAGAAAGCCACCATTGAAAGTGGCCGACCTTGAAATGACCTTTGACCTTGAGATGACCTCTACCTGAAGTGGACCTTGACCTTTAAAATGACATTTTGACCTAAAATTGACCTTTGACCTTGACCTGACCTTGACATTTGAGATGTCCTGTGCCTTTCTATGGCCAAACACCTATACATTTGGAACCACATTTACTATAGTATATAAGATATTGAAGATTTAAAACTTTAATTAGCCCTAATTTGCATTATTTTGAAAAGCATGATCTCTCACTATAAAAAAGCAAGCCTTCATTTATACAAGTATAATTGTGCCAAGTTTGGAGTTTCTATGTATAATACTTTTCAAATGAAATGTCGGACAAATTTGCCTGGAAAGAAAGAAAGAAAGAAAGAAAGAACTAATAAGGAAGATTTGCTTCAAAGCAAATCTGTCTGTGTGCCTTCCAAAGTTTTAAATATAAAATGGGACAACTTTTGTGCTTTGGTACTTCACATTCCATTAAGCTTATGGCTGGATGAGAATTTCCAAGTCCAAATGACCTTGACCTTTGACCTTTAACCTTTACAGGTTTGGATGTAAATTGCAAAAATGTACAGTGTTACAATACCCACAATTTAAGTCCAACATCATTAGAATTGGATGAAAATTGGCCGAGTTATGGCTGAGTGAAACTGTCAAAAGTCCATATGACATTGACCTTTGACCTTTAGGGGTCACATGTAATTTACAAAATATACAGTGTTGAAAAAGCTACAATTTGAGCCCAACATAATCAAAATTGGATACAAATTGACAAAGTTGAGATTACCTCTACCTGAAGTGAACCTTGACCTTTAAAACGATATTTTGAACTAAAATTAGCCTTTGACCTTGACATGACCTTGACATTTAAGATGACCTTTGCCTTCCTATGATCGAACTCCTATAAACTTCGAACTATATCTACTATAGTATATGAAATATTGAAGATCTAAAACTTAATAAGCCCTCATTTGCATAATTTTGAAAAGTATGACCTCTCATTATTAAAAGGCGAGACTCCAAAAATGTGCAGTATTACATTAGCTACAATTTGAGCCCAACATGATCAAAATTGGATAAAAATTGACAAAGTTATGGCTAGAAGAAAGCCACCATCGAAAGTGGCTTTTGACCTTGAAATGACCTCTACTTGAAGTGGTCCTTGACCTTCAAAATGACATTTTGGCTTTATAATGACATTTTGACCTAAAACTGACCTTTGACCTTGACATGACCTTGACATTTAAGATGACCGTTGCCTTGATATGATCGAACTCTAATACACTTGGAACTACATCTACTGTAGTACATAAGATATTGAAGATTTAAAACTTTAATTAGCCCTCATTTGTATAATTTTGAAAAGCATGACCTCTCATTATAAAAAGACCTGACTTCATCTATCGAAGTATAATTGTGCCAAGTTTGGAGTTTCTACGTATAATACTTTTTAAATGAAAGGTCGGACAAATTTGCCGGTAAAGAAAGAAAGAAAGAAAGAATTCCTAGAAAAACAGTATGTCTGTGTTGGCACACAGACATAGAAAGAAAGAAGAAAGAAAGAAAGAAAGAAAGAAAGAATTCATAGAAAAACAATATGTGTTGGCACACAGACATAAATAACAACACAGCGACAACTACAACAACAACAAAGGCAACCAGAGCTTGATATAGTTGTTTCCATGTTGCAAAGGACGGGAGGTCATCTGTTTAATTACTATTTTCACAATGCTGAACGGCCGAGTTGGTTTTGTGGAATCCTCTGGATATCCTGCATTGTCTTCAACTGCTATGTCAGTCAAGTTAGTCCAATGGGTGATGATTTTAGTACATGATGTACTGTGGTTTATATTCTGCGTCTGTCAAAAACATTTACAACAGACAATGTTAGCAACCCCAATAAAGACTTATGATATTATGTCCTTTCCCGTTTGCCATATTTTGTCCCACTGTTATTACTGTCGTCGTCGTCGTCGTCGTCATCATCATCATCATCGTTGGAGAAACTACATATCAACAACGGGAGCTCAGCAGGTAAGGGCATGGCCCTGTGCGTCTAAACACTGCCATGAATTTACTTGGACTTCGAGTATTTCCTACCACAATCCCTTTTCAGCGCAGACTGTATTATATGGGGCTCTGTAGATTATGTTATTTCTCAAAATACTGTTTATTATATGGATACACCTCTAGCACAAGCTAGTAGTATTTTGAAACCATCATAACATGTACGAGCTATTTAGCGTCTCCTTATTTGTGGATATGTGTGTTCTGCAGGTTACTTATTTGAATTACACACGTAATAGTTATTATGTTAGGTTGATCAATCTCACCTTTATTCTGAAAATACTGTTTGTTATGTGGATCCACTTCTAGCAAAAGCTAGTATTTTGAAACCATCATAACATATGTCAGCTATTTAGCGTCAACTTTCTTATAATATTGGGCTGTTATTGTTAATACTGTTATTTCCTATTTCCCCTGTCAACAGTGAATAGTTATATGCCTTGTGTCGCAACCTCTACCACATATTCTGTGCAGGGTATTACTACTGCGATTTACTTGTATATCACGACATTCATATTTTACATATATACAAATGATCTGGTAACATAGTTTGTAATGTCCTGTATGTACTGTACATATATTGTATGTTTTCTCCGTGTCTGGAGAACCCATTATATTAGTCATTTCATGTACTATAGGGTAATTCAGCATAAATAAATATGTTTAAATTAAAATTTAATACTATCATTTGTAGGCTAGACCTACTGGGTTAAATAGCGCTGCACATCTACCTGTGGCATCTGTGTCAATGTCCTCGTGTTGATGGATGTGTGTCAGATATCGTAGAGAATCATAAACGTATCTGTTAATCCTGGATTGACTGAGCTCCACAAAATCAACGCGAAGGCTGGACACGTATACAGACAAAATAGTATTTATACAGCACACACAGGGCAAACGATAGTTACACATATTATTTAATGATACACAACTAGCATAATTAAAATAATGAAAACGTAATGGAAATAAAATCATATCTACATGCCTAAAGAAATGTACAGATATGAACCGTCTACTTCTTATAATATAGTTATGTGCAGCAGTGAATGGCGTTTCATTTGACTCTTTATTCAGATATCTATTTCCTTTGAGATTCATCTCTTTCTCCAAGAGGAACTTCATGGGACATTGCCCTCTTTCCCAATTGTTAACAATTATTGTTGAAATTTTAAACAAGTGTTTGCTTGTTGAACAAGGTGTGATTGAACGGAAAGTCTAAAATATCATTGTGCGCACATGGTGTTTTTCCATTATACACATAAATGCAATTGTTTGTCTAAAGTGGCAAAAAAAACTTCTCGTGTCTCAGCTTGTTACAAAACTTTCGTAGTTTGATCATGTTCACTCAAGTAAACTCGACGACACGGTGGTGAAACGACATGAATGTCACAGCGGGAATCCAACGGCAGGAAAAGCGTGATTCCGGCGTGTCCCGGCCTGTGTGCCAGTCGTGTGCCCACTCCAGTTTTCGCACAAAGGATAAATTCCCATTTTGCCACTTGTATGAAGACAAATATTAATCCAAGCGTAGCAATCACAAAAAATAGTCATGCTTGCTGGAAACGCAGACGTAATATGTTTTGTTAATTGGAAGCAGTTTAACACTCAGCAAGATAATAACACCCCTTGATATACCAGAGTAATGAACCAGAAAAGCTGATATTGTAATTTTAACAGCGTGCTTTTTCTCATTTGTTTTGGGGTGTTATAATTTGTACAGCTTCAGAACGTAACGTAAAGTGTGTACAAATGACGGAAATTTGTGACACAAAAGTTCCAAATCCGATGAATCAAATCTCTGTTCTACATACATATGCCAGGTTTTACTGTCCTCATGACAATTGGAGGCACGTGGTGAGCTAGTCTGGTTAGTATCATGAAACAGAAGCAATTGTAAATGTATGGTAGTTTAACCCGGGTGTTGGTCTGTGGAAAGCTCGAAAGTGTGTGTGTGTGTGTGTGTGTGCGTGCGTGTGTGTGTGTGTGTGTGTGAGAGAGAGAGAGAGAGAGAGAGAGAGAGAGAGAGAGAGAGAGAGATAGAGAGATAGAGAGAGAGTTGTAGGCATGAACAACTTGCAAAAATACGCGTGACATGGAAAGATGATGTTTGTCCACAGTTGCATTTGCGCAACAGCCAAGAACCTCAAAGGTCTCAAACGCCAAAGATTTATTTTTTGTTCAAAGTGAAGGACTTCGTGTGCACTTCCCACTAGCTTTGCCTTCACATATAATGTATCATTATCATGATAACGGTGAGAGTTTTACTTGACATGTTAGGGGAAATAGACAATTTATCGTTGACATGTCAGAGATGTCATTTTTACAGATTTCATGAATTGTAGGCACCAACAGTAACCCAAGGGAAGCTATGACATGGGCCGTTTTTATGATGTCTGTGTAGAGTCCTTACTGCAACCATATAAATACTGGTACTTCAATGGAAGGTCAGTTTACAAGAATCCGGATTTGGTATCGCATTATTAATTTAAAGCATATCGACTTTGTGCAAATTGACAGTAAAAGAGTTAATACTCTCCAACTCAACGGTTTGTCCACGACGTGCTCTGGTCACATGATGCCAGTGGCGCGTTGGGCAAAGGTGCCAGTGTGCCTTTGATTTAGTCTGAAAACATGACGCTGTTAGGGTTAACTGCACTGCTACACGCATACTGCACTGGCACACACAGGCAAATGTGTCAGGAGCCATTGTCTATCTCGATGTATGTAACCAAACAATAGGCTGCCGCTGAAAACATGTTAAAAGTATGCATGTTTGAGACGGTCGTGTTCTGAATATTTCAAATTTGCCAGAATTGTGAATTTGGGATACTGTTTATTATATGATAACAATGTATAATATATATATATATATATACATGTATCTCTCTCCCTCTCTCTCTCTCTCTCTGTGTGTGTGTGTGTGTGTGTGTGTGTGTGTGAGAGAGAGAGAGATGAAAAGCAGCTGGTGTTGTTATGTTTGATGTGTGACCAGATTGGATAGGCAGGATGACTAAGGCAAATCACATGGAATGTTGCATAATCTCTTACTATAAAGATGACGTAGTATAATTACAATTCCTTGAGTGTAACACAAATCTTCTTCAGATACTTTCTTGGTGAGAACCCAACCACCCCTAACCTCCCCCCCCCAAAAAAAAACAAACAACAAAACAAAAAAAAAAAAACAAAAAACAAAAAAAAACAAAAAAAAAACACGAAACTAACAACTTGCGAATTAAAAGAAAAAAGAAAGAAAAAATTATCAGAAGAGAATAAGTGTGACTCCTCCCTGTTGTGAAAAAAAAAACACAAATAGCATTTAAGGTAGCGAAGTGGGATTGAGCTACAACGGCAACATCATGATGACCCAACACAAAATGACTTTTTTTTCTATTTTCATAATGTTTGGGACTTTACCTTTAGTGTCACCAAACGTGAATCCCAAAAACAGCAAAATTTATATGATAAAAAAAGAGGAAAAAATGACCATGTTTTAACTGTATTTAATTGAATACCAGAGATCTGCCACCGCCGAACTACCACTAATTGAAGCCTCACCGGCAGTCCACGATGGGATTTTCTTTCTGGCAGTTTTGGGCGCTGTAACATTTAAAAACAGCTATGAATTAGACTGTTAGCAAAGCCTGTTATTTCAGATGGCCACAAGGCATCAATCTTGACCACGTGACATCATCTGCGAACAAGGAAAAGGGGTTTTCCTTGCTGGCGTACCGGGTATTTTCATTTACTGTACTTTGTACCAGACATCATTCATAATTTTCTTATTTCCGTACCTTGTACGAGGGCAATTTTTTTGCAGTGTAACTGCCCAGTAGGACACCCTTATACACCCAGTTTTAATAACTTCATATGTAGATGTAGGATATCGCCCAAAATAGTTTTATGCAACACCAATGTAACAGACATTTTAAAATGAAGTTATGATTCAAAATGTGTGTTTGCCTGTGTGGGCTATCGATTGAGGTGGCCAAGTGCCCCTAACACTGATTCTGTGAGGGCTGCATGCAAATCATCAAAACGTTTCGGGTAAAATGATACGTTTTAAATAAAAAATATGTACAAATCAAAGCAAACTGAATTTAAATGAGTCATGACTGACAAAACACTTGTTTGCTGACCCCAATTGTGGGTAAATGACCCTGACCTTGCCCTTGTAGGGTCATATGCAAATAAACCAAGGCTGTATGAGTACATTACCTAGTAAATCATACAGTTGAAGTGAATTAATGGACAACAGCGATTTATGGATGAATACATGTTTTGTTTTTTGTGACCTGTGTGATTCCAGAACAAGGTCACACAAGATGTCACATGACCCGGCCGTTCCCTGATCACAAAACATAATGTAAATGTTGCAAATATTCAAAGTCGTTTGGGGAAAGACTAAATTAGTTATTCAAAACCGACTTGGGCTGCATGACCTTGAGTCATATACTGCATGCATGGTACATGTATGTATACAGTAACTATTTCATACGTTCGAAAAATTAAGAGGGAACCCCTGTAAAGATAGGGTGATAGTTTAGAATACGTAAACAGTTACCTTGTGGGGGATTGAGCCATCAGCTCTCTTCGACACAATGTTATCAGAGGCTGCCGAGGAAAGCTGTTTACTAATCTCTTTATCAGTCTTGAGGAAAAGGAAAGGAAAGGAAGGGAAGGGAAGAGAAGGGAAGGGAGGGGAAGGAAAGGAAAGAAGAAAGAAAGAAAGAAAGAAAGAAAAGAAAAGAAAAGAAAAGAAAAGAAAAGAAAAGAAAAGAAAAGAAAAGAAAAGAAAAATAGTAGACAACAATTCACGAGAGTGGAATATTTCTTGCACTTTGAGTGGGGAAAAGTTGCATATGCAGATACATCAGCATCCGGTTTCTGGGAGTTAAACATTGGAAAATCATTCGACAAATGTGATATAGACCTTAGTCTACCTTTCCCAAAAGCAATGTTTTACTTCTTTTGTCAGACAATTTGGTAGAACTGTTATACATATGAAACAAGTTGTTCTTCATACAATGTAACTTAAATCCGTCTCGTCGCGAAATAAATCCACTGACACGTCATTCAAAATTTTCAATTTTAGTATTGCAAGATGACACTTACGCTAAAAATTTTTGGGGTTATCGCCATTAACTTAACACGTGATATTGACATTAATATGCCAGTACCATTTGAGGTATTCCATTTCCACTTATTTTTGTTATGTTCCGACATTCCTTCGATTTTTATATACTTGATGCTTCAATCGGTCAGCGAATTGCGAATTACTTGAAAAACAAACCAAACCAAACCAAACCAAAAACAAAACAAAACAATTAATCGCCTCTATTCTCTCACACCAGATTGGAGATATTTGAATAAAAATCGTTACAAAGACAGGTGCCCCAAATGGAGTGTCATATTGCATGTACCATTGAAGGTAATTCATCTCGAGATGCTCGTTGACAGCTGAGCTACCTTTTTAAGTCCGTCGTCTGATGTAAAAAAGTTCACATCGTGTACACGATGCTCTGTTGATGGCGCTCTGGGCGCACCATCGTAACACAGAGACGCATAAAGACTACTAGAAAAGAAAATTTGCTTCAAAGCAAATCTGTGTGCCTTAATAGTTGTAAATATTAAGTGCTGCAACTTTTATTTATTTTTCATTGGATATGCTGATAGCAACAATATAAAATGAAAAGGGGGTGGCAAGGCAGACAGAGAACTTTTGCCTGGTGGACTGAGGCTCTTACATAGACCGCCAGCCAGATGGTCGGAGAATCAAGCAGGCAAAAGTGTTCCAGGCATGTGGTCCCAGCATATTGTTAAAAGATGGGCCGCAAAACTCTGCCTGTATATCTGGCTGTCAGGCCATTGTTGTATCTGGCTGGTGGCCTGTCACCCCAGATCACCATCTAAAATGGGGGATACCTTATATCTGATACTTATCTTTTTAGTTTTAGAAAATGTTATATATTATTTATCATTTATGTCAGTACTAATTCGAAGATTGGTTGATAAATTTTGTATGATGGACTACTCTTATATTCTTTTATGTATATATTTTTTTTTAGCTTAGTCGGATGTAATAGCGCTAGGCTAATGTTTAAGTAATTATAATGTGCCGACAATAAATAAAGTTTGTATTGTATTGTATTGTATCGGTCCTGATCAAAGAAATGTAAGTTATCACATTGACAACAACTTGTTCTGGGACCACGGACTGTTTGACCCTTTACCAACTACTATGCTTAACATGTGAAGCTTAGAAAAACTTGAAAAGTGCCATACATTTATTTGTTCAGCACAATTTCGAGCAAGTACAATTGTTTATCTCATGCACATTACCCGTGGCATGATTAACTGTTAGTAGAGTTAGTCAGGCCAGTAAGTTGCCATCATGACAAATTAACTATTCAACCTCATGTGTGGATTATGCATTTCTCCACACATGACAGTTTATTCACCTTTTTGAATATGGTTTACCTTCTGTCGTTCGACCCCCCCTCCCCGCCCCATCAAAACTCAAACGTAATGAACCCAGTCATGCAATACAATCTTCAAAGCCTTTGGTACTTCACATTCCATTAAGCTTATGGCTCGACGAAAAATCCAAAGGCCCAAATGACCTTGACCTCTAGAGGTCACATGTAAATTACAAAAATGTACTATGTTGAAATATCTACAATTTAAGCCCAACAGGAACCAAATCAGTAGAAAATTTCAAAGGGCCAAATAACCTTGACCTTTGACATTTAGAGGTCACATGTAAATTGCAAAAATGCGCAGTGTTGCAATACCTACAATTTGAGTTCAAAATGATTAAAATTGGATGAAAATTGACCAAGTTATGGCTGGATGAAACTTTCAACGGTCCAAATGACCTTGACCTTTGACCTTGAATGGTTACATGTTAATTACAAAAATATGCAATGTCGCAATACATACAAGTTGAGTCCATAATGATTGAAATTGGATGAAAATTAACCAAGTTATGGCTAGATGAAACTTTCAAAGGTCCAAATGACCTTTGACCTTTTGAGGTCACATGCATGTTACAAAAAATGCGCAGTGTCACAATGTCTACAGTTTGAGCCTAACATGGTCAAAACTGGATGAAAATTGACCAAGTTATGGCTAGAAAAAAATTCAAATAGCAAAATGACATTGCCCTTTGACCTTTGGAGGTAACATGGAAATTGCTAAATATATACAGTGCTACAGACCTATGAATCAAAGTCGGATTAGCACCTGTCCCTATCAATAGTTTTGAAAATATTTAAGATTTCCATTTTTAAATGGCCCTAATTTGCATAATTTTCATTACTGTCAAGCCTCTTTGCGAAAAGCCAAGACTTCTTGTATGCGGGTATAATCATGCCAAGTTTTGAGTTTCAACGTGCAAAGTAAATGTCGGACAAATTTACCTGTAAAGAAGGAAAGAAAGAAAAAAGTCCTAGAAAAACAGCACGTCTGTCTTGGCACACAGACATACAATAAAAATCCATGGGCTCATACACTTCGACAATGAAAAGCAACAGACGAACACATTACATTATTGTTCATGGGTTGTCGACTAAAGGAACTATTCTAAGTTTTTTCTTGTGACTTTAGCATTTTTTATTTTCATAATTTCATTGTGTGTGAAAAGATATGAAGATGAAAAATGATTTAAAACATTAATAATATACTAGTACAGATTAAAACCTAGTGTAATGTCAAATCATTAAACAGAATTAACATTTCATAAAATAAATATTATACTTTTGAATACATGAGGCACCCATGTACACTGCAATCTGGCCCTAATCTGCTCATGGAAAAAATGTACTTACCGTTACTTTTACTTTAAAAGCAAAAATACCCCGCAAATTAGGTAAAAATGCCTTTCTCATGCTGGTTTGCGTTCCATCTGCGTTTGGATCACCGAGACCTAATATAAAGAAGATTATAGATTCAAAAAAATATATCATCAGGTCACAGCGGTATAGTGAAACCTCATTAGAATGACACCATATGTACCCTCAAAAGGTGTCAGACATCAGAATGTCAGATAAAGGAGTCAAATTACTAAGGTATTTTAACTCAAATCCCTCAAAACCTGTATCAACTCAATGTATCGATATCTGAGTATCGATCGTTTTAATGAGGTTTCATTTTATTTACACTGTTGAGGTCCACTTTAAACTTCTTGGTCCCTGTCAGTGACCTTCCACTCAAGTTCTGCTTTATCAATCCTTGGTGGATCAAGACTGACATTTGAAGACCTTGACTATCCAAGTATGATTCTATATTTCCCTTATGTAAAAACGAATGCGTTTCTTTTTTGCTTTGATATCATACGGCTTTTGGCAATTGAATCACGGTTTTGCTGTTATAATGGCTCGACTTCTCGGAACCACTTGATAAATCCAGTTTATGACACTTTCCTTGAATTTGTCACCATTGTTTCTTTTTTTGCAAAACTACTGCAGTACTGCTGGATTTTAAGTGTCCATAGGAAAAATCGTTTCGGTCGTTGACAGGCAATCGGTTACACCAGCTTGTCCACTGCTTCAAGTGTGCAGACTGTCGCCCCACTTGCATTCTCCCAACAGCCTCTTTCCAAAAAAAAAATGAAGAATAGAAAGGCATATAAAAGGAGATAAGATCCAATAAATTGCCAGAGGAAAATCACTAGTAATTTGTGCTGGTTAAGTAACGTCAATATTGATGATAATGATCCCCGGCGGTTGGATAATACTTTGAGCGCCAGGCTAGTGGTAAAACGCGTTGCTGATGAATCTACATCTTTGACAGCAGATGCGACACATCCGAGCGTGAACGTGTGGCTCGTGTAATGGTATATAACATAAGCCCATCCACAAATGTTTTATTAATATCAGATGTCATGCATTGCTCTGGGCAGCCGCTGGTTTGTGTTATTTACTGGGAATTAAGTGAACATTTAAAGCAGCGATTGTACATCACGAACAAAACGCATCACTTTATTTGGGTAATTTTTCAGGTGCACTTGATATCACTTTAGGTATTCTTTGTCCTGTGTGCTGGTGGCCAGGGGGTTGGCCATTTGTTAGGGAAAAAAACAAGTGGGGAGTCACCACACGGTCAACAATACTTTTGATATAATATACCCTAAACATGGGCAGGGATGAAAAACTAGAGCTTCTAGGTACCATAAGTACACAGAAAAGTCATTTTGGATAAAGCGAAGGACAACACACCGAAAACAGCAGCTTGAGTGTAAAAGAAAGCGAAACGGACTTGATGACAGAAAACGTGTGTTTGAGAGGCTGTACAACACGCACTGTTAAATAAATCAAGGACCAAGGAGACAACTTGACCAAGGTGTAGTTTTGAGCGCTTCCCCTTGATGACACGGCTTTAATTAAAACCCTTTCCCGCTCAAATGGCCCAAAAGCGGCCGGATGTACATTGTCGTCTGCCTTAACGTTTTTACTGAGATTTCTCTTCACTAGAAAACACTTTTGCTGATATTTGTATGTAAGACCATTCACGATAGCATGTCCTAGGTCAATAGCTTGCCTGGGGTGGGTGGGTGTAATATGCCCAACCCACGCAAAGGAAAGCTATTGACTCAGTCGTACTCTGACCAGGAGTGGGTTAAGTTAACCACACAAGTTTACATTCGGTTAAGTTCGTCATTAAATGCATCTGCGTACCGCAGTACGAGTGAAGATGGAGTATACATAATATATGGACTCAAGGAGGTACTTGTCTGTGACACTTATCCTTTATCAACAAGATAAGCTGAAGTTTAAACCACTAAAAGAGGATTTGATCGGTGGGCTATTGCACATTTGCTGGGTCATTTTAGTGTGTGTGTGTGTGTGTGTGTGTGTTTTTTGTTCCTTTCGGTATTGCGTTGGAAAAGTAGATGAGAATTTATGTAAAAATCCATTCGTTTAATTACTCGGCCATTGCTAAAAATTACAACATCTAATCAAATCATTTAACATTTAACATGCTCTCAACTACTCTATGCCATTAGCCTGCGAAAATATAAACATATGTATTGCAAACATATTTATTTCACCTGAACAGCCATATACTTACACTAGACTAATCGAAGGGTTCTCCAGGCATATAAAGGACACACGTTCGCATATTATCCATGCCCGAAAAGGACAAATAAAAAAGAAAAAAATACAATTGAACATTAGTGCCCAGCATGTTATAATTGTCATACCTGTCTTCATATATAAAAGGCCCTCGATCACATTAAGCCTTTTTAGCAAACGTCCACATTATACAGCGTGTCACTTGCATCAATTTTTCTCGTATTTGGTGTATAAATACATACTCTGACATTCGTCGCTTGAACGGAATGAAAATAGGTCTTCCTAAACATTGGTCGATGTGGGTCTGCAATTTGTAGCCAAAACATTGAGGTTTTTTTTTTTAAGAGTCCATATGTTGTGTGACTATGTCATTATAACACAAACGAATACATGGGTTTCTCTGTGAATGATGCCCAAACGACCTCAGGTGTATCTTGTCCGGTGGAATAACAATATTAGGTTTTATGATGCGGTCCAAAAGCTACTTTTTTAAACTTACCAACTGAACAATTTCTCTTGCTCACTGTGAATCACAAACAAGTATCATAAGCTTCGATAATAGCTACTGCAAAATAAAGGTCGTACCGTAACGGACAACTGCGTAGAAATAAAGGAATTGAACACCAGACCTATTCTGCATGTCTTTCCCTGGGAAATTGAGGCCACAAGACTGAAGCTTGAAGAGGGGTACATTCCAATGTGCTACAAGGTAAATTTATTCACGTGGATACGGACAACAAGCGCGGATCAGTCATCAAGTGGTTTTACGTCGTGTGCAGGGAGTGTGCTTTATTTGTGTATGGCAATAGTTGTTTTATAAGGGCAGACACAGACTGCTGCTGTTATACAATGTCCCAATCAAACTGTACTAATCTGCAAACGGGACTAATTGGAATTTTCACAATGGATCTTTGAAACAAATGCTCTATACTCTTAGCATGAACCACACAATTTGTGAAAGGTTGGCTCCTTATCATGCCAATACTCGTTATATTACCCATCATATATATATATATATATATATATATATATATATATATATATATATATATATATATATATATACATATATATATATATATATATTTATATATATATATATGTTGAATCTTTCGAATCTAAGTATACTCATTTGAACTACACAAAAACCGAACTACATGTATAAGTTCTACAAAAGGTAGAAGCTTTTGTTGAAGTATTAGTTTTAGTATCTTTTGCAATCAGTTCCAGCGCATATGTGGATATTTGACGATAATCATCATATCCTACCCAAAGTAAAGTTGATACTATCGAATATTACATACACATATTTCACATCGCAAAATTTATTGATCTCATTTTGTTTAAGTGAGTGGACTTGTTTGATGTTTTATTCATTGTTAGCCTCTTTCCGATTGTCAGAATGTTTATATACTCTGGAGAAAAAAGTAAGCGGTCCCCTTGATTTAACTTGGGGTGTTAAGAATATGCACTCCTGTGGGAAATATGATGATAACTATGGAATTGCGAAACATGGCCATGAAAGCCAAGTTTACGGTGCAGTGCAGAGTAAGAAAAGGTTGGCCTGGAATTGAGATAAGGCTGGGATAACACAAAGAGATGGTCATGAAAAGCATCCAGTATTGAGTTACACATGGGGTTAAACCATCATCATCATCATCATCATCATCATCATCATCATCATCATCATCATCATCATCATCATCATCATCATCATCATCATCATCATCATCATCATCATCATCATCATCATCATCATCATCATCATCATCATCATCATCATCATACGGTGTTTAAATGACCTGTTCATAGCACATGAGACATCAGTGACAGTGAACATGTCTCGGTATGGGAATCACTGGCGATAGACCTCTGATTTTGAAAGAGGAAGGATTGTTGGTATGCTAATTTGTGCGCACCCCCTGCAAAATATGCCCCATGAAAAAAAACAAGTAGGGCCGCTCCCTATTTTCTCAAGAGTATAGTTTATTAATCTCAGAGAAGGCAGTCATATACTAATGACCTGTCAAGTCTGTGGGGGAGGGTATTACACTAGGTATATTCATTACCATTATGGTGGTTCCTCGAAAGAGTGTACACAGGTTACTTTTCAAAAATTCATTTTTGGATTGAAAAGCAGCAGCTTAGGTATCGCTTTTTATCAGAAACATCGGATTCTATTGATAAAACTTGTACTGAAAGGTACTGAATGCTGCATTTGGTATCTGATTGGTAAACTATGATTTGGTTTCTTTAAGGTCGAATAAAATAATACGTTTCAACTTTGAAAATATATTTTCTATTGAAAAAAAGTTGTGAAGGTAAACCAAATGTCTACTGCACCCTCTCTTGCCAAGAAAGACCGATGCAAGGCGCCAAGTCCGAGCCAATGAAAACTATTGACCGGGGGGGGGGAGACATCGTCATGGATCTCACCAACAAGTCTCAGCTAAAAATATTACTATTCCCGCGTTAAATTTAAGTCAGGACAGTAAAGCAGACGACAAGTTACATCTGGGCGCCCTTGGAACCATGGAGCTGAAGTTACATCATGTTTTTAAGATTTTCAAGGGAATTGCTCCAGATTGTCTTGGTCAGTTTTTTACAAGAACGCAGAGTGCACACAGCATCAATACCAGAAACAGTGCAGAAAATGTTCACATCCCATGTGCAAAAGGACCAGTTTTTCATTCATTTTGTTATACAGCAATCAAGGATTGGAATGCCTTACCATCACATATTAGATTATCCAACAGCATCAGTTGTTTCAAAAGATTATGTAAAAAAATCCTGGCAACCAGAGCCTCTTCATCCGAACATAATGATATGTCCTACTACTAGATGTCACCGCTAGTGTCTCACACTGCAAAGTACCACCAGGTGTCATTTAAATACATGTTATGAAGCACAGTAATTAACCAATCCTAATATGATGCATGTATACTGAGGGTAAATGATAAATTTATGGATTTTTATTTATAAGTGTAGTTTTACACAAATTCAGTATGTATACATTGGTTAATTTATTGATTGACAGATTTTCATAAAACTATTTATTTGCAGTCCAATCATCCTATTCATCTCTCACCTAATATGTCTCATCAAAGTACCCAAAAGACCCCAATGGAGATAAGCCTTGCCAATTGACTTTCTTGGGCCATCCTTGGTGCAGTCAACATACTTTTTAGCCATATTGTTCATTTATACTCTTCTTTTACAAAGGCAAACTGGTGACTTTTTAGTTAATCTTATATATTACTATGATTTTACCTGTATGAACTTATGTTTTGCTCATTTTTATGCTTTATTTACCTGAATGTTTTATTTATCCATCATTTTATGTAAACTCATTTATTATGTGTATGTTGATTATACCAAATAAACTGAATCAATCAATCAATCAATCTGGAAAGACAAAGCAGAAACTACGAGTGCTTCACCAGTTGTCCAGCAAAACTTCGTGCACTGGCAAAGTGACATATAATGTTGCATTTTTTGAAAGTTTACAAACTGCGGATTCGGTTTACTACGCTGTTAGAATGAAACGACGTCGCACCGTTTTCACACAACTTGTACATTTTCCAGTGATCATGATTTAAAGGAAAAATCCACGATATTCAGCGAGAATAGGTTAATTATCAACTCTTGTTGAATATATATATATATATATATATATATATATATATATATATATATATATATATATATATATATATATATATATATATATATATATATATATATATATATATATATATATATATATATATATATATGAAACAAAAATCGTCACTACTGTCTGTCAAAAGTGATTTGCATGTCATGTGTCCTCATGCCAACTTTAATCTCCTGTATCTCAAGAACATACAAGGTCACAATTGTGTGAGACGTTTTCACTTTTTGCAATAGTGGTAGTGTTAGTCAATATATAATTATGAACCTCCGATTAAGATGAGAATAGCGTGTATATATATATATATACATATACATAAGCTAAACATAAGTTCATATATTATATCATTGAGTGATGATTTAAATAGGTTTGTGAAGTCCACCTACATGAAAATATCAAAGCGCACAATGGTTTTAATACCCTTTAATGTCCGTACGGACAGGTCGCGTCAGTATAAATCTCAGAAAACACCTGGTAACCCGCTTTGCCTTCGGATAATGTGCACGCTCTGCTGAGAGTGACAAATTGACGGAAACCTTTACCTGTTCAAATCACTGGCATCACCTGCACAGGTACATAGGACAAACAATATGATCCAGTACTCCACTCCTGACTATTGTCTGAAGTCTTTGCCTTTTAGTAGGAAGGCCTGCGGGTGAGAAAATGGAACTGACCGGAGTTGATTATAGGCACAAATGTTATATTTTTCTTCTGAAGAAAAACAAAATATTTCATGACTGGGGCTTTTGATAATGATATCCCGGTGAAATGTGAGAGGATGGATTTAGGTGGGCTTGGTGCGGGTGCTGCCCCAACTCCACGGTGTAAAGCTTTGTGATTACACCTTCTCTGTGATCATGCTTCGTTCTGCGCTGCCCACTGTTGAACTGATGAGATAAATTACCCTTAATTACCCTCTATCTTCAAGGACGTTACGGGATTTATGAATTGATGCTTTAAATGTGTTGGACCGTGGTAGACAACCCCATGACAGTCAAAAGAACATGTGCATTAATTTTGCTATGAAATATTATACCAACAATTTCATCATGTCGTTACATTTCATTGTAATGGAAGTTTGATGTTGAGCGATGATTTATTTTGGTTTATAAAGACGGCGGGTAATTACTTACTACTGAATCGCCTGAAACGGGAGTTTCTGTCACCGCCATAATGCCCCCCTATAGATAGCTTAAGTTGCTGCTGATATTATTAATTTTTTATCACAGCACCAAGACAATAGTTAAGTTAATGCCACAAGTTACGGAAGTGAGTTGTACTGTTCCATGCAGTATTCATTTGGAACATATGATACAACCGAACTCTTTATGTATGAGCATCAATTATGTCCCTCAAGACGTGGCTCTTTATAGCTACTACGTCATTGACTCTAATGCATTTTCAAAAACTATCTTGCGAGGGATGTCTCATTATTTCGTCAAACAGTACGGGTGGGTGGGTGGGTGTTACATGGTGCTGTATACAGTAATATGATGATTACGATATCATTAACAAGCTTCAGTTTTTGTGTGTGTCTCAAAATATTGAGAAAAAAAAGAAGGACATTATTGAATATTGCGATCCAAAGAAATCTTGCTGATACTCTTTCCCTTGAAATATATCAATCAAAAGAAGGCAATTTTTATGACTTTTTATTCTCCCCTGGTCACTTAAACAGGAAAATATATCAATCAAAAGAAGGCAATTTTCATGACTTTTTATTCTCCCCTGGGCGATTGAACAGGAACGTCATCAATTTTTAATGCTCAAGAGTACGGGTGGACACTGAAAAAGAGAACTCTTTCGATTAGTTTATGTACTACCAAGGCAATTCAGTCCAGGTAAGTATGTTGAAATCAAATAAATCAAATGAGAACTCTCTATACTCGTTTGGTTTAAACATGTAGAAACAATTGGTCAACAGGCATTGTCTATATTAACCCCTCCTGTACAAATATTGACGATGCAAACGAATCAAGTTAAACTGCCAGATAACATACAGTTGACTCACACAATACATCACCGATAAGGGCGGGGGGGGGGGGGGGAAGGAGAGAAAAGAGAGTGAGCTAGTATTCACATAATTTGAACCATCGATAGCTTGCTCTGACGATGCGACATACAGTTCCTTCTTTGAACATTACGTTTCACAAACGTTCGCCGAGGATGACATTCTTTGAATCTTTCGGTTGGTTGAATGCAGCTATGAAGTGATCGAAAAATTTCGTAATCGACGCTCTTATTTTTACTGGTTATGCCATGAGATAATGTTTTCAAATTAAATGATGCAAGATGCGCAATTTCAGCTTGGAGTTTATACCTTTGCGTGGCGTATTTGTTGCATTGGTAAAAATAGTGAAAGTAAACCTCAGCCGAAAGACTACAGGGTGTGGACTCTCATGAAAATAATGTTGAAGAACCATCCCACAAATCTATATAGAAAACGATTACTAAGTACATGTGGGCAGAAGAAAGATTGTCTGATGATTAAACCATCGAGGGCCCAAAACTGAGACAGCGACTTCCGAGTCTTAGTCTCAACTAAAATTTCTTAGGCTGACTGTTACGCTGACAAAAGACAACTCCTGATTCCAAGTGGCACCAGAATAAATCAGTTAATCAGACAACAGGAAAGAGAACTCCAGCTAACTTGTCTCACAAAGAGCGCGCGCCAGTTTGCCTGGTGAGTTACATATGGGTCGCTAATACAAATTTTGTGGCAGATTGACTCTAACAAGCATTTTATAGCGTTGTCAAACAGGTGGCCGCGAGTTCAGCTTTTACCATCTGATCAGCCCAAAGTTCTGCCATTGTTTCCGATGTTTGTAGAGACGTCTATCTTGTCACGAAGGATCAGGCGTACCCATGGTCAGAATTAATTGAACAAGTATGATCATTTTTCTTTGATCCGTAGGATATCACAAAGGTAATCCTGACAGAAGCGTATGTATGCACATTGACTAATGCTGTCACTCGTTTTTCAAAGCCCACGCATCATTGGATGTAGCGCATCAAAATTGACCAATCAGATTTCTTTATTTTGAACAGTCGTAAGTCTCTAGTAAGAGCCAGTGGTCATAATTATATTTCTCAATGATATCCTGAAAAGACATTCATTATAATATGCCTGACGGAGTGTATTCCATTTCACAGCACACTTGACTCTTCGGATTTAAGAAAAGGATTAAGGCTGACTTTCTAATCGCTTGCTTCTCAACGAGGCGACTGGTCGGACATGTATGCTCTGTTTTGACTTAAATTGGGAAGATTTAGAAACTCTTCGGCAAACATATACTTAACAAACCGATTGATCTTTCTCTATTGTTTAATCAAAAGGTGCTCGTGCATACTGTAAGGAGACTCTATATAAGGGGTACGAATGACATGATCACCGGGATTCGATCTGATGTGCCGTTTGTTAGTAAATCCTGGGCTTATGACAAACGCGGTGTTAGGGACGAGTCAAACGTACTTTGTACGATTGGCTTTATCATGGCATTAGGCAGAGTGTATTTTTTTCTTTCACTTTTAACTTTCTTAAAAACCAGAATTACGACATTAAATCAAATTCTGTTGATAAAATGTTATTCAAGGGTACATGGTGGTAAATATAAATGTCTTTCATTACATTGTCCTATGTATTCCCGATCCTGTGTCGAGTGTAAAGAGTTTAAGTCAGGGCTGTTCCAAAATATGGCACACAGGTAAGTTTGAAGCACACCATGTATAATGGGTCAATTAACAACTTACTAACGACGCATCCACCAAACCTTCTTCTGTCAAATACATTCAGAATTCATATATTAACATATGATAGTATCCTTAGGAATTCATTTTCCGGTAAACATATTTAAAAATCAGATTTTTTAAAAAATCTATTTTCTAGAAAGATTATGCATCGTCTGAAATTAAAGGGGACGCTCTTTTCAAAAGCGTCCGTATGGTTTCCAATGATCAGTGATAGAGGGCGCGCAATGTTCTTTGCGCACAGAGCATTGAAAACGATGCATCTTAAAGTCAGAAAGTTGGAAAACTGGATATACCCTTTGATAAACTCCACTGAAAGCTAACATAAAAAGCCATAGCTAGTTGAAACACATGATATATGCGGTTTGAGGTTACCAAACAAAGTTCTGGTATAATCGAGTTTTGAAAAAGAATACAGCGAAGGCAGAATTACTCATCCTGAAACTGGCTTGTCGCCAGTGCAGGAAGTTTTTTTTCCCAAATTTATATTGTGTCAAAGATTGTAACAGGTGCATGGAAAATAATATTATTAATAAGCACCTGTTGCATATTGTAGACTTATATGAGCCATTGTGATCTGGGTTTAGGCTTCTTCTGTTGGCAACAAGGTCTACATTTACAGCTGCTGTTCCGATGACAGCCCCATCAACTTTTCTGTGGACACACATCTCCATGAAAGTTGCATTGTCTTTGTCTTCTAACATAGGACTGCTGGTTGGTGTTTGTGTTGCCACTAAAATTTTATTTAAACCTCGGGTTGTGGAACATAAATATCATGATAGAAGAACAAGGGAATACAAGTTTTAATAGACAGGGAGCGAGAGGGCACGGATAAACGGAAAACGTGGCATATGGTGGGATTGTATATTGAAACGCGTAGTTTGCCCTTGGAAAAGTCCTATTAGCTTAGTTGTATCGAAAGGGATATATTGGAAAGCGTTGTGCACGTTTAATGAGCGATATAATATAACCCCTGCACATGGTGGTGGGGAGCAAGGTCACTGGTTCTCGGCTGACTGTTTGCGACAGTGCCGTCAAGACAGACAAAAGATATGGGGTTTGCGGGGCGGCTGGACAGATGCAACCGAGAGCATGTTGTTGAGAACAAACACCAAAAATCAGCATCGACCACTTCAGACTACAAGTACAAAACTTTGTGCTTGACAAAACAAACTTCTTGGGGGTTGCGTTTGTCCCGTTGAAGGAGTTGATTAAACAT
Source organism: Hermodice carunculata (assembly GCA_964020975.1). NCBI lineage: Eukaryota > Metazoa > Annelida > Polychaeta > Eunicida > Amphinomidae > Hermodice > Hermodice carunculata. The sequence continues at coordinate 43,038,011 of OZ026613.1, forward strand.
GAAGTGTGTAATAAAGCACGTGGGCTCTGTTAAAAAACTAAGTAGTTTGATTTTTATCAATATGAATTGTAAATAAGGTATGGCTGGTTGCTGGTAGCGATCTGCTCAAAATTATCGTTGTGTGGTAATTTTGTGTAAGACACGCGCCCAGAGAACAATAAATGCACCCTGCATCTTAGCAGGTGAAGCTGTGCGCGGACGCCAACCGACCGCCACCTTCATGATTAATGCATCTAAAGTGCCGCCAATTAAGTGTAGAATTTAATAGACTTGAAAAGGGGGTGTTTATTAGTGTAACACTAAATGACTAGCTTCCAGGTGGAGTATTCGAGCAAACCACTCACGCTTTGTCCCTCATATTAAGCAAGTTGCTTGGCCAAGCTCACTGTCGACTTTGGACAAATAAGTTAATAAAACTACTTTGACAGATCGCAATTCTGTGACTACCCATTTTCATTGCCTGTTTTGCAAAAAAACTCAACTTTGAATGGACCTGCAAACACAGCGCGCGAAGAGAGAAAGCGCGCTCAAACTATAGAAAAAGTTTTCCACAAGTTCGAATGGTCGCGCTCTTTTTTACTTGACGCATGCGCAGTGACTGCCAGATGCAGCGCTGTGTGGCTCCTGCAGTGTTGGCCTGACAATCGCTTTGTTTGTACCAAGAAAATACGAACCTTACATAACAAAATTAATGTTTTCGGACATCACAGAAAGTAGTCACGAGTCCCTTAAGGTGTTTCCACTTGCAAACAAGCTCTTGGAGGTCACTTATTTCCAAACTTCCACACATGTGTTTCACAAACCGAGAGTAATGTTGCATAATATATGTTCTGGCACAAATACACGGCTTGCCATTAGATGCAATAAGGTCGTTTTGCTGTCGCAGATAATCTAGATGCAGCTTCTCAAAAAGTGAATAAGATATTTATTTTGAAGAGTTTATGATGAGTCATCTTCATAACGCAATTATCACTGACAAAAAAATCCCCTTTGGGGCAAATATGCATATGATATATGAAGTACGTGGTTCTGTGAAGTAAAGGCTTTCATTTCGAATGTCAATGGCAGATCAGAGAGTGTTTGCACAATCCCAAACAACAAAAGATGCCAAATATATGATGCTTTCTTTCTTTGTAAAAGACATATTTCAACAATAGGGTGTGTGTTGTGACCAGTGCACTCCAGAGTGCATTACGTGGACTCCATCATTTGTCATAAAGAAGACAGTTGGTCTTAAATCTGTTGGCAGTTCTGTCTGTATTTACAAACGTCTGCTTGTGTGAATGAGATAACAACAGCAGCCGAAAAAAATCTAATGTATTATTCACTAAGTGTACTACTGTCAGGAGAAGATATATGTTTAAAAGACACACACACATCCTCGTGTGCTTAAAAAAAAGTCACACGCGACGGAATGAGATACAATTGACAGCGTCAAGTTCACAAGTTCTTGACGTGTCCATTGGTGTGTCCAGAATGAGATAACCAGCCGCGTCAAATTTATCCATCCAAGAGTCCACGGCTGACAACACTATGCCTGTTGATTTGGAGATCAAAAGTCGCCCACTCTAGACTTACTTAAGGTATGCAAAACGTTTTACACACTCTACGTGTATCTGCCGAAGAGCCTCGCACTTTCATTAATGCTGAAGGCGAAGCAAATTGCCTTTGTTGTGTTGTCCTGAGAGATGAGGGATAGAATAAGTGAAAGTTTTGCCAATGTCCCTTTGTGTGCTGAGGGGTGGCACGTTTTCAAAAGCGAAGCATTCAGTCTATCTCCTGCTCCGTTTGCTATTTTTTTATGGGCGTAATTTATTACAACCGATAAAGGCAACTGTTGACTTCACCATCTCCTGACTTCCAAACGCGTGCGCAATGATCTGTGCGCACGAGGGAAGAGTTATTCGGGGTTTTGTGTTGTATCATTACGCGTGGCCATTCAACCCAATAGGCTATTGTCCGCGGCTTCATTTCAATAGGCTCTCTGTTTGAATGAATGAAGCGGGTATAAATAGGGTCCTCTGCCCACTTTTGATCAGTCTTGCTTTTGCTTACTCACCAGAGACATGAAGTCCGAGGTGGCCTACCAGTGCTCGAGTGACCTCAGCCCAGCAGCTCCTGCTGATGAGAGGCTGTTGCCGACTGACTGCGAAGAAAGCCAACCCGAGTCCGTATCGTCCTTACCTGATACAGACGACACGTGCAGTATGAGAGGGGAACCCGACCTCAACGTTGATGACATTTGTTCTACAGAAGAGGATGTTGCGGTGGAAAATAAACAAAGAAGGTCTACCGGCCGACGGAAAAGTGGGGATAAATGTACTCAGAACGCAAGTGCTCGCAAGAAGAGGTACACAAAGTCGAGAGCACGGGCGCGTAGCCCAACTCTTATACTCAAACTGAAGAAGACCAGGCGTAGTAAAGCAAATGATCGGGAGAGAAACAGAATGCATAACCTGAACAGTGCCTTGGATGGTCTTAGGAGTGTACTTCCAGCATTTCCAGATGATGCCAAACTTACCAAAATAGAGACTTTACGTTTTGCTCACAATTATATCTGGGCTCTTTCAGAGACTCTCAAACTTCATGACAAACAGAAGGAGCAAAAGAGCAAAGACCAAAATACACTCGGGGGTATCAATCTCAACTTTGCAGCGGCCGGTCCGTTGAGCAATTTGCAGGTGAGAAACACTGAAAATATGTTTGATCTGACTGCGATAGCCACTATGGCTGCCTCAATGCCTCCATCTCATAACCAAAACATTCCATCTTCTTCAAACCACAATACGCCTACAAACAATGCCAGTTTGCCAAGTTGGCAAGGATATATGAACACCAATTTAGCGGCGCGAAGCCCAGCTGACTATTCAGATACCTCAGAAGGATATGTCTACGAGTCGTTTTGATTTTCTTTTTTACACTCATTAAACTGTCTCAGTGACTGCTGTGTTTGGTTTTGCCAAGGAAGTGCTTGTAGTGCTTCTCTGGTTCTACCCACGGATTTATTCAGTGCTATGGACATACAAGTGGCCTTGGGTGAGAACTGTGACGTTGTCGGGATCGTATTGTTCTGCAGTGTGCAGTTTCATCATCATGAACTGTATATATTATCATCTTTCTGAGATGATCAGTCTAATTACTTGTGGCTCCGTGCCGTTGGGGACTCTACCATCTTAACATTCAGATTGATAAGTTATTTTAAATGCCATTTGTTATCATTCTATTATACATAAGTGACAATGTATATGATCATATATATGTCCGCGAAATCTTTTTACTGCTCCGTGTATCAGTCTGTGCCTTCAATGAAAGCTGTGAAAAGAACGAAATTTGATTCAACTATATTGTCATGTGCTTACCGATTGTCTCAAATGAATGGATGTGAAATTGTGTATAACTTGTTTTATATCGTATATCTGAGAACTAACTGTAATGTTAAAAAAAAAATTATGTGCAGTTAAGAGTACCAGTGAAAAGAATGAATGAAAGAGTCACTGTAAGTAGCTGTCATGTTTTTAAATTTGTCATTTGACATTGTTTTCCTGTTACATTCATCACATCGCCACATGTTCCACCTTCAACAAATTTATCCTGATATACACAAATTTGTACCGTTTTTTGTGACAAGTATACATTTTGTATACAATCTACGTTTATCGACAGGTGTCAGAATCAGTGCCTATTTCTGTACTGACGGTTCAACCAAAATTACGATCGTTGTTTCAAAATGATAATGGTGGCAGTGTGACACGCTGGAAGTAAAAAAGCCGATTGTCTTTCAATGGTCCACATCATGTTTTTTTTGTAAAGTATTAATCTGTATTCATAAAATCATTGAGAAGAACGCACTGGAGTGCATATGCAGTATTTTGTGATCAGGGTACAGGCTCAGATACAGGTAAATTCTGAACTTTATACCCGTTTGATAAGATCTCGCCTTGTGTGTTTTGATGTCATACGCAACACATCAAAATATGTCCATTAGCTTTAGAGCTTCCACTTTTCATATTTGCATACATTGACGCTGTACAAAGAAGGAGATTTGTATAAAAATAAAATATAATATTGCTATTTCAACTGACATTCTCTTTTGTTTTGGTATTTGTAATCATGGGAGTCAGTGAAGATAACAGCAGATCTTTATTTGTGATGGCGTGGTGTATAAAGATATGCGCATTCAAACCTTGTTCCGGACACGCGCAGGGCAGCACGCCAAGACGCGTGCTACTTGAGAGTGAGGTATCGGGTTAGTCCAGGGTTAGCCAAGGCCTGCCAGTTATTTCAAGTGAATTACACTAATCAATTTACCTCCGGGTACTATGGGGGCTAAGCCGATTAAAGAAAGTACCGATGGTTTTTGGAAACTATCGCATGAAAGGAGAATCTTGCTGCGACTGGAGAGGAAATTCACTTTTGTTCCCTGTTGTGATCATTGATTGTTAGCATATAATGGAGCCTCCCATTGTCGGGAGAGCTGTGAAGTGATTGCAAGGGGCCTGCATTGGCCTCAGCTGCGTTCTTGGTATTGGAAGCCACCCAAGCGTGCGTCTTACACCCATACAAATTATCTTTCGCCGTTCAAGGCCCCGTACATCACAGCAATTTTAATCTTGTGTCCTGAAGTGCAAAACGGGCTCAGTTTTGTACGCCCTCAAATCGGCAATCTGACCGTTGACGGTGCTATGTGCACCAACACAGACATATTGTTTTTCTGGGACTTCTTTCTTTCTCACTAGGTTGCACCATAATTTTTCTTGAGTTTGTCTAGGTCACAATAACAAAGAGAAACACAAAATTTGGCACGAAGATTGAGGAAGCAATGACGTTATGCAGCAGTTTGGAATATTCAGTATGATCGAAAATATGTAAATTATGGTCAGTTGAAATCATTTACGTTTTATATTTTCAAAACAGTTAGAGACACATGTGCACCATTCCAATTTCAACGGGGGAGAGCAAAAACAGAAGCTCTCCTGTTGATTGCATTTCAGTCATTCAGGGCGAGATTTGTGTATATTCCCATTATTTTTCTTTGTAATTTAAAGCTAAATAAGTTTAAAACCACTCGTTGCAGAAACAGCCAAATTTATGTGGTAAAATTATGTACATAGCTGAAATGTTCACATGGATTTTATTCTTGCAGCTGTAAAATTAGTCTTTAAATTTGAGGCTGATTTAACATGCAATCCAATGGGAATACACATCTCTAGCTCTGAAGAATTCTGTGTGTTGGATTGCATATTCAGCTGAATACACAGATAATTGGTAATTTGACCTCTCCTATTCCAATGTTTGTACTATAAGCGCTTCCAATGAACAGTACGTGAAAGTTGTAGCATTTTACTTTATGATAATTATAATTAAAATTTTGAATAACTCCAAAAGTACTACAGGTAGAGGTGCCAGTCTAACTTCGGTTTATATCTTTGTTCCATAGGTAAATTCAATGAATGTGAACCGAAGTTGTAGCATTGCAAATCATGTTAATTATGGGTATTTAGAAACATAGAATGCTTATCTTCGTGAAAACAATTACACAGAGCGGCAGCGTTTCAGATGCCACTTATGTTTCTCATAAAATCTTGTTGAATGATCATTACACAAACTTCTGTTTCAAAGTAGGGCAGGAGTAATCAATCTCGAAAAGAGAAGTCAAAAGTGGACAACAGGGAGTAATGGAAAGTGTAAGTCATGTAGAAAAGAGGCAGATGAGACAGTGGACCATCGGCTGTTGTGGTGTGATGCATATAGAGAGATAAGGGAAGATTTTTTCAGAAAGTGGCGCAGAGAAGATTACAATTACAAGGGTTTAGAAGAGGTTCAGGGTTTAGAGGAAGAGGAACGTATAGCATGGATTTTAGGTATGAAAGGTGGCTTTCTGGGAGGCAGGAAAGGTAATAAAAATGTACAGGACTACCTGGTAGGATGCTGGGAGAAAAGGAATGAAATAATAGAGTTAGAAGGCAACAGGTTAAATTAGAATTCCAGAGTACAGGAAGGGGAAGGAATGGGAATGGTGGTAGCCCTTATAAGGGCTCCCATGGGGGCTCCCATGGGAAAAACCTGAGCCTTAGAGGCGGGGATAGGGTGTGAGAGGGATGGATTTTTTTTTTTTCTGGGCCACCTGTGTCACAGAGTGACACAGGACCGCGGCAGACAAGCGGAGAGCCACCGTATTATTATTACATTTGCGATTATGGAACTTGAGGTAAATATTTTGTCTTTGGTGTGTGCATACAGACAGATTTTGCTGTGAAGTATGTTTTTTTTTCTTTTACTGGTTTCACTTAACAATTGCAGATGGACTCGGTTACAGTACCGTTTGCAGTTGAAGAGTTTCATTATGAGCTCAAACTTTGGTTTAAACATATTTTATTTAAAAAAAAAAGGACCCGCGATCGGAAAACAGGCACCATGCCTATTTAATTCCTCTCGTGGAATAAAAATGTAAATGATTACAGTTATTGCTGTTGAAATACACACTTTAATGTCCATAATACGTAATGATATCCTCCATCGATAAATCTTAATGATCCAAGATATGAAAAATTTTGTACCCTGATTATTTCCTTGGTTGGTGTACTTTCATATGTTATGTGTGATAAAACATGCAGTAAGAATTTGGAATTTCAAAAATACGACAAAGAGGTGAGACATTATACCCCATTGTCTCCTGCTTCACCATTCTATTGACACTTTTCCGGTCAAACCTGTCGACAACGATCAGTAATTTCAAAGGTCGCCTGCTTCATCCGTTTTGTTCAATACCGTCTTTCTTAAAAAATATTTTCAACGGATAGTACGGTGAAGACTTTCCACAATAATATACATGTACCAACAGTCAACAGCTGCCCTTAGGGCCCAGGGCGCAGCGAGAAAAGCTCTTAAGTTGGTCCAAATATGAAAGTTAAAGAGTTAAGTTACTCTGCCTATGAAAATACCCCCCCCAAAAAAAGCAAAACCAAAAACCAAAAGAAAAGAAAGAACCAAAAAAAAAAAAAAAAAAAAAACCCCAACCAACCAACTAAACAAACAAACAAACAAAAAACAAGGGACAATATACACAATTTTATGTAGTTTTCAAACTCTTCTGCTATACACAGATTATTCACACTCGCAAAAGTGTCAATGCCTTCCAATCGAGACATCATAAGGGCAATCTACCTGCTGCAGCCTGCATCAATACCTTACTGTCTTCTTTTTAAGTTACAAGGCCATAAAATTTGTTCTCCATGGATACATTGAATGCCTTCCGCAATATTTTTGATTAAGACACTTAAACCAATTTAGATATCTACATCAATGAATGAATATGGTTGCTTTACGACGACCATTGCTTCTCGAGAAAAGTTAGTGGTACTCCGTTAGCAAGCACCAACACGACAAAGAATTTTTGAAGGTTTCATCTAAAATAGAAATTATTGTTTCTTTTTCATCAGGAACAATTATTTCTAAAAATACAGCAAGTTGAAAAACCCTTTGGCCGCAGGCACATATGCTATGCTGTGTAAAAAAAAAGAAAAAAAAATGTTTTGCCTCCTGTTATGATCCCCCAAATAGAGTGATTATGAATTGATATAACCTTTAATAGGTCATACTATTGGACTGAGGCAACAGCTTTCCTCGGCACACCTAGCGCCCAGAGTGCGCCTCGGAAATCTGTTGACTAATGTCATGTTATCCTGGTAAGTCTTGCCTGAAATTGTCATTGAAAATATTTTGCAAAAGCCTTAAAGCTCGATATCCAATAAAATGGATGAAGCAGACGACATTCGAAATGGCTGGCCGCTGTTCAGACTAGACGGCTTTGATCGGGAAAGCGTTAAAGTAACTTTCCAGTTTGCAAAGTTGCCTCCTCGGTAAGAGATAATGAGCATGCGTTAATTTGATGGCGCACCGTGATTAAGTACAAATGGTATGGAGTTCAAAGCCAGGGCACGTGCGGCACAATAGGTTCCAACACAAAAGCAACAATGAACAGGGTAGACATGAATATAAATGAACACACCTTTTCGGAAAAAGATGCTGCGGTTCAAAACTTAGAGTGAGAACTACACTTGGCTAAATCTGGCATATAAACCAGGTAGCACATGAAGGTCATATTATGAACCAAATTTGAAAGAAGTGCTAACAACAGTTCAAGTCAGAGGTAAATCGGTATATTGCACCTTAATGCTTTCTCTGATACAAGAATTTACATTGATGTGCATAAGGTTCGGGCGATACTCCCCTGGTGTGTTAGATTCAATGCTACTTTTCTGTTGAGGCACTCTCTTTCAGACGTGTTTCATAGTTTGAAGTTTCCTGAAGCATGATCCCTCAGTGGTGTATTAGCAGTAAATAAACTAAGAGCGAGAAAACCACACCAGGGTGTCCACTACCTCCGTAGGGGAGAGATTTGGGACTGTTAGAACCATTTTTGTCCCAGACAAAGCTGCGCTTAGCGTAATAACTGAATGGATTGAATTGCTTAGTTTTAAAAAGGTCATGTTTTGGGACGATTCCGCCCGCTTGGGTATCAAAACACGCGAATAAACTGCTGCAGGACAGAATCATTTAATTCGCTATCTCAGTCAGAAAATTGTATTAAAAGTATAATTTTTCTACAATAAAGGCAATGTGTATAAAGAAAATACTCGTGTGTGTTTAAGTTTGAGCTACAACACGTGCCCTTATTTATCTTGGTTGGCCAATCTGTCGAATTTGAAATAAACCCGGCGGTGGTTCATTGTCAAGTATCTGACAACTACACATGTCGAGTAAGTGTTGGGGGTTTGTATACGCATATCCTACAAGTTCTCCGTGTTGACAATGGGCTCTATCCGGCCTTTTCACGACAAGCTCTCCAAGCCTCCGTGGAGCTGGCCGTCCAAAATGTTTGAAACTATAATGACCATATCAATACTCAAGTAGTATCCATGGGGTGTTGGACACGCTTGCAGTGTTGTACAGGTGGCTAGTTCGCACTAAGTACACAGTGAAATGGCCAATTGAAAAACTGCCGCAAAAGATGGTTTCATTGAATGAACGAGCATAGTTTTGGTGTTTTCGTGGCAAACTGGAGATGTCAGATTCCGAAAATACTGAGAAAAGTTACGGAGTGTTCGATTGCTGAACATTCTTGACCATGAATGTAAAATCCCTCATTATACGACGGTAGAAAACATTGGGAATGGATTAAAATTGGTAAGTTCTTGCAAATTAATGAATTTTCCCTTGGGGTAAATACCGCTTTGGATAATTTGCTAAATCGGGTTAATACTACGGAAGAATAAATAGCTCGAGGGGTTTAGTTGTCCAGATAGAAGGGCAAAGAAGGTTACACGATATACGTTGCAGTGATTGTCTGTGTGTCCGTCATGTCCACATAAAGGAGTAACATGTCATTAAGATAGCAAAAGAAATGCTAATTGGATTCAAATGTAGAATCTCAAGAGCTTTGGATATGCAACAACGCTAATATCCACAATATTTCTAAGTAGTGGAAACAAATGTGAACGCACGCATTCGACATTAACGTATCAGCTGTGATTATGAGGCAACTCTCGGAAACAAAACCATGCGCGGTCGTTTGTCGCCCTACAATGGCACTAAATTTGATTTACATCCATGGCATGCTAAAACGGTTGAATCTCAGTTTGCATCTGATTTTTCACTCCATTTTGCATGAAAGACAACACCTACAATTTATCAAAGGTATTTTGTTTTAGTTTGTCGTGCTATTTATCTGCAGCGTGGCTCTCAACCGCCTATGCAGTAATTTTGAAGTGCACGATAAACTCTTAATGTTTTGCTCATACGCATTCCTGCCTGTGGCCACGTGTCAGTCGTTAGCACGACACTGTTTTGCCATAACCGACCAAAGATAACAGTGTAGAAAGAGCAAGCACAAAACATTGGCAAATTAAATGGTCGCCTGCTTACATGTGGACCGGTAATGTTACTTTAATAGGAAGCCATTTAGGGCGGCAACACAGACTAGCGCCTTTTCTAGCCTTGCGCGTGGCACACTGATCTTAGAGTTTGCCAATTACGTATACTTTTGAGACGACAACCCCCTCCCCACAAGAGCAATTCTATAACGTGTCAACTTTTGAAATTCTGTATTGTACCGTATTATAGCAGCTTCAACCAAGTACTGAGTGGCTCCCATTGCTGAATAAATGTGAGAAAACCAGAAGTTTGCATTCGACTTAAAATTAAGAAAAAAAAGTTCCTTGCGCAGTGAGTCAATGGTAGCTGATATGTGTCGACAAAAGGCCTTTTATTGGGCCCAACTTGACACGCTTACAACTGCCTGTCTCATCCAGCGATGGTAATGACCCATGCGCTTTGTCCGCTAGGCCGGAAAGAAAATAGACAGGTACAGCCTGCATCAAGAGTTCTACGGGCCAGACCAAAGTTCACCGCCTACGTATTATGAGGAGATCCAATAAATTTCCCAGTTCCTTTTGTAATGTCTTTTCCACAGAACTTTGGAACTGTTGGCCTTTTTAACCTTTGAGGCCGCCAATTTTTAAACTTTGTTGTTGGATGAAACTTGATATGTCACGCAAGCGCAGGTTGAACTCAGAAGGGTATATGTCCAGCCGAAGACCAGGCTTGGGTCACATATATTAATTCAAGTCGCTTTCCTGGGAACTGAAAAGATTCAGATTTACCCATCCATACATTTTTCTGAATAAGGCCCGTTCAGTGTTCAGTGAAAGTGTGACGACCGTGTCACTGATAACTATCGGGGCTCCTATTGTCAAACATACAATGGCCACGTGCCTTTGACAACCTAGTCATCTTCGTGTTAACCATGAGATTTACTTGCATCCCAGACATTTTGATAGTCAAGTTCATGCATTTAATGTTAGTGAGTAAGACTACGTGTTGGTGTACAGATGATTTATTTTCAGAGAACCTTATAAAGGAACATGAAGCAAGAAAAATGAATCCCCAGAATCAGTTACTATGACGTGGAAACGATATTAGTTAAACCAGTAACATTATCTGATTAAATGTGACACCCATGCAACAGATAGCTAATGGGGCATATTCATCTGGCAGTGATACAAGCTTTTGGTAGAAATAAATGTACATCGTGAAGACTTCGGAGATGGGTGGTATGGTAAACGTCGGAAGGTTTTCTAGCCTCCTGCATACTGCATGGATTCCAATGGTACAAGTATCAGGTACAACGATCAGAGGTACAGGCTACCGCCGAACTAGTTTAGGCATCTCAGCACAGCTTGCCAAAGTCATGTTTAGGTTAGATGCCACTCAACACAGGAAGTGACCTTTCCCAATTCAACGTGTTACGTTATCCTGGTAACAAGATCTAAACTTCTGTTAAATGAGAGAAAATTATATCGAGTGACATGTGACCTGAAAAGAGGTCAATCTTCATTGACCATGGTCACCTAAAATTAAGATTTGGCTTATTATTTTGATACGCTAAACACAAAATAATACATCGAGAAGAAGCCCATTAGTTGCATCTTGAATACTGTGGCGACATGCACATCATCGTTAATGTCGGTGTATGTAAGTACGAATTGTCCGTGATTGTTGTAGACTTACACCGCTTCATCACGTGACTAAATTATTACGTCCATACCATATATTTATGTCTGTGTTTGCACACAGCCATTATGTTTTCTTTCTTTCTTTCTTTCTTTCTTTCTTTCTTTCTTTCTTTCTTTCTTTCTTTCTTTCTTTCTTTCTTTTTTTCTTTCACGTGGTGCATCAACATATAGACAATATAAAAAGTGCACGAAGCCTAGGGAGGTTTGATTATACGTCACATGTGACGTGGAATTAATACGACGAACGTATGAACACGGCACACCAGGTCGGCATTTAAAGTACCACGCCTACGGTATGCCTTTTGTCATAAATATCCAATTAAACATAAAATAAACAAAATCTTACATGGTTGGAGCGAGAGTCAATATTTTTTCTCTTACTCGGGATCGTTGTTGGTGGAAAAAATCACTCGTGACCGGTCACGAGTGATTTTCCTCCTTAACTACGATCCCTCATGAGAGAAAAATAGTAACTGACTCTCACCCATGTAAGATGGTCTATATTTAGGTTGTACGGCGTTTTTCCCGGACACCGTCTAAGCGACAGCTTTCAAAATTAGTGGGAACAAAGCACCTGTCATGATCTTTAGCACCTCACAATGAATTGTCAAGAGGTTCAAAATTATGCAAATCATGGGCAATTGAAAATATAAAAGTTTCAAATCTTCAAAACTAATGCACATAAAGAGATTTCATGTTGTGCATATAGGTTTGTGACACCTGTCAATGCAATGGACCATGAAATAAGTTGCAGCATTTCAAATTATGCAAATTAGGGCACTTGAAAGATGCCTTAAATATTGAATATCTTCAAAACCTTAGTAAGTAGAGTTGCCAATCCAATTGCAATTTATAGGTTTATACTATAGGCGCACCAACCTTTAAATTTATGCAAGTTAGGCAAATATACAAAATTTGAATCTTCAATTCCTTCGAAAGTTATATCGATATATGTGTTATTCTAACTTCCATATACAGGTATGTGCTATAGCCACATCCAATGAACCATGAACCAAAGTTGTGGCATTCTAATTTATGCAAATTAGGCAAACCCACAAGAGTTAAATGTTGAATATGTTCAAAACAGTTATAGATACAGTGCGTTTCGAATTTCTATTTATAGATTTATTATAAAAGCACATCCAATGAACAATGAACAAAAGTTGTATCATTTTAATTTATTCAAATAATGGGACTAAAAAAAAATTCACACTTGAATTATCTTTGTAACCATTTTAGTTAGAGTTGCCATTCCAACTCAAATTTTTAGAATTGTACTGTGGGTTTATCTGATAAACGGTGAAAAGCTGCAGCATTGAAAGTTATAGAAAGTGAATCAACTATAAAAGGGCAAAATTTCGAAAATAAGGAAAGTCGCTACCACACAAGGATTTTAAATTTGACATGCCATTCCATTTCCTAGCCTCCTGTTAAGTACAGTGGAGTAACCTGCATTCACGTAACTCCTTTAGTTCCAAGCTATGGACTGAGTCACTAGCCGGGGGTCACAAGCCATCGTCGGTGCAGTTTGTAGGCAATGCATGCAAAGTGTGCTGAGGAATGCTAGGCAAAATTTCAATCGAAACTGCTGCTAAAATCTTGCAGGTACTTGAATCAAATTTTCTTCACATGAAACATTTGAATAGTACATGGGTGTGACAGTGATTAAAATAAGTGTGACTGGAATCACTTATTATGGTGGAAAGAGTTAACATCTTTTAAGTTTTCTGTGTGACACCCTCTGTTGTGTAAGCAGAAGCATGCCAGGTTTGCCAAATTCAACCAGATATTGTAGCCACACTGCGTAAAGTTTCTCAAAATCCAGGCAAAAAAAACCGCTAATTCTGATCATACCATGGCACACGTTGCTGGTAGTGGAAAAGAAAGGAGGGAGTGAGAGAGAGAGAGAGAGAGAGAGAGAGAGAGAGAGAGAGATAAAGAGAGAGGAAATGGCTACAACAATCATTTTGTATCAAACATTTCGATATCGTGACTTTGGACCCAGTAGTGATGTTATTATTGTCAACATAAAGCTTATAACCAAATACTGCTGAGAGAAAACAAGCAAGCATTTTAAGACAAGAGTTGTTGATTTTGCATTATTATGTCTGGGTGCTAAACCAGACATTTTGTCTGTCAAAGAATTCCTTGTTTGTTTGTTTGTTTGTTTCTTTCTTTCTTTCTTCTGTACGATCAAATTTGTACAGTTTTTCTTGAATACTTTCATTCCGAAAACCACCAAACTTGCCATGGTGACTGACCTACCGGTGAAATTGAGTGCCTGGTTTAGAATAGTCATGATGTTTAAAATTATGCAAATTAGGGGCAATTAAAGTTTTAAAAGATGTATATTTTCAAAAACATTATAGACAGACACAAAGTTCTAACTTACACGTGTAGGTTTGTGACAAATAGCAAATCCAACAGCACACAAATTAAACTTGGGAAATTTTAATGTATGCTAAATTCACCGAATTTCACCACAATCCAAAATCAGGCCTTCAAGTGCTTGTTTCATGACCTGCTTGACTTCCCTGGTGCTAAGCAACCATTTTGCATTCACAATTAATTAGCTTGAACCTGTCTCATAGGCAGTCTCTATCCCTGCCTGCTAGGTGTATGGTTTGAAAAGTTTGTGTCTTGTACCAAATGGGTGGGGGTGGCAGATCCCAACAACTGTGTATCGAGGCTCTCAACAAAATACAGAGAATCTCTTTCTGTTCATGCAAAAACAGATCTCCATGATGCTATTTGTACCAGGCAGCCTATATTTCCCACTAGTGCTGGGCAGAGCTGTCAGTGCACCATGACTGAGACTGGTGTCCCAGCCGGTCATATCAGTCTGCTGAGCTTATCAGTCCCAAGGGAACACAGTCTCTGGACTTCTTGGCGGAATAAGCCTGAGTGTACCCTCTGTTAAAATAGACAACATACAGAGCAGAGTTGGCCAGACACATCAAAGTATGGTCTTCCAGTCCTCAATGATTGTTTTTATAACTTTGTGAATTTTGAAACATTGAATTTGTGTGGATTTGTGTCATCTCATTGGACACTTTCATGTCTTTGTTTTTTTTTGTAACCAGTGAGATGAAGCCTGTTTTTCATAGCCAATACTGAGACAGTATAGTGCTTGTCTCGGGTAACAGGTACATGTACATGTAGTTTCTTGACAGCTTCTGTTAAAATTTGTTCATGTAATAAAGGAAGAAAGACAGTTATGTATTGCATGTATGCATATCCCCTTGAATTACAATATGTATACACTATTCGTGCATGTATGAATAATGTAAATGTACATGCACACATACTCATCCATACTGCCCAGAAGGGCTGACCTTCTCAGGAGTGGGCACTTTTCTCTGGTCCCAAGGGTGCCCACTTTAGAGAGGTTTCACTGTTCAAGTAAACACTCGAAATTTCTTTCTTTCTTTCTTTCTTTCTTTCTTTCTTTCTTTCTTTCTTTCTTTCTTTCTTTCTTTCCTGCCTTCTTTCTTTCTTTCTCCTTTTCTTGTTCTTTCTTTTCTTTCTTCTGCATGACCGATTTATGCAAATTAGGTCAACATGCAAAATGTAAATCTTAAATAGCTTCAAAACTATTATAGATATAGGTGCCATTCCAACTTCAATTTATGAGTTTGTGGCAAAGCCCCATCGAATAAACCATAAACCAAAGTTGTTGGATTTCAATTGATGCAAATTAGGCAAATAACCAAAATTAAAATGTTGAAAAGCTTCAAGACTATTATAGATAGTGGTTTCAATCAAACTTCATTTTATAAGTTTGTGACATGGCCACATCCAATGAACCAAGAACCAAAGTTGTAGCATTTTACTTCATGAAAATTAGGCTAATACATGAAATCAGATATGTTGAACAATGGCAAAGTGTAGCATTTCAAATTGTTCTCACTTGGAAGTCACCCAGACAGATTTGCTGTGGAGCAAAGTTTCTCTTTAATTTTTTTTTTTTGTATTTTACGACCAAATTTGTCTGGAGTTTTTCTTGGACACTATTATTCAGAAAACCAGAAAACTTGTTGACTGACCTACCACTGAAATTGTGCAGCTGGCTTAAAATAGTCATGATGTTTACAATTATGCAAATTGTAATAAATTAAAATTTCAAAACATCCATATCTTCCAAACTATTGCAGATAGACACAAATTTCAATGTGAATACGTTAGTCTCTGACATCTGCCATTATAATGGACAGAAAATGAAAGTTGTAGAATTTCAAATAGTACTAATTAGGGGCATTGAAACATTTAAAAGTTGAATATCTTCAAAACTTTTTTAGATACGAAATGCCACTCCAACTTTAATTTATAGTTTTTTGGCAAAGTCGTATCCAATGAACCATGAACCAAAGTTGTAGGATTTTAGTTTATACAAATTAGGAGAATGCACAAAATTTAAATCTTGAATAGCTAAAAAGTTGTTATAGATAAAATTGCCATTCCAACTTCTGTTTATATGTTTGTGACATTACCACATCCACTGAACCAAGAATTAAAGTTGTAGCCGTTCAATTTATGCAAATTAGGCTAATGCACGAAATTAAGATTATGTTGAACAATGCTAGAGTGGAGCATTTCAAACTGTTCTCACTTTGAAGACACCCAGACAGATTTGCTGTTGGGCAAAAGTGTTAGTTTACGTTGATGTATATGTAGAGCATATTTCCTGGGTTCCTAGTTTGAATCATACCTTTCTGTTTCAAAATATTTTTAAAAACATGAAATATGTTCGCAAGCATAGAAAAACAAACAAACAAACAAACAAACAAACAAACAAACAAACAAACAAACAAACAAAAAAATAAATAAAAACAAAAACAGCAACAACAACAACAACAACAACAACAAAAAAAAAAAAAAAAAAAAAAAAAAACTGGCTCTACAGCAATGGCTTGCTGCTGGCACAATAACAGCTGAGTTGTGTATTCAAATCACACTAAGGCCACTTATGGCAGCCTGGCGTTACTTTGGGAGCATAAACACCTCTGTGTTAATTATCTGGGTGCCAACCCAGACATCTTGTCTTTCTTTCTTTCTTTCTTTCTTTCTTTCTTTCTTTCTTTCTTTCTTTCTTTCTTTCTTTCTTTCTTTCTTTCTTTCTTTCTTTCTTTCTTTCTTTCTTTCTTTCTTTCTTTCTTTCTTTCTTTCTTCTTCTTACGATCAACTTGTCCGGAGTTTTTCTGGGGCAGTATTATTCCGAATACCACCAAACTTGCCATGGTGACTGACCTACTGGTGAAATTGTTCACCCGGTTTGGAATAGCCATGATGTTTAAAAATTATGCAAATTACGGGCCAATAAAATTTTAAAATCTCCATATCTTCCAAACTAATCCAGATAGACACAAAATTTCAGCGCGCATATATAAGTTTGTGACACTAGGAAATATAATGGAGTAAACAAAAATCAAATTATGCTAATTAGGGGCATTAAAATTAACAAAATTGAATATCTCTAAAACTATTATAAAAAGAGATGCCGTTCCAACTTTAATTTATAGGTTAGTGGCACGAACGCTTGCAGATAGACATGAAATTTCAATGTGTATACGTAGGTTTGTGACACCTGCCAATATAATGGAAAGTAAATGAAAGTTTTAAAATTCCAAATTATGCAAATTAGGAGCATTGCAAAAATTTAAAGGCTGAATATCTTCAAAACTATTTTAGATAGAGATGCCATTCGAACTTCAATTTATAGGTTTGGGGTAAAGCCGCATCCAATAAACCATGAACCAAAGTTGTAGGATTTCATTTTATGTAAATTAAGTAAATGTGCAAAATTTAAATCTTGAATAGGTTCAAAACTATTGTTAATAGAGGTGGCATTCCTTCTTCAATTTATACGTTCGTGACACTTCCGCATCCGATGAACCATGATTCAAAATTGAACAATTTTAATTTATGCAAATAAGATAAATACATGAAATTAAAATATTGAATATTTTCAAAACTGTTATACATAGAGTTTTTTTCCACTTCAATTTGTAGGTATGTGACATTGCCTTATTCAATAAACAATAAACCAGAGTTCTAGGCTTTTAATTTATGCAAATTAGGCATATACACAAAATTAAAATGATGAATAACTTCAAAACTGTCACAGATAGTAGTGTCATTCAAACTTCACTTTATAAGTTTGTGACATGGTCATATCCATAGAGCCAAGAATCAAAGTTGTAGCATTTTGATTCATGCAAATTAGGCTAATTTACGAAATCAACATTATGTTGAACAATGCCAAAGTGTTGCATTTCAAAGTGTTTTCATTTTCGAGGCACCCAGACAGATTTGCTGTGAAGCAAATCTTTTCTAGTTATCTGTTCGTTTTTATCAATTTACACGTATATGTAGATTTACTGTATGAAAACATGGTCGCAGTCATAGCCTCTTGGTTGTTTGAAGGGCAAACCGTCCTGTCTGTTGCAGATTTTGCAAAAACATATTTTTTGATGGGGGAAGGGTCGCTTTACTGGGAAGTTTCTCTCTATACAGCTGTCAGAAAAAAAAGATGGAAAGGTGTAGCCGTATAAGCATCATATTAAAATACTGTAGTGTACCCAACGGTAACAGGTCGTGAAGGGAAGTGACTGTATGTTCCTAAAAGAGTCAACTTTGTAAAGGAAATGGACTTTGCCATCAAAAGAGAGGAAGCAAGGATCATAGTGTGTTACAATACTTTTCAATGAGAACAAAATGGTGGACACTTATATAACATCTGGGCACTGAGTCAGCTTCTGCAGTACTAGCGGCTAGGCTTAGGCCTACTTCAGTTTTGCTAATCAGTTTAAATGTTCAACATATATTCAAAATTCTTTAAAATTTCAGATCCATTCCGATGCAGCAGGTTGTGTGGAAGATTTAACATTTAGAAGACTGATTGTGCCATGCTTACGA
The DNA here is from genome assembly GCA_964020975.1 of Hermodice carunculata. Classification (NCBI taxonomy): domain Eukaryota; kingdom Metazoa; phylum Annelida; class Polychaeta; order Eunicida; family Amphinomidae; genus Hermodice; species Hermodice carunculata. The sequence goes on from OZ026613.1 coordinate 43,056,499, forward strand.
TCTTATATTTATTGCTGTATGTACAGCCTGTGAAAACAAAGTCTTTACCAGGGTAGAAAATTCTTGTCAATGTTGACATCTGCATACGCCAATAAAATTTCTTAAAACTTTTAATATCACGTGACTTAATTAAACATATTTCTATAAGACCACTAATATTGTCGTCAGTCCACACAACTGTTGGATTTATGACACCAGATAGCAGCAATTCACGACGCTTACTTGCATCAAGTTTTCCTTCAGCATGATAAAAACTTCAAATGGATTTATTGTTATGCTAGTGACCAAATTATGTGCAAATGACACTGTCAGGTGCTGCCCTTTGGGTGTTCAAGGCTATATCTTACAGGTGCAGCATAGTTGCTTTTTCTTTTTAAAATATTTACTTACAACTTACATGGATTCTTTTCACTCATCCAGGACTTTTCTCACCTTACGCAGTAGAAGATACGCCTTCAGGACAGTACTTCGGTAAAGATATTGTATCAGTATATGGACTAAAGGTTCCCAATACAGGGAGCGAAAAGTAAACATACATAGCAGTGTATTTTGAATCTTAAGAAATATATCACCAATGCAAAAGAATGACGATTTTTGTAACAAATATGTAAAAGATAGAATTGAAATGTTTTTGTCAGGGACGCATTGAACAAGATTGCTAAAATAGGAAGCGTGAGATATTTGTTTTATATCCACAAAAAGGGAGAACTACGAGCCCATTATTGGTTTTAGCAATAGACTGAAGGGATGGGGCAAGGTTGCACATGTTCACCCCTTTTAAGGGCATCATGTGTACATTAAACGTTTTGTTAGACCCACAAACTAAGCACAGGTTTAATATCAGGCTTACACGTCAGTGTGCAGTGTTTAGTTATAAGGACCCCGATTTAGAGATAAAATGAACTGTTAGGAAAAAAATGATGGAATAACATAGCGCTTATTTTAAAGTGCAAAATTAATAAAATCGGATGCCACTCAATTTCGTCTGTTTGTTTTTTTTTATGCAATTTGTTGTAATTGTCTGTCCAAAATTTATGGGATTTGTTACAAAAATCCTTTTATTTTGTTTTAAATATTGTGGTTGCAATGTTAAACTCAATATTTTTCATTTACATATAAAGTTTTAGAATTAAATTGCTACTTTTAATCGTAAAGAATTCCGGGCTTTGTCCGCAACCTTGAAAATGCTTCTGAAACTTTGGATTTAATATTAAAATCTCGAAATTTGCAAACAGTGTCCCTGGTTTTGAATTACCAGACTGTGGGTTTTGTAGATTGATTAACAACCCAAGAGCCATACATTTCTGCTTTTCAAATCAGGATAATATACCGACTGCATACGTTTTTTTTTCAGCACCAGTTGCGCACAAAGGTGCATTACGGAGTTCTTTTGCGCAGTGGCATTTTCTTAGTTTCTTTAGCTTGTGTCTGTCATCCACGTACAGTTACCGCGGGTTTTACACATTTTGAAAAGCCTTTTGGTTGATGGTATGTGTTGAATCTTGAAATAGAAGATGCGGATGCAGTGACTTGAAGAAATATTAGATTCCTGTACCTACTTTAGGATAAAGCAAACATTGGCATTTCGGTCCCTGGACTCGAAAGGGCACTTATGGACTTAGAGAATAAAAAGGTGGACAACTGATTTACTGTAAAGTAAACAAGGAATTAGAATTAAATTTCAAGCTGTGCTTCATTTCAGGTCAGAATTTTGGATTGTGTGAATTCGAGTGTGCGGCATTGCCTTCTAGAAATGTACAGCAATCTAGTGCGTGCAACGAATGAAAGCACATTGAATATTATGTAAGATATTGCTTAACGCTAAAAAGGAAAACACACACACACACACACACACACACACACACACACACACAAACACACACATGGACACACACACATGTGCAGACACACCATGATCATCCTTGAAATCAACATGGCCATTGTATATATTTTGTGTTTATTTTGCAAGTATCCGGTATTCGGGATCAAAGGCTCGGCACCAGATGATGCTTCTTTTGTTGTTCAATATGCAATTTTATGCTTAAAACAATAACTTTCCAAAAAACGTGTAATTGCCAAGCAATTTTTATCAAGTCACAGTGTAGTGTGTTGGTATTCATAATAATCTTCATATTGCAACAAAAGACGGAAAGCAGTTTGTCCTAATTTTTTAAGGAAGCACTGGTAATGAATTCGTGGTTTTTATCTTTAAAAAAAGTGTCCAGTTGAAGTTTTATTAACTTATTTGGGTCAACTGTCTAGAAAACAATGCAACCAAAATTTGATATGGACAATACAAGTGTGTGACAAGAAGGCTAACTGGAGGTTACTTGCGCCGTCAGAGATGTACATGTGTGTGGAGGTTGCGCCCACAAACCCTACATATATGCACTCGTTAGCCCTATTAATGTTTCAATAAAGTGCCATTTTTTGAAAGATAATTCGAGCAGTTGGTTAAGGAGGAGCAGAACAGCACACCATGCGTGCACGACTTACTCTTAAAGATTTTAATCCTTAAAAGGTCATCTTATCCGGTTGAGTCAGTAGCTTTCCTCGGTGCACCCGAGCAGTTTGGCGCCCAAGGACCCGCTAAGGGAAAGCAAGTCAGTCAGCCCAATGCTATGACCTTTCAAGAGTTATCATCTCAAAGATTAGGTCAGTGAAGGTACGGTATACGAAAGTTGTTGACTATTGGCATCCTGGTATAGTAAGTCTTCCTTAAAATTTTTATTTAAAAATATAGAAAAAAAGGACAACATTAAATAAAAGGATGAAGCAGACGACCTTCGCCTAGAATATGCCAAGAAAAGCTGTTGACTATTGGCATATTATGGTGGTCTATCTTCCCTGAGGTTTTCTTTATTTTGAGAGAGGACAATGTTTAATAACACGGATGAAGCAGACGACTTTTAAAATAAGCGGACGGTGGAGACAGGTTTACCAGGAAAGTGTCAACTAATGCTCAGCAATAACCAACACATATCTACAGAAAGTGAGACATCGGGTACTTTGCATATTTATCCATTGGTCACTTGCATTTGGCACTCTTTTTAAATTTTATTTTATCGTCATCCTTCTTTACTCAGCCACAAATGGGCCTACATAGGTAAAGTGCATGGTATATTATTGGGTACAATAGACGACGCGATTTATTACATGATATGATTTGATAAGACGATGTCACAGGATTCGAAGTGACATTTTGACATTATTTGATGTGACAAGATGCCATGATCTGATGTGACAATATGGCGTAATCTGATGTGACACGATGACATGACCTTGTGTGTCAAGGTGACATAATCTTGACTGACAATGTTCCTTGATCTGTTAATGTGATTGTATGTGACAATACAACATAGTCTGATTTGACATCATTACTTGATCTTCAAATTAGCATGATCTGACATGACACTATTACACAATCTGGTGTATAACAACAGAGCATGCTCTAATGTGGCTATACAAGTTTTGAGCAATACTTAAAATGACTTTTGTGAAAAAAAGGACAAGAATCAATAATGTACAACCTCGAATCCATGTATGAACATTTGTTTCTTCTACAGCAGCTATCCGGACGGGGTGGTTTTTTTCTTTTAAAAAATTTTCCCAGAATGCATGCATATCTGAGTTTGACGTTAAAAGTCTATTTAAAGATTGCTTTTGGTAGTGTTAATCCTGCCCTGATATAGCCTAGACAATGTTTGTCTGCCTAGCCGCCTGTCTGCCCATATATGTTTTTGCATTGCTCTCCGAAATTTCCTATCAATGAATCAAGAGCTCAAGTCTGCCGAGGGAAGAACCACATCAAGGACGCATTTATGTTGCAATAACTTTGCAGCTTCTTAATAAGATGCTGCTAATTAATTGCACAAAGTACTGAATTATTTCTCTAGAAATCAAGAGAAAACGCTATTGATTTTATTTTCAGCAACAGCTTTCCGTGATATGCTGGCGGTAGAATGCAGAGCACCCAGACCTGGTATCTTTTAAGCTTACAGAAAAGCTGAAATTTTGTTGAACGTTTTGATTGATAAAGATTGTCTGTTGAAATAGGTGTGAACGACATTGTATTATTTAATTATTCTGGAGAGCCTTTGTATGCATAGCACGCAGCTGCAAAAATGACCTTTGGGTTCTTCAAGACGTATTATATCCCGTGATAGATGATGCATATGACAGAGATAAATTGACGTGCTGGAGCGGTTTACTTTCAGGGACAACACCTCTGTTCACGAATTTAATTGTCGGTTTTAAAAAGCAGACAGATAACATAATCTGAGGGTTAAAAGGGTGTTCTATGAGAGTGTCAATTGCTCTGAAAATTAAAATTTTATATCAATTTAGGGAAAAAAATCCGAAGGCATTTATCTGCTTCAGTTGCCAAGATTGCCAAAGCAAACAAGCGTTACTGCCCTTAAATTGCACACTTTGCTGTCATCACATCGCTTATCTATTCTTCTTTGTCCTCTCATTATTGACAAAGTCCTATTCTCGTATCCGTAAAGGGCATTCAGAGAGTTAGCGTAAAGGGGGATGGCCTTGGAAGGACCGCCCGCTGCTTCTGAGTAGCAATGATAAAAATGGCCACCTATCTCAAAGATAAATTAGCGCTCACTCGTGCCGCCACGAGCCGTCCATAAAACACTGCAGATCACTCTTGATATTTCTCCTTAAGCGATGACCAAAGTACACTTGTACAAATGTACTTATTATTTTTGTGAAAAGGCGAGTGATGTCACTGATACATCTGAAGTATGGATTTCTTATGTAGCCAGGTATATATACAGGTTGCACGTGTTGGCGTGTGCCACACAATAAACCACACTCCTCTGAAAAGTGGATTCTTCTCTTTGAATCGCCAACGGACTGCCTTTTGATTCCCCTTTAAGAGTTTTATTTATAGTCAGATATAAAAGTAATTCGTCTTCCGGCACAAAAGGAATGACTAAGAGCCACCATTGAAAGGTCCTTTGTCCCCTTTGAACCGTGCAAGACTGGAAAAACAAACATTATAAATCATACTGCAAGAATGACACCACCAGAGCCCCACGCGACCAATAGTGAAAACAGGTGGATCAGCCCAAAATTTTCATAAATGCAAATTTGGAAAGCCCATACGCATTTCCATGGAAATTGATTTTAAGGGGGTATAATAACGTGCCAGGTTCATTCTTAAGGGTGTTTACTTATCTATAGACATGAATAATGAGCGATCAACGATGTGTCTGGTATAACCATAAATCACCCATTCCATCGTCTGTAAAAGACAACAGAATTAAGCTTCCAAAATTAAATACGAATTTAGAAGTTATAAGACACACGTTAAATCAACACCCAACAGGTGCAGTGGTGGTTTCTAATTGTGATGAGCAGAATTTTTGGCTTTTTAGCCATAGCTGCAGGGCCGAGCTGTGTTAATAAGTACTCTTTATTCACAGACAAAAATTGATTAAAAGGGTCGCCAAAATTGTTTGGTCAAAGTTCAGTGAATTACTTGAGGGCTGAATATGATCCAACTTTGCATTCTGTGCCGAAGCTCCCGGGATTACACCCACTATAATTCGTAAACGTTACCTTGTCGCCTCATATTGTTTCTCCTAACATTGGGCTATTCATAAGGTACATAACGCCACCAGAGAAGACACCGCGCTCCAGACATCTTTTTGGGTACCTTATTACCACGTCCTGACATTAACAATGAAAAAGTAACCCCGAGGACCTTTGAGCTACTTTGTCAAGAGTAAAGAAAGCGTAGATAGCAAATTTGCAGAGTTTAGGAGTTCACAAAGGTGGCTTGTCTGAGGATTTAAGTACCAGTTTACTGTCTTCACCGTTGCCACAATTCTTAAGACTCCATCATGCATAAAATCGCCACGTGCCGCTAGGCCACTACTTTTTCAGCTTTCTGACTAAGGCAGCTGACTGAAATTTCACTTCAACTTTCGCTTTATGCAAAGGAACTCAGTTTATGAAACACGTTGTAAAGGATGATTACCCAGAACACTTCTCTCTATACTTATACAGTAACAGCCGTCAAAGGATTTACCACTGTTTGGCAAAATCACCCACGAAAGAGTGCTTTTCAGAAGTCCGTGATGGATTCGATATCTTGTCAGTCATCTCTGTGACGTAAAAACTAATTATATCCAGTTGACACCAGTTTCAAATCAGGGATATATTCATATCAGTATCAAGCACTGAGGAGTCTGCAAGCACTGAGGAGTCTGCAAAATGGAATATCTGTTTTTATTTTTTATTTTTCATTTATTTTTTGGGGTGGGGTGGGGGATTTTTGGAATCTGCATATCTGTATTTGTAAAATTTTTCACTGTGCTGCGATTTCTGACTGTTCTCTCTTAAATTGGTTGCACTGAATAAACATGGGTCGTTGAAAACGATTTCTTCACCAAATGATAGTTTGGACACTCTGTATATTGTGGAAAATTTAACGTTTTATTCAAAAAGTAGAAACAAAGCACAATATAAGCTGTAGGATGATGCAAGGCACATTTCGCCTCTACAATGACCCACGGTGCATTTAATCTAAGTCTTTGTTTAGCCTATACAATACCTATGGCATATTTAGCCTATATAATGATCCGATACGTGTTTACCCTGTAGAATGACCTGGGGAATACTTAGCCTATAGAATGACCTAGGACGCACTGCAGCGCCAAGTTTATCTCACTATTTATGCTCATTTTGTTTCTCCGGTGATTGGAGTCTCTATAAAATATTATTACACTTTACTCTGTAGCTCGAGTGTAGTTTGTTAAACTAGCTTTTATTAATTTTTGTACACTGTTAATCTGCACCTTTTTGCCTGGCTTTCTACAGAGTGACATTCAATTGACAGTGGAATTGTCTAGGCGTGTAAGTGTCTCTGTGATCTTGGCAATAACTTCAATATATTCCCATGCACAATCGTAACCAAATTTATAATCGTGCCAGGTATCATTCCTTTTTTCTTTCAAATCCTTCACGAGTTCTCACAAGGCAGCAGATTTTACATAAAAAGTCTCGTGACCTTGAAAATTAAGTCATGGCTATTCGTGTGGAAAGCGCTGCAAGATACAAATCGTACCGCCCCCCCCCTAAAAAACAACAACAACAACAACAACAACAACAACAACAACAACAACAACAACAACAACAACAACAAAAAAAGGCTAAATTGCATCAAATTCGTCACAACAGTAAAGTATACTGACATATGTGTCAATTGTGCAATATTCTCAATGATTCGATCAATGTCGCCCACATATAATACAACTGTCCAGCATATATATACGTTTGTCTATCAGAACTTAAATCAAATTAAAACATGTTGCAGCCCTGAAAGGGACATGGACCCATGTCCCATTCAGGGTTCCGTATTCCTGGGCAAATTGACCTTTCACATTTTTCTGACGCATTCAGATGTCTCCATTCAAATGTTAAAATAAACGTTTTACTCATGAAATACTTTATTTATTGTTTTGGGCCTAATTGTGCATTTTAATGTATTTGTATCCTACTTGTCACCAAGTACTTCACTAAGTGTCATCAAAGTTGTTTTGAACTACACTTTCCTAATACCAAATTTATTGAATAAAAAGGCAGGAACAGCAGGAGAAGAGGACAAAGAGAAGGAAACGAAGCGAAATTAGAAGAAGAAAAAGATGAACAAGGACAAAAAAAGTATAGGCAAGGCCTGGATGCCTCTCCGTTTGTGTAACGGCATCATATAAAAACGTTGATATGTAACGTGGATGCAGGACACTAATATGTCTCCGTGATTTCTAACATATCTTGAGGAAATTACCTCAATAAATTATTACGAACCTGGTCATGACGGTGATGGTGTTCTCCAAGCTGTGACAAGGCCTTCAACATTTTAACGCAAAAATGCTTTATATGGGACCTATTTATGAATATCACTAAAACTTCTCTCTCTCTCTCTCTCTCTCTCTCTCTCTCTCTCTCTCTCTATATATATATATATATATATATACATATACATATAAGGGGACACGTCGTACTTAGTTCCACATCTCTACAAAAGAAGGGTAGAGAAATGAGGAAGTTGATTCAAAGATGTGGATAGGAGATTATGAAATTAAAATTAAGGCGTGGTGACGAGTAGGAAACGGTATGAAAACTCTAAACCTCATTATTTAAGAGTTAAGTATAGGTGTGAGACAAAGGCTTGCTTACACCACCTTGCTATCGGCAAGTGTAAATATGTTTATACAGGCTGCCGAATTGCTATATTTTATGAGTTGATCATACTTGCCAAAAGTTTGAACATTTAATGGTATTTGGTAAGATAAAATGTATTTCAATACCATCAGATTTCCAACTAAAGGGAAAAAATCACAAAAAAAATTGGTCTGGAAAGGAGCATTTCTTTGTTATGCCTGTTTATTCTACACCAAGACATGAAACATAACAACTCTTAAAAAACTAACGCGGCTATAAAGATCTGACAAGTGCACTCAAACTGCCTTATCTATTGCTGCTTTCTGCCGTGACAAGTGTGCAAATGTGGTGTTGTAACTTTTTGCTCTCAAGAGCAAAATTATATTAGAAACTTTTTGCAACTTTTTCCACTGCTATTTATTCCAACAAAGTAAAACTGACAGAGTATTAAAGGTACACAGTAAAATAGGCACTGGCTGGCTGTCATATTGGCAATTGCGGGGAAGTCCAGCGGATGTTTAACAGCTAGGAAATCAGCTTTGTGTGAAATTGTTTTCCCTTGTTCCGTGTTTCTCAAGCAGCATAAAAAAATTCAAAGCAAGAATCAATCGATGGACAAAAACGACTTTAGATTTGTTTTCGTCTCTGATTAGCCATTTGCAGAGAGGATTCACAGGAGACAAACTAGGAATGCAGACGCGATTGAAAAGAATATATCAAAATCGGTCTTTATTAAAAAATTGCTGAATTTTGCAAGAAGGAAGTAGAATCAGACACGCAAGAGGGATTCATATAGGGCTCTGCCCTTCTTCCCAATTATTTTATTGTGTGAATAAAATATGTTTAAACCAATCTTACATGTCATTGTGGTCATTTTCAGTGTCTGTGTCCCGGGGACATAAAGTGTCACTGTGCCAACCGATGCAAGCGTATGATATATTTTATGTTTTCGTGAAGCAGTTACACAGAAGTGCATCCGCAACACAAAGAAGCACCCAAGTATACTCTTTGAATCATAATGTTCTGCCATGTTAGAATCGTTTGTCTGGACATTAATAGATTATGGACATCTCTTACGATACTGCCAGAAATGAGTTTCTTTTCTTTTTTCTTTTCTTTTCTTTTTTTTTTTTTTTATTATAATTTTTCAGATATCTATATAATGTTAAGTATTTGTAGTGGACCGAGCAGATTTACAAGTAGTTCTATTAAATCTTTTCAGAAGAGCAATTTGAGCGTCAAATAAAATTTGCTTGGTGATGCACTTGTTGCCAAGAAAATTGAGAGAGAGAGAAAGAGAGAGTACCTTTGTTGCTCATAAACACGTATAGCATAGTATAGCCACATTTGCTTCCCACCCCCTTTTTTTCAAATATACCAGCCTTTTCCGGTGATGGCATATGTACTTTTGAATGCGGCGAGACAAAAGGTTAAAGATTTCCAGAGATCTATGTCCCCCTGCAATTAGCACGCAACAAAGTATAACCGACAAGAACATGGTTCTCCCATTATAATGTCTACAATTGTCACAAAGCCTGTGCAACATTATCGAAGCAGATAGGCAAAAAGTAGCTAATTGTGTCAAACATTGGCTACAACCACGCGTGCCAAGCCTGACCTTGGTGCCATTTACAGCCATCTTTAATTTCGCCTTTTTCAGCCACAACAATGGTCAAATGGAGGTTGGTGCAGACGTATAGTCTAACAAATGGAAAGGTACACTGCCAAATTACGGGGACGTTCAATCAATGGAACTCCAGGAGGGCGCATCTTCGACACGCCAGTCAAACATCTTTGTAGCCACGCGTAATTACAGAGGGGTGTCGTGTGTCTTGAAAATCTATCGGCATAAATTTCTTATTGCAATTTGTGGGGATCTTAAATCAACTGGTACCTATATTTGAACAAACAAACCTTTCTTTAGGGGCGTTGGACCTTAGGTACTGTCCACTGAAAAGAGAATATATAGTTCTAATTATTTCACAGGAGCCTCGTATTATGTTCTGGTCCCTGTATTAAGAAAAGTTCACTTCACTTTCACTGATCCAGGAGGGCATTATCCTTCATTTATCTTCCACACGACAGTGAATTCCAAAACATTGGGTGGGTAATGAGGAAAACCACTTGTTGAATATACCACAGGCTACTACTTTGTCTAGAACAGGGTCTTTGGGCGAGCGACGCGTGACGAAGTCTTTTCGTTTGAAAAATTGCACATTTAAACATAAAGGAACAGTTTAGGTTTACGTCTTATCTTTTGCAATCGGCATCTAGCGAATATCTGTCAAGATGAAAGTTTCAGATAAGAGCACTCTTTGCCTTTAGCGGAGTTCTGTGATTGAATCATTGCCCTATGGCCTAAGCGACAAACTTTTGCACCCATCACAGCAAAATTGCAGTTCGCTTGGGCGTTTTTAGTCTTCCACAGAGGTGTCAACTCAGGGTTAATCCGATTTGTCTGCCGTGCCTGTCTCCCGGGGCTACAGACTACCCTATAGCTTTGCATTGTTACACCTGTGCGACGCACAGAAAATAGTCTCTAAGTAACATGCGTGCTTTCTCTCCGCAGCTATGTATGCTTGTATGCAAATTCCGAAGGTTTGCTTCTTGCGCTTAAGTTTTTTATGCGCTCATTGAATTAGAGTCTTAGAAGATTTTTGTATCCAGTTATGAAAACAGTACTTCTGATATCCTGTTGGACAAATGAGTTAAGTGTAGGTACAATTAGCCTTTAAGCAAAGATTCCATCAAAAAATGAACCAACAATAACATTGTTCCGCGTTCACAATGAACCATCAATGGTTTTGGTGACAAAGTATATTGAAACCATTTACAGCATTTAGTCCGTCTGACAGGCGTGGTAATTTG
>OZ026613.1:43067750-43087750 GCA_964020975.1 Hermodice carunculata
AATATTAGTATGTTACAACACAGAATATAGTCGGGAAGAATCCATCATTGTATCGCTTTACTAATTGGGCAACGGCACGATTACAAGTATGTCTTCATTTGCCAAGCGATCGATGTTTGTACATTTTGTTTTACAAAACCTTTTTTTTTTTTTTTAAACCTGGGTCTTTAAGTTTGAAGTATAAGGTTAATGAGCAGTAGTCTCAGACCCAGTAATAAAAATCAATAAAACTTATTAAATCGAATTGAGAATCATTTAAACATCATGTTTGCCTGAATGAAGTCACGATCCAATAATCAAACTATAAGCTCATCACCTTTTTGCGGGGAAATACCATTCTGATGCAACGAGTCCTTGGAAGAAATATTGTTTTCCCAACAATCCATGTTCATTACTTTTTGGAAACATAAAAATGCATCATTTTACTCAAAAAATCATATGTGACCTTGACTTGTTTTGTTATACAGTGAGCAAATGTTTGGATTATTAGAACAATACTATTTACAGAATGTCCAATTGGGCAAAGTCACGTCATTTCTAGACCACGTATAACAGATATATACATTCTTAAAATACTGAAACTGTATACCCAATTGATTAAAGTGGAGCGTAAGTTCAAAATTGGTGTATATACAAGAGTGTCAAATGTACCCTTTGTGAAATTGTGGACGCATATTGCAAAATATGCAAGATAAAATGACCAATCTTGTGTCATTATGATTTGAATACATGTATGTGCAAAAGTGTAAATGTGATTCTTCACAAAAAAATCATGTTTTTTATTTACAAAACAGAAAAGTTTTCTTTTTCGAAAAGTTGAAAGTTTGCAGACCTTTGTTTTGTACGTATTAAAAAACTGACCACTTCGTATAATATTCTTGGCACATTTTGCCTCAAGTGGTTGATTTAACAAGCTATTTTTGATTTAAATGAGAGTATTAGTTTTGGAGGTATATAAATGTAAAAATGCCATTTCGGGGCAGATACTGATTGTCTACAATCAAGATCTACAGGTTGACACTATGAATTGACTACCATGTTAATATTAAAAGTATTTTGTTCAATTCCTCAGACGGTATTGTGGTTAGAACTTGTAAATTTGGACTTGTGACAGGCAATATATATATATATATATATATATATATATATATATATATATATATATATATATATATATATATATATATCTACCAAAATATCAGAATGAACAAAATTATTCAAAACCGCCTGGACATTACTTTGAAAAATTCCAATTATAGTAAATTTCGTCCTCATGCTATGACATTGATCAGAACGTTGCGGTTAACAATCAATGCAACATCGTCTTGAGGGGACAAACATTTGCGAAAGGACTCAACATCTGTCTGTCATTATATGACTTGGACTTCGTAGTTGCAACAAAAATAGATTGGGTGCAAAGGTGTCATGAGAAAGGACTTGCAAAGTGATTGTAGTTTTGCTTGGATTTTCCACCGACATTTTCATGTTTCAAGAATGTGTATACTGACAGAAACAACTTTGAAATGTTGTTTAACGCACTGACGTATGAAAAGGCAGCCTTGGCAGTTAAACAAATGCAATTCAATTTATGCAAAGGTACCAATTTAAACTGTTTGTTGTGAACCAGCTATCCATTGCAATTTATTCAATAGATCAATGTAAATACACAAACATCTAAAAGTGTCTGGAAGGCATTTTCTCATTCTGTGAGTAGTTTTGTTTTGCATTAACAATTTACTTACCTACATAAACAATGTTTTTACTAACTGGTTATTCAGCAACACAAGAGTATCATGTCAGTGTATGGGAGCTTCTTTTCACCACCCTCTTCACGATAAAAGTTAATGGTGAAAGCATAAGTTTACTGTGAATCGTCCGTTATTTATACTGCTGATCTATTCTGCTGCGAATTAACTTCACGTGGAAGATTGGTCCAACTACTTAAACTAAACATGTGTGAAGATATCCATTGCCCTTTTTTGCCTTCATTTGGACTTTATTTGTTTTTCAAACCACCTCAGAGCTCCCAATCAAAGACGGAAGGACACGCGAGCCTGAAAATCAGTCAAGGAAGTCCCCATAAGGCAAGCATGGATGCAAGCTACATTTTCAGTAGCGCTGTAGACACATCATCATTTCTGAGTTGTAAAACTGCGTGTAAGCCGTACGTACTGCTTCTGTAAAGTTCATGACAACTCTGTAGACAGACACAGTTTGGCCTGCGAAGCATCATCACAGCAACATTCATTAACATACAAGTGTTAGCCAGTTACACAAAGGTGGATAGACCACGCGCTGTGAACAGCAAAAAATTGGGAGTATTCCCCTGCTGTCCAATTAGGATAGATTTACGGAACCACACTGAGTCATTTTTCGACATATTAGTGAATATAATCCTCCAACAGTTTTGTTAGATCGATTGAAGTAGTGGGGGCCTGGGTTTTGCATTTATGGTAACCTTACACACAGGTCCGCCAGTGGCCACTAGGCCATGGCGTGTCCACATGCACAGAGGCACTGTTGGTTAAAAGTTACCATGACAACACATGACCTTCATCACTGTCGTCCATGCATTTAAGAACATTAGACTCACACAAAAAATAGATGCTCAGCACCCCATGCAGCACTTGCAGGTATCATTAGCTCATACCCACTAAACAGATAGACTGAACCTGGAACATCTCATATCCACAAAACAAATTGACTGAACCAGGAAAATCTTACCTTTTTTAAACTCACAGACAGGCGATGCTAAGGTATCTTGAAGAAAATAATGTGTGCAGGGCCCATTCTAACGCCAAAATAATGCAATATCGTGCGCATTGCGATATAAAATCGTAGTACAATCAAATCAGAGGTAAATTTTTCAGAACGCTTTCCTGATAAAGAATCGCTTCCCTTGGTACGGGGTGGCGCTGCTATTGAGCTGAGCATACTATCATGATGTTTTTATCTACAATTTTGGTAAATTTAGTTTCTATTGACGAGAAATTTAAGTGAAAAACAAAAACAAAAACACACAAAAAACACAAAAAACCAAAAACCAAGAAAAAAAAACAAAACAAAAAAAACCCACAAAAAACCCCCAAAACACCCAAAAAAAAAAAAAAAAAAAAAAACACCCCAAAACCCCCCAAAAAACAGACAAAAAAAAAAACAAAAACAAAAAAACAACCAAACAAACAAAAAACAAACAAACAACAAACAAACAAACAAACAAAAAAAAAACCAACAAAAGAGCGGGAGACAATTTACTCCGGATTCTTTTGGGCGATATTAGATGGTCAAGATTTAAGAAGAGCAAAAGTATTGCAAATGAAAACTGGCCACATGGCAAAGCAACGTGTTTTTCAGATGCATAATTAACTAGCGGCATATTTAACGCAAAAGTGTGGAACGAGGTTTGATTTGAACGGAGTTTAATTGAGTTTCTCTCATTGTTGACCATCTCTGACTTTTACATCACCCGGTAATGTGATTGGGTAGCTTGGAAAGAATTTCAGCTCATGACAGGGCACCTGCAAAAATGATTTGGTAACTCATGTTTCTTGATGGCTCACTTGGGAGAGAACAATTTGAGCTATACTTCCAAGCAGGTCTTTTAGATGCATTCCGCTAATTTGCCTTTGGTATTTATTTCTGTAATATGGAGACTCCAGGCCTGGGCATGTGCTAATTGGTTGCTTATTGAGGCGTAGGTTAAGGGAATGTACCAGGATGCCACATACACGTGGATGTCGCGCGCCGAACGTGACAATGTTGTCTGTGGCATCTTGGGTGGTGACGTGAAGGCACGTAGTGGGATGTCCCTTCCATGCATTCTTCAATAATTGCTTTCCAGCAAAATGGCTAAACAAGCGCTCATCCGTGAAAATTTACAGAGCTTCAAGACAACTGAGCATGTTGGCCTTCCTTAAGTTAAGAGTCCAGTCCGCAACAGAGATTATCGAAGCAAACATAAAAAAATATGTTTTTATGATCTTTGAAATTTGAAGCGTGGCTTCATGCTGGAGTCAATTATGGTACTGTTAACATTTCTTTCAAACAAATATGATTCAAGTTTATTAAAGTAATATATAGCTTTGGCACCAGCGTAGTTTTGGTAGCATTTACAAGCCATTCGTGTGTTCAGTGGTGAAATGGAATAAAATTAAAAGGGGGCTGCAAATGTGATCTATCACCATTCTATAATACAAAGAATAGCCTTTTCGACAAGATGTAATTTTAGGTTATTTCATACAAAGAACACGGCCATATCACACGCTATCTCTATTGTTTATTTCCAAGTCACGCCTGTTTGCCTTTAAAAACCAATGGGTGCTCTTGAAATTATGCCGCATTATCTGTGTTCAAACAGCTAGTTAAAATATTTTAATGGGACAAAGCAGAAAAGACTCTCTCTGCACCAAGTTTCAATTTCCTTTGCAGTCTGTAGATGTGTCTTTTCCAGACCATTGAGTCAGTTCCCCGGTTCTTCCAAGATCAGTACACACATTATCATGGCCTGGAGCCATTATATATCAACCGAACGTTCCAATCTCAGGTACTATGGATCAAGTTTCCTCGTAACAGTCGCGAGACTTGAAGAAGGCGTTCCTCGTCAGGGTCCTCATTCTGATCCTGCTATTTTGGTGAAAACTCAACTTGGGGAGTACAAGTGGGTCATTATGTGCCTGGTGCTATATGGCCTCATATGCATGAATTACTGGCTGCAATCACCGCGGCACATTCAATACCTCCCTCTTTGCAACTTGCCGCGCGACAGCTACACAGCGTGAATCTTTATCAATATTTTAATTTCAATGCGTCTAGGACATTGTCAAGCCGAACAAGACATCCCATTATCTTCTTCTACCAGTCTGAGATAGTTCTTGCATCAGCAGGGAAGCTATAGACTTTTGCTTTCTTGAAATTAATTGGACGTGGATTGTAGTTCTACCTTTGACTGCCATTGTGTTTACAATTTTGATACAGTGGTTCCCTCCTTTGATATTTCCAATAATGAAGTTTTTTGCATCATATCTAATACATTTAGTTATATATTTCATCTGTTCAAGGTGAATACATGAAAGGTCTTGCAAATAAAAACTGCGGTAGAAATCAAAGAAAGAGCTTGTGTATTGCGAATATATACCTGTAATGTAATACTACAGCATTGGGGATCATCCGGGCACGCCGCACCCGCACCCGCACCCGCAGCCATGTGCTTGCATTTGCAGGTATAATGGTACAACCAGAGGGTAATCACTCGCGGGAACCCCTCACCAGACAGAAAAGTACACCATATTCAGCTAGGCTCGCTGTTGTTATTACCACTATATGTTCATGAGTTATATCTAAACGCCTGAAGACGACAACAACGCGGTTTTGTTAATATTGCTATTTCGAGTATCTGACAAAGAGGTGAGATCATTGTTCTCTAACACAACGGCGCGTCCAAGGGGTGTGTGGTTATTATTAGTGAAACCATGGTATCAGCAACATGTACTGAAACCCGCAAGAACGTGGATTCCAGAATCAAAAAAACAGTAAGCTTTAGAATATCTAATGGAAATTATTTCTCCGGGGAGGAAATGAATAAAGTTGAACAATCTTAAAGATGGCGGGAACAATAAGGTACCAAATCAGCAGGGAACTTATATGTACATGACGCATGGACTCCCATATGTTTCTGTATACTCGCCAACATGGCAAATGTCCGCTCGTCCTTAAGGTGTAGGTGTTGTTAGACGGCATTCTATGATCATTGGTTGTATTGTCAACGAGAGTGTGGATAATTTCTGGTCATTGTAAATTGCGCTTTTTTTCCAAAATTGAGCAACAGGCGCACTTTAATTGACACAATTCACATGTCGCCTGCTTTGAAGCACAGGTAGTTTGTATGTCATCTTTTGCGACACTTTCTAATCAGTAATTTGGCTGTCTCTTCTTTCAAAGCCGACGGAAAATGGTGGAAATTACCGTAATAAACAACAAAATGGAGACACAAAATGACAATGTACCGAGTTAGACTTTCTGTCCCCTCTGAGGGTCGTGGCATGCATGGCCGAGCGGCACCAGCAAATGCTCGAACAAACTCTTGCCAATTTTGGTTTAAAGGAGCATCTTCAAAACTCTGCTTTGAGCATTCAATAAAATGCTTATCAAGCCAGTCGTTTACACAATGGATACAAGGATGACTGCACATGGTCCGGGTCAGAATAATTGAAGAGACAATATCTGCAACCCTATCCTGCAAGATGGACGCCGCGGGCTCAAGAGCGCCTGTCTAGAAAAAGTGCGATGTTCGCACTGTCAAGACATACTACCGTAAAAAATACTTAATTTCCCTAAATCATCATTTCAGAATTTAAATTTGCGATTTTGTCAACGCATTTACATGCAGGCAATACTTATGGAGTTAAAATTTTGCTTTCTCCACAAGCACTGGCAATTCGGAAAACTGAATGCTAAGCTAAATTAAATACCCTCACAGTTGTGTTATATACAAAAAATGCCGATAGTTTTTTTATAAATTTAATTAATCTTTTAACATTAAACTTACGCATTAATAACTCTCGTTTCTTTTAGCCCATCACCTCATCTTCGTTCTCTCTGTTTTCTATTGCTGATGGTTGCTGAGCCAATAAACAAGCCTATTTCTTATTGTGTTTATACCCCGGGATAAGTATTATTATAGGGTAATGAGCTTCACTTCCGCAAAAGCTATCGGTCGGGAGTCTCAATTATCTCTATGAACGCATATAGAAAATATGTACAATTCTTCATCTACGACGTAGTTTAAAAAAATTCTTCACGTTTATGAAGAAAGTATTCAATAACGTCAATCATGTTCAGTTTTTGAGCACCAAGCGTAATACGGTAATTTCCAGTGTGTGTGCAAGTGCAAACAAATGGTGTCGTGCAGCGTTTTCTATATTAAGACGTCGATTTTGGCTCAGGATCATTGTCAGTTTTACAACGTTGTTCCATAACAACATAGAGATCAATGGGTCACTGTACGCTTTCTGTAAATGAAAAAAATACATTGTATCGTATTTAAACGAAGGAACCCCTCCCCCTACAATTTGTAGCTTTATTCGTGCATCTCATGAAAATGAAACGTAAAAGTACAATATGAAAATGACAGGTACTCAATTACTCTGGCAAGATCCCAAACGACATTGAGGACAAACAACATAGAGTATCTACAGGGATGACAAGTTAATTCCAAGACTTTCACTTTTCAATGGCTTGTGTAAAGCAATGTGGGGATTTAAACAATTTCCATCCTCTCTGGCCATGTCGTGCGTGGCGCCATTATGCATATGAGCGCGTGCCAGGGCGTATTTTATCCCATAATGGAAATGCCAATCACCGCAATGGCAGAAATGCAGATTTTGACTAAATCTGCACCCCCGGCGTGTGAAATGACCGGTCGAAGGTAATGAGGCGTAAGGGCTGCCACCCCTTTTAGAAATAGCCCAGGGGGTATTAAATGTAAATCAGCTTTAGAACCGTACCTTAGTTTGCACTCTATGAAATGCTAAAATTCTTGACAAATGATTGTTGAGAAGGTGTAAATTCGGTGAGTCACAAGGCCACATCGGTCACTAGATTGCTTATGCAAGATGCCTAACACCAGTGTCGGTACTTGTCACATGCATTGGCCTTCTTCAGTTGATAATGGCCAAATGTAAAAGGCCTCTGTGCAGAAAATGTGCTAATGGAGGTGGTAGACATTGCAACACAAAGAGAACAGAGGGAACTTTTAAACCAGAAACGGGACGGAATTGGCTCTAGCCACAATAACCTTTGCTGCCTTTACTTTCAGGATGAAATTCCGGAGTCTTGGTATCTAATCAAATACTCAGGCTTCTAAATGTAAATACATGTGCACAGGTAGAGATTTGGTTTGTGTTTTTGCTTCTACGTCTGAGGTCTAAAAAATACAAGCCTGTGCCAATAATCGACATTTTCTCGTCAACTATAGTCATGATAAATCATTCAGTTATGCAGGCAACAGTGCAAAGTTTAAAAAAAAAAAAAAAAAAAAAAAAAAAAAAAAACATACTCCAGCTTTACTGTCAGATCAAATAGCTCATTCACAATAATGTTCAGTTATTTTTGTGGTTCCACTTGCAATCACTTGTCTATGAGTGTTTAAAGTCTACTACACATATCTACCAAAATTTCGGAAAATGATCTTCTCATTGCGTGTGTTTTTTGCTTGTCTCGCTTTTGCCTGTGGGTGTTTGGTGTCTCTTGATTTTAGATGGATATATTACTAAAACCCCGTGTAAGGCTTGATTTCACATGAAAGCTGCGACAAATGTAATAATATAAACTTCATCCGGATCATTGCATTGGAGCTAAAGTTATGTAAAGTTGAGCCGTAGGGGGTCGGACAGATTATTTTGAAAACTGGAGGCAACCGTCTGTATCGAATATCAAACCCTTGGAGAAACAGTGATGATGGCATGGTAATGACCTCTTGAGACATTATAATATTATGATGTGAAGCTATGCTTAACGTATAGTTAATTTATTCACCGTATGAAGTCAAAATTACGTATAGAATAAATTATATTCTTATTTTTTAATTGTTGCTTATACAAATCAGAGAGTGTGACGTATTTTTCAGACCATCTAGACTGTCTTTCATAAGTTGCCTCGCCATTAATGTCGCGTTCTTTGACACAGTTTTGGCACAATATCTGATCCAATAAAATAAGCGATTGTATAATGCATGTAGTACTTTGAATGACCTGATGTTCTTACTCTGGTGTGATGTGCATGCTTTCGTCACAATATTTCTATCTATTGTGGAATCACATATTTATTGGTTGATAACTTTGTTCTATCTGACAATCAGTTTAAAGCTGAGGCTATGGACCCTTTTTTTCTTGAAACAAAGTCGGCTTCTTTCCAGGCATCATCCCCATCGCTTATTTCTGATAATAATAACCCACAGCAAAATATATCTTTTGTTGATGACGAAGTCTATTCTATACTTGGTTTAAACATATTTATTTCAAAAACGATTAGAAAACAGGCACCATGTCTATATAAATTCCTCTCTTGGAATAAAAATATAAAAGTTTGCAATTATTGCCGTTGAAATACAATTAAACTTCTGTTACAATCAACAACAGTAGGTGCAATGTGTATAACTCTGTCACTCGGTAATTAAGTGTTATCATATTATGTGCAATAACAGTAAGAATGTAAAAAAATAATAAAAGAAAGAAGCACAAATTACAGGACAACACAGTAACACGGACACGACATTAAGAAGATTAGACGGGTGACATATACGGAACAGATAGAGGGACTTCCAGTTGCTTAGTTAGAAATATAGATGCACTAACCTATGATGGCATAGCAATGTTGAAACTTAAAACTTTGTTCTGTTGATCGGGACTCTATATGGTTTTGTTAATTTAAGACGGTTTGAATCTTCCTGACTGATCGTAAAATTTTGAGTTGCTTCAAACATACTTTTGTTGTTTGTTTTCGAACAATTATTACCTCTATACAATAAGGTATTTAGAGTGAAAGGTGCCAGTAGTATGATTATTAATTGTAATCTATTTCTTTGAATTGTAGTTGTGTCTTTTTGTCCAGAACCACTTCCTAGTAGTCAATACCCTATTCCGCAGTCCGAACTCTTTACTCTCCATAAGCTAACCTGTCCCTGTCTAGCCTATATACATATGGAATTACTATTGTCCATATTGCACACGTTCCTCTGTAAAATTTTGACATAGGCTGTATCAGCCCAAATAAATTAAAGGGTCTTCAGCGGGTAACTACTCAACATGTTTCGGAGCCTTTTACCCGTACATGTCTCTCTGAGTAGCGACTCCTTGTCTAAGCTTAATATTCAGCAAAGACAACCCACATAATAAAGAATAGATATGAACGTGGCAAACGATGAATTAGCTAAATATGTGAAGTTTTGCTTACAAATGCAGAGCTTCATTATGAAAGAAGAATACCTGTCAAACAAACCATAATTACTTAATTTGTATAGTACAGGTTCAGATAAGAACAGTTTGACCTACCCCTGAACATAATTTCGGCATTCAAAAAATTAATGAAAAGACGTTTCATCAGGCGCACCACATGTGCAGGCAGGGGAACCTAATAGTCCTACTTTATACATGTCTTTATTCAACTGGCTGCAACCCGTCCTGATCCTAGCATGTAATATATTTAGATTTCTAATATCAATGTAAAATAAGTCGTTAGTTTTCGGTTTGTCTCTATTCAATTTACGTTGAAATGATTCTGCATCTTCTTAATTACGAACAGCAGGGGAGAGCATATTCCAATGTCGAATAGTAGAAGGAATGAAAGACTTTCTGTACAAATTGATTCTGCATTTGGGTTCAGTCTGTTTGTTTTTGTACCTGACATTGTATTGATTTCTATATGATACATTTCTAGGAATTAGGTTACATAAGTACGCGGGTGCATATCCATGGACCATTTTGTAAAATAGTTTTAATCTATGTTTTTCTCTGCGTTCGAAAGAGTCTCCCACCTAGTTTCACTGTAAAGTTCAGAGTAGCTTGTACAACGTATTGCTCCCGTCACTATACGAGCTGCAGCCAGTTGAACACTCTCCCACAGGTCTGCATCTGACTTTGTGCATCCCTCCCCCGACCACATCTCCATACTCTAAAATTGGTCGGATATACATAAATTATACTATTTCAAGACAACGCCTGCTTATTTATATTGCAACATCTTCATTACACCAACCAGTCTCCTAGCTTTGGAAACTATATAATTAATATGACTGGACCATGATAAATCTTAACTGAGTGTAAAGCCAAGATATTTTTGTAGTGTTACTTTGTCAAGAATATTTCCCCGGAATTGGATAGGAGAATATGAGAGACTTCGTTTTCTACTTACAAGCATTCTTTTTGTTTTTGTACTGTTAAAGGTGACCAGCCAGTGCTTTGCCCATTTTTGTATTTCACTAAGATCATTATCTAGAATTTCGGCAGAATTGTTGGAGTCAACGGGATCGTCGACTGTGGTACATAAAGTAACATCATCAGCGTACAATTTGATACTAGATCTTACGATGTCAACGATATCATTGACAAAGATGAGAAATAAAAGAGGTCCAAGCACTGATCCTTGAGGAACCCCTGCCTCGATACTACCCCATCCAGAAAATGGACGACTCTCTGAGTTCTGTTTGACAGATAGTTTTTAAACCAGTCTAAGAGATGTCCAGAAATTCCTACATTACACAGTTTGTGGAGAAGTGCAGGGTGGTACACCTTATCAAAAGCTTTAGTAATGTCACGGTATACCACTCTGACCTCCTTTTGCATATCTACAGCTTTTATGAATTCATGATACAAGTATAACCTCTGCTTTATAGTGCCATCGACCGGCATTAAACCAGACTATTTACCAGACAAGACTAAATTATCCCTTAGGAAGTTGAAAACGTGCTTAAATACGACACTTTCAAATACTTTTCTATACTTGCTTCACTTGATGTTAGCAAGACTACCGGTCATGACGGTGTTAGCCAAGTCTTAATCAGGGAGGCTGCTTCGTCAATCGCTCTTTCTCTTACCAGACTATTCAAATCATCCCTCAACAAAAGTCTGTTCCCTTCCATCTGGAAAAAAGCAAATGTAACCCCGATCCCAAAAAGTAGTGATGCCAGTTTCTGTACCAACTATCGACCAATATCCTTATTAAGTTGTGTAGCAAAGGATTTTGAGCGTGTGGTTTTCCAGTACGTATTTAATTTTCTGAGGGGTAATTTTGGTTTTACTGATAAACGATCTGCTTGGCCATGGTACTGGTTATTTGTTTTCTTGTACAATGAGTTTGTGAAAGCTATTGACATGCAGAAAGAAGTAAGAGTCGTTTTATGTGATATCACCATACTTTTGATAAGGTGTATCATCCTGGCTTACCACACAAACCAAGAAAGTAAGGTATCTCTGGAGCTCTAGTTGATTGGTTTAATAGTTACAGAGGGCGGTGACGCATGGGGAGTTTTCAAATTGGGGTAAAGGTCCCCCAGTGCTCAGTTCTTGGACATCTCTTATTTCATATTAATGTCAACGATATAGTCGACATTATAACCTGTAAAGTAAGACTTTATGCCGATGATGTACCTTTGTACATCACTATTGATGATCCCACTGGCTATGCTGTCACCATGACTGATGACCTGAAATACTTTGAAAATTGGTCTAAGCAATGGCTAGTTACGTTCAACACCTCCAAAACTTAACCAATGATTATTAGTAAGAAGCGACTGTCGCCACAGCATCCCCATGCTCTAGTTCGGGGTACTGCACTTCACGATGTACCGCAACACAAACATTTAGGTCTTATTTTTAGTGCAGATTTGTCATGGTCGCATCACATACATGTAAATTATGTTGTCTGCAAAGCTAGTAAATTAATTGGAGTAATGAAGCTTTTGCAACATAGGCTCAGCAGATGCACATTAGAATTGATATATTTTACCTACATTAGGCCTATTTTAGAGTATGGTGATGTTGTGTGGGCGGGGTGCACAAAGTCTGATTCAGACCTTCTAAAATATGTTCAACTGGCTGCAGCCTGCGCAGTGACGGGCGCGTCTTCTCCAACAAGTCATGCTGGAAGAAACTGGGTTGCGTCCCTGTACGAAGAAACTGGGTGGGAGAATCTCTCTAAGCGTAGAGAAAAACGCTGACTCATACTTCTTTATAAAATAATTAATGGACATACACCTGTATATTTACACGATTTGATTCCAGAAAATGTATCCAACATAAACGCATGTAACGTGAGATCCAGACAGAACATAAGGCAGGTATGTACAAAAACTAACTCTCCTTATAGCTCTTTTATTTCCGCAACGATTCGCTAGTGGAGTTTACTGCCATCCAGTGTTCAAAATTCGGAAGATAAAGATACATTCAAACGTAAATTGGATAAAGGCAAACCGAAGACTTATGAGTTGTTTTACATTGGTAGTAGGAAAGCCAACATTTTACATGCAAAACTTAGGATGGGCTGCATCCAGTTGAACCAAGATGTGTATAAAATTGGTATAGCAAATTTACTTGCTTGCGCTTGTGGTTCCCAGGTAGAAAATTCATTTCGCAACTTCTCTGAGGGTATCATATACACCACTGAGCGGAATTTATTGAACAAAAAAAAAAAAAAAAAAAAAAAATCATTGTATTAGCTCCTTTCACGCTACAAACTATATACTCTTCAAAAAAAGTTTTGCACATGACCATAGATAATGTGTCATTTAATACGCAGTTTTTACGAAGCACATGATATACAGTGACTGCATTGAATTGGGCAGTTTATTGACCAGTCAGGGGCTTTGTACCTGTTTATTCCACGCTTTGTGGGCTCCAGAGACCAAAACAAAAATTAAGTTCACAATGTGAAATTTGCAGTAGTCTTCATTGTAAAATCATGCACTAATGTATCAGTGCTCTTCACTGCCTGTTGGCACTTGATTCAAGGTACAGGTTCTCAAGGTGTGAACACAACCTGATTTTGGCTGCCTGTTACACATTATCATTAAAATTCTATCCTTAAACACGTGCACAGAAAATAAATAAATTGATCGAAAAAACGGAGAGATTCATATGGCCTGGAGGCAGGCCTCGGCCCGAACACAACATGTCACATTCGAGGCGTGCCCCAGCTATTGGACTGGTGGAAGGTGGAATGAGCCAGCAAGAAGCTGCAGATGTGGTGGGCATTTCCCAGAGCACAAAGTGCCGTAGCCTATCAAAATAAAGAGAGCTGGAAACTTCTAAAGAGCGGCCCAGAGCTGAACTCACCAGAGTAACAACTCCTGGTGAAGACAATTTCATTCCAACCACTGTGCTCAGAGGCAGGTTTTTCAGAGCGAAAGATGTAAAGGGACAGCTTCAACAAACGTTAAACTTGAAGATCTGACCAAGTCATCCAAAACCGACTCTATAGTGGTGCCCGACGTGCACACAGACCACTTGAGCGCCCAACGTTGCAGCCTTGCCACGAGGAAGAAAGATTGCAATGGAGCGGAGAGCACTGGTATTGGACCCTAGATGATTGGAGACTTGTCCTTTTCACCCATGAATCAATGATTCAATTGCATCCCACAGAGAAAAGATAGCGTTTCTGGCGGCACCGAGGGGAGCGGTTTGCACAGAATACAGTGCACTAGACTCTGGCCTTTGGTGCTGGGGGAGTGATGATTTGGGGAGCATATCTCTTGATGGAAAGACTGATGAGGTCACAATTCAAGAGACCCTCAATGGTCTGCATTGCAGGGATGAGATCCTTATCCCAATTGTCAGGCCATACGCAGTAGCTGCAGGAGAGAATTTTGTTCTTCAAGATGACTATGCCCGCCCACATAGGGCACATGTTCATAATGAGTGCCCAGAGACGGGAAGTATCAAACGCATGGACTGGCCATCATGATCCCCTGATCTTAATCCAATCGAACATGTGTGGGGTATTATTGAAAGAAATGTGAAAGCAGCAGCTTGCAGTCCTCCTGGTGGATGCATGGAGCAATATTCCCCAGAGAGTCATCAGAAAACTAATTTACAGTGCATATGCCTAAAAGATGCATTCCAAGTGGACAAGCTCAAGAAGGTTACATACAATACTGATTTTTAGAATGTGTCCATTGCAATGAACTTGCGAATTTTGAAACTGAACCCTGTTTGAAATTTGTTGGTTTTGCTTAATCATGCGTGACTCTCTGTGTGTGCTTTGAAGCAAATTGCGTTGTAATACTGACGTTCTGATGAAAAAAATAAGGGTTTGTGCATAAATACTTTATTGAGGGGGATCTTAACATTGATGTGCAAAACTTTTTTTTTTTTGAACAGTATATTATGTTTGGAAATCCCAAGTGTACTAAGGCAGTAAACCAAATTATTTTTGACAGTACCAACACATATACTTTAAATACTGGCAGATTCAAGTAAGGCCCCGTGCGTTTCCCACCCAGGTTGGTGCACACGCTTTGCTTGTGACGGGTGGTGGGTCACGTGTGGCACGGCACTATACAGCTATTCCGCATGCAATACTTGTTGTGTAGTGTTGTCTGGCCACGTCAGATTTGACGTGATAATGCATGAGTGTAATTGTGATGTCTTATCTTCTTATGTGTGTGTGTTCTTGTCAATTTTACGTCAATGTGGTGTCATGTGACCCGTCTTTACCTTTTGTACAGTATTGGTGTTTTTTTTTCGCGAGAGGAATTATATAGGCAAAGGCTGTTTCCCAATTTTTTTTCTTCTGAATAAAAATATATTCAAACAAACATACACATTCAGTTGATTATTACAAGATATTTTCTGTACTACGGTACTGGGCAATTCTTATTTACCTCACTTACATCACACTCTCTAATTTATATACAGGAAGCCCCTTCCTACCAGACATTATTTACAAAATGCCTTAGTTCAAACGCCTTGTACAGGTGCAACATTATTACCTGCGCCAACATATTTGCCCCCCCCCCCCCTTTCTTACAAAGCCAAAATCGAAATGTTTTGTGGTACGAACCCTTCATGCGGACTGGAATTAAAGCATTATTTACAGGGGCGAAAGCATACAATATAACTAAGATTATATTAACCGGACAAGATCAGAAGTAAACGGTATTTTTGATATATATATATATATATATATATATATATATATATATATATATATATATATATATATATATAACGATACCCTCCTTAAAGTCATTTTGCATACCGCAGCATGGTTACAGCCATTTAAAAAATTGTATAATGAATAAAAAGCTAAAAAGTTTTGGTACTGGTAACATCGTGTTTCCTTACACTATGAACTCTGAATACTTAACTTATCGTGCTGCTTGTTGCCAACTGGGATATGTACCTCAACAGTCGTTTGATACCAGCTGGGATACACACACAGACACACAGACACACAGACACACAGACACACAGACACAGACACAGACACACACAGACATATATCTATATATATATATATATATATATATATATATATATATATATATATATATATATATATATATATATATATATATTATATGGTTTGCTACTAGCTGCGCCGTCAGGAGTTGTTTATTACTTGCTGAAATGTGTTAGTCAGTAGTCGTTTGTTATTTGCTAGGATATGAAGGTAGACAGCCGTTTGCCATTTCCTGGAATGTGTGCCCCAATAATCGTTTGTCAGTTGCTGGGATTTATGCCTCAGTAATCGTTTGCTGCCGGGATGTATATTTTATGTTCGGAACGAGCGGGGCTCGAACCTGCAACCTTTGGCACAAGTCGCCCGGCTGAAATGGGAAACGCACGTATGCCTTTAGTTGTCGTTTGGTACCAGCTGGGATATGTGTCTCGGTAGTCGTTTAACTTTGCAACGGCTGAATCAAAAGACGAGTGAACACAGTGCGTGTTTTCTTATTTGCACAAAATCCACCAAGCAACGGCCACGCCAAAACAACCACTATTGATCATAAACGTTGACACATTTTGAACGTGCTGTGCAGCTTTGTGGTGCCTGCATTCAAAAAAAGCCTTCCTGTTCATAAAAAAGGTGTAATGTTCGCTTTGTTCACGTTCTTTGTTTCAGTGTTCCTATTCTAACACAGAGAGACACACAGACTTACATATATAATACACGTATATCTGTTTTGGTTATGTGACTGTGGGTATTAATTTACTTTATGATGTTTGCTGACTATAATTTCCTGTAGGCCCGTAACTTGTATGCTTGTATAAATTTAACATTATGAAAATATAGCAATTTAATGTGCGTTGCTCATGTTTGACTGGCAGACCGCTTTAAAAGGATGCACTTGAATATATTATTGTCTTGTTACTGTAGAGTATTTGTATTAATTTTACAATGTACCTGTAATTATCTAGTCACATACCTTATCAGTTCATTTCATAAATTACATATCAAGGTTTATTTTTAATATTTCAAATGCTGTTTTACATTTATTGTGGATTGCATAAGTACGTTTGTTACTGCTCTAAAATGTATTTGATACAGGTTCGGAATTATATTTCAAAAACCGAAATGGTTTCAGATTTTGTGATTTGTGAACTGAGGATATCACTAATGTTGGTGACACTTGTGAACTGAGGATATCACTAATGTTGGTGAAACTTGTGTTTGTCTGAAGTTTTTTGATGCTGTCGATGTGTGAATTAGATGGTTTCGATATTGTGAGGGTTTGCCGATTTTTACGTCATCTTTAAAATTAATTTAGGAATATTACCTCTGCCCGGACGTTCTTGAGGATATATGTGCTCACCTTTATGCAGATGACACAAGCATTCTCAATGAAGCAGCCGAGCTGCAACATTGGACAGAAATATGGATAATGTTGCTGACTAGCTTGAACTGAACAAGCTCATATTAAATATTCCAAATTGCAACCCATTCTTTTTGGTACTCTTCAACGCTTCTCAAAACGTCACAAGTGGGACTTCAATGTGCACATTAATGGTAAAATACCACAAGTCCATGAGACTAAACTCTCTTCATTGACCTTCAAGCCCCAAGCAGAAAAAAAAGTGTTTAAAACCCAACAAAAACTTTGTCTCTTGAAGTGCCTTCGTTATTTCGAGGGAACGCAATATTATTGCGAGGGAACAAAATGTGTATTTTTTTTCTGTCATGTCCTCTCCGGGGCTCCGTACATGATGAAACCTTAGTTTGAATATTGGGACATCATAAGGGGGAACTGCGATGCTGGATTGTTTGTCCACAAGCACGCCGCTCGAATACTTACTGATGCTGCATACTTCGACCGTATGGAGCCCTTATTTCAAGAATTACATCGGATAC
Organism: Hermodice carunculata; assembly: GCA_964020975.1. Classification (NCBI taxonomy): domain Eukaryota; kingdom Metazoa; phylum Annelida; class Polychaeta; order Eunicida; family Amphinomidae; genus Hermodice; species Hermodice carunculata. The sequence continues at coordinate 43,085,592 of OZ026613.1, forward strand.
CCTTGAAGAAAATTTTAAATTGTACATAAATGTACTTAAGTGTACAAAGCTCTTAATGGTAAAACCAATGATATGTCCACTGAAACCAACAGAGCAACCAGCAGATCCCTATCATACACCCCCAGACCCAAAGTTAACATATATCGCAATAGTTTTCCTGTTCCGGCCCACCACATGCAGCCGACTCTCCAAGTCAATTTGTAGGGTAATTCATTGGATACTTTTAACAGGAATTACTGAAGGCAAAGACCTTGCTTTTAAAGATACTACATTCTATCTTACACTGTGTTTTTAATGACGTTTCATTTAAAAATGTGCACAGATTTTAAATATTTTATTTCGGGGCCAAATTGTAAACTGGCATCTTGATCATTTTGTAACCTGGCTAAATACAGTCTACCTACCTAGCTACCTACCTGCCTACCTTCCTGTCTATCTATCTATCTATCTACAAGGATTTCCGAAACTTGAATCAAAAGTCTTAACCCTGATTCGCTAGAAAATCTGGTAATGTAGTTATGATTTCCACATTTCCGACATTGAAATACTGAAATGTAACTTAGCATCTGCACTCTGTATGCTGTTCTTTTCTCACCCCACCCCCGTCCCAAATCACTCAGGCAACCAGTATGTGATAAGACACATGGCAACTTGCAGCGATTGTTTGCGACATATCGCCGACTTAATACTAACTTCTCTGGGCGCTTCTTTGACAGCAAAGTTTACATACAAGAGGCTCAGATACATGTGCTCGTAAAGCATTATGCACTTATTCAATACGCGACCCAAATGGTGTGTGTGTGTGTGTGTGTGTGTGTGTGTGTGTGTGTGTGTGTGTGTGTGTGTGTAAAATTTCAATCTATAAAATTTAAATCGATCTGCATTCACATTTTCGACGTATCACATTTATTCACTATTTTGCTGTGAATATTTCCTATCTTGAGTTTCCTCAGCGGGCAACTATATGCAGTCACAACTGGGACCCTGCATGCATTTATTTGTTGTTGTCAAGAGTCTATACAATACTCCTTTGTAATCCTTTTGTATATCTCTATTGAATGGAATCAGGATAAATTCAGTCACGGTTCTGATCACGCGGGATAAGATTGCCATTACAAGCATACTGCGCGCCAACTTTGTTTTGGTAAAACATATACTCACGACACGCAGATTTGCTAGCAAACCGGAGTGTCATTCATATGTTACCAGACGTCTCGCCACTCAGGAGACAGAGAATGGTTTAAGACCTCATCAGTTTTCCACACCATGCCACTAAGACAGATATTTTGCTCTGAAATACCTGTTATCTAATATTTGTTACAAGTTTGCTGTCGTGAAAGCATCCTGTAGATCAGCTTGTGTTTGCTTAGTTCTTTCAGACTAACAACGTGCTAAACCTGTCCAACGTTTCGTATGACACCAGTAACATAGCACAGGATGAATTGCATTATATACTGTAGTTTGTTTAAATACTTTAAATTGCCATCATAATAGAATTAGAAGTTCGGCTGAGAATGGTTTCTGCTATCTGTATTCAATAAGTGCAAAAAGTAAGCAAAGCTTACAGGCTGTGGGTGTCAAACCATGATGCTTTATCTTTATTCCGAGTCGTTCGCTATGACGTCACACCAATTCAAGTGGTTGCCACTGCAAATTGGTTCACAACAAGCAGTAGTCCTGAAATCACAAGACTTTTGGGGGGTCGGGGTAGCGCTCTAGTATAAGTGCAAAGACAACGTCTTATCAAATGCAAAGCAGATTGCTGAATTTTTTAAAACTATAAATAACCCTATGAGGGTTTTCATAAACCTAATGAGGATATTATAGGGTATTTGAATTTAGAGTCTTTACTAGTTGATGGCATGCAAGAAATATTAAATGATATTAAATGACGAGATAAGTCTCGATTGCGTAAATTATGCGATAAAACAGCTAAAAAGGAATGTCTTCAGGTCACGATGTACTTCTGAACGAGTTTTTTTGTTAGTGGGTAATTATTCCTTTCACCATATCTATTAACATTGTCTAATGCTATTTTCAGCAGTTGCATTTTTTCAGAGAGTTAGACTACAGAGATATTGATGCCTTTTCACAAATTATTAATCAAGTTGATAATTACAGGGGAATTACACTATTGAGTACACTGAGTAAAATTTTGC
>OZ026613.1:43087950-43111950 GCA_964020975.1 Hermodice carunculata
ACGTGTCTTGTATAATCGTTTGGTGTGGTGGGCAGAGACGTATGAAATTTATGTTGAAGCACAAAGTGGGTTTCACCTTGGATGGGGTTCTACGGAAAACATTTCCATTTTGCAGAATATTTTTGCTTCTTTTGTTAATAACAAGAAAACGTTACACTGTGCATTCAGTAATTTTCAAAAGGCGTTGGATTTTACAGTGCATGATATTCTATAAAGTTATTTTCGAATGTTCATTGGGTGTGAGGCAGGGTGAATGTCTTTCTCCGTTATTTGTTTGCCATGTACGTGACTGATATGTAAACTTATTTCATGGACATTAGCCAATGTGGAATTACCATAAGTCTCCTTAAATTATTTGTCTTATTATGTGCAGACCATGCCGTGTCATTCGCCGAGTCACGAGACGTAGTTTATGAAAATATTATGACAGATGGAAATTCACTTTGAATGTGGTAAAAATTAATATTTAGAAGGGCGGAAGGTTATCACGTCTAGATTAATGGTTTTATGACCGAAAAGAAATTGAAACTGTGTCCAGTTTTAAATACCTAGGATTGTTATTTACAACCCCTGGGAGCTTTCACGAAACTCCAAAAGTAATTGCAGACCAAGCAAGAAAAGAAAATTTTAGTTTGCAGAAACAGTTATACACATATGTAAATGTAGAGCCACACATACGGTTAGATCTGTTTGATAAGATGATTTAACCACTTTTGAATTACAGGTGTGAGGTTTGGGTATCTTATGAAGGGAAAGATATTAAAAAAGTAACTTTGAATTACTGTAAAAATGTATTATCCGTCACTCAAAATCTGTCACTGAAATGCTATACGGACAACTGGGTCTTTATCCCCTTTACGTGATAAGATATAGTCGAATAATGAAATTTTGGTTGAAGGTTCTTAAAGCAGAAAATATGACGTTAATAAAAACGATATATATATATATATATATATATATATATATATATATATATATATATATATATATATATATATATATATTTTAACAGGAATATTTAGCAGATGATTCATTAAGAAATTGGGTAACTAAGGTTAAAGACTTGTTGTGTACTGCTGGCTTTAGTTACAATTGGTAAGGTGTGGAAAATGATCAACAGTTTCTACGTATTTTTACATTAAGAATGAGAGCCAACTGTTTTCAGAATTGGAGTATCGCGTCGGTAGAAAAAAAGTAAAGCTCTAAAAAATTATTTATCTGGTGTTAATATTGCTAAACATAGGGTTGCATAGACACGTTTAAGGTGAGTTCTCATAATCTTCGAATTGAAACTGGGAGGTGGGAAAATACACCACATATAGTATTAAAATCGGAAATGCCCTTTTTGTAGTAAGTCAAAAGATAAGCATCATTTAGTTTTAGAATGCCCCATCTATATCAAAGTACATCTCGCATATATACCGGCAGAAAAGGATGCATAACTATTTGCCTGCTTACATCTGAAGACGTATCTGTGTTATGTAACTTGGCAGATTTTGTTTTTTAAGGCTATGGAAATAGGAAAGGAGTTTTTAATTGAGCTTTTTCAGTGCGATGTTGTTGTATCGTTTTTGTTCGATAGGTTTTTAGCTCTCCTCGATGCGCGTTGGGCGCAATGCGCACAGCCCCCCCCCCCGCGGGAGTGGGGCTGTTTTGTCAAATTAAGTACACCGTAATTTAACTGAATTTGAAAATGTTTCATTTTGAATTTAATCTTGAGGTGTTTATTCGTTCGTGAAAGAGTTTAAAACTTCCTCCACCATTTTGTCCTACATTTTTTTGTCTTTTGGTGATACTCTGATGCAGTTCTACACGATAATGCATACCTGATTGTCCACCTATCCGAACGAAACTGTTAACATTATATTTCATTATCTATAATATGTGTAACCTATCGTGACCTTTGAAATTATGTACGTTTACTTGCACATAGACCGCGTAGGCCTATTATTGAATACACTATCTATAATAACAATCTGGAGATTTGGCCAACAGCTTGCGTCAACGCATTCTGAACGCTGGTATTGGCTGATGGCGAGTTATTATTATTGGCAAAAGAAGGACAGAGCATTTTAACGTAAGATATCAGATAAGACACTTGCTTTTAATTCTTTAAAATTGGAAAGTGAGTGTCGACATATATCAAAGTTATTTATTTATTTATTTATTTATTTATTTATTTATTTATTTATTTATTTATTTATTTATTTATTTATTTATTTATTTTTGGGGGTGGGGGCAATCGTTTCCTGCTTAGTAAAGCAGTGAGCAGCTTCCTCTTGCGTCGGCTGAGCGTATCGCGCCAAGGAAAGCTGTTTAACTTTACATGCTGTCATGTTAAGTCTTATTATTAATCCTCACAAAATTGTGTTTTTTTTAATAACAAGAAATTTGATTAAACTATTGAGGCTGACGATAATTTAAATCCAGATACATTTGGGCTGTTTTCGAGGGCAATAATAAAGAAGCACCAAACTCCAATAGATGCTGCCACAAGTTTAGTCATGCTCCACTGGCACCATGAGACACGCCAGTTCCACTTCGAAATGGATGCTTAACATGCCATCAATGGTTTCCTGGTAGACGCGAACATAACGCAATAGTTTTCTGAAAACAAAGGTCGTAAGTGAGGGGTCATGATGTCAGAGCTGTCTTCATCTGTTTCGCCCAGGTGATTCAAAACATCCGAGACTAGACACCCTTGATATTCTGGCTAAGTGCTCAGGCAATACATATCCAACGATCACCACATTTTTGGCGGGAAAACAGTGTACATCCAAATGATTGCCTACCACCTGACATGCTCTAACAAAAAAGATTCAAGGTCTTCTCCAAATTTGGTGTCCATCTTGATGTCAGATTAATCTTTGAAGTCGCTAGTGGCTTCCTTTCAATGTGCATGTACAGTTTTTTTTGTTTTGCTTTCCACGCATTGTTTTTTTAACCTATTTTATCCCCCAAAATTGTCTTTGTGTACGGAACAGGTCTCGTTTCAAAATTAGAGACTTTCATTTTAGTAGAAAAAGAGAATCCCCGTGGGAATCCATCTTCACACATTCAAATCCCGTGTTGCTTTCTCTAATACGGATTTGAAAACATACCATTGTATTGTCCACAAACTTAAAGCCTTCTACTTGAAAAGGCTCATAATCTTAATACATTAGGGCCAAGACACATTTTGTAAATCAAAGGGTAAGTTTTTAGACAGGATCAGCTTTCATTTGAAGTATGAGACAAAACACGACAGATCTTTTGGTTCGATAATGTCTCCCGTGATTATCATTTCGTAATCCTTTACAGTCATCACAAATGTGATGTCATCTTTGAAATTATTTTGGATGAGCTAAACAAAGGATTCATTCCAATCGCCTGGATTAAAATCACTAAGAGTTAAAGGAGAAGCTAAACAATCTCGAGTGCTCTTCCGGATCAAGGGTATCTTTTGTCGTCCTGTCGCCCCAGGAACCGATCCTTTCACATGGGAGACAGAACACACTTAGGGAATCTGAATGCTTGACTTAGACCCCCTGCTTAGCAACATCACTTCCCTCTCGTGCCTCAGGTAGCAACAACTCAAAGGTACATATTTAATTAGAATACCTGTTTGACTGGGAGAGGACAGGAGTATGTTAAGTAAATTTTAATTTAAAACTAAATTTGAGTCAGAGTCATATCTGACCGGCTCTGTACCAGTCATGAAAAGACGAGCTCTACCCGACCAAAAACACCACTGGAACAAATAAGGTGTTCCATGTGGGGCATGGATGCGATTGACAATGAAGAACATGTCATATTACATTGTAACTTGTACAATTATATAAGGGAAGATTCATTTGTAAACTTCAACAACTGCTGCAATGGATTTCATTTGTTAACCGGGACGGAGAAATTTATAAAAATAATGCAATCTGGAGATAGTCCAGAGGTACTTATTTATGCAAACAAAATCTTTAAAATTCGGCAACAACGACTCGGGTACCAAGTCTCGGTGAATATATATATATATATATATACATATATATATATATATATATATATATATATATATATATATATATATATATATATATATATATATATATATACACGTGTTTGACTGGGTGCACCTTTATTTAGTTTTGTAGTATATGTCTGCATTTTTTATTCCTTGCGTATTTCTGTTGTCATGCTGACCATATCTTGTGTCTACAATGAATGTCAATAAAAGCATTTCTTTCTTTCTTAGTAAATCGGATTTTACTTTTATCTTTAGATGTAGCGGTCAAAGGTCATATACGTGTGTTTATGGCAGCCAAGTAGCCCCCGAACGTAAATTGGCTTACCCAGTTAGCATTTTAAAGAGCGAATTAACGATGACTGCACGTGCACGTTACGCAAGTTACTTCATGCAGGCTGACTTACAAAGCACGGCTGTGATATAAAACAATGAAAAACGGATCTTGACATAGTTTTGTCTCAATCACAAATTATGCGCAACCATTTTAAATATCAAGTTCAATATCATGAAATAATAGATGGGCAGGTTCGATGAAATTCTCGTTTTACTTTGTGCCTGCATTTTGTCGTGGTTTTCAAATGTCCAGAAAGTTTCAGAATGAGGGAATTTCGCCACTTGCAGGCGGACAACGACAAAACTCCACGGGATCCCATACCTTTGTGTGAAACAAAACATCGACCGAAGAAAAGTGAAGAAAGCTCTCACCCCACGACTTGCTGACCTGAGTGACAATCAACAACTTGGCACTTCCGGGGTAAATTTACCACTGTGAAGTAGCTGAAAATTGCGTAAATTAATTAGGGTGTGAAACGAAAGAATGACTCTAAGGTGTTATAATTTCTTTCAAGGGTTTGATCCGCACATAGGTCACCTGCAGAGAAAAAGCATCCACTTTTAGTTACCATAATGGCGGATCGTTGGTAACGCCACGCGACAGACTGCTATTAAACGCCTATCTGTCACAAGATTACAACGAACACTGACAACTTGCGCAACTCAATTGAACCTCTTACAGCAGTTCCTTGTTCAAGGTGATACGACTCCCATTTAAGGAAGAATCGCAGAACTTTGGCCAGGTATGAAAGTCTATTGCAAATCACGTTGCTCCAGTTAAACAATACAAGGAGGAGCTAAAAGCAAAGCTCATTTCAAGAGGCTTTCTTCTCAAACAATTGTTCTGCCCGTGGAAAGTGCTTGGGCAATGTTAAAGCAGTCTACCCTCGGTAAATTGGACTTATCTCAACGGCGGTTACCTGCATAAATTTTCCGCCTATGGACATTCAGGGTATAACTATTGGTAACTCGTGCAGTCAGCATCGGAACAAATCTGCTTTTGCATTGAGTAACGATGAAATAAGTGTTATCTTCACAAAAATACAGACAAAGCCACAGGAAATGAAAGTACACAAAACGCTGAACTGAGCCACCGGATTTTTTTGTTTAGCTGGTGCATAATTTTCGTATTGAGTTTCAAAATGGTTAACAACAATGATTTAACTAAATTTGAATCGCTGAAGTGATGATATCTGTCCCGACCTTTCAGATGGAGATATACATGTTTGGTTAGTCTGGCAGAATTTGCTTTATGCTTCCTTAAGCTAGCAGAGGTGGGATTGGGTTGATGTGAAAAGGGAAGTATGAAACTAGGTGCAGGCTTTTGGTTCACATTGATTTAATGTAAAAACGTCTTGGGCGTATACATGGTTTCTATTATTTGGTCTGCGTTTCAGTGTCGTAAATGTATCCATTGTAAGACATATGGATGGAATTGTGTTAATGGTGATCACCAGACACAAAGGTACACTGAAATATCAAGTACGGATCCAGAAATTTAGATGGGAGAACATATAAAGTAGTGAGTTATGTTTAAAACGGAATCTGGAGTCCTTATTCACAAAAGTTTAAAAATTTGAGTGTGAGATTGTGGGATATGAGCCATCTTGACACCGAAAGCCCCTTTGACTTCCTTAAGTCCGCAGCTGAGTACATGTAATATTCTGTTGTGACGCGCAACATTAGGACCAGCAATAGACTATAAAACACTGTCGTTATGCCATAATCTTTGGGCGATCAAGGCATCTAGCATTTTCGAAATTGAAACATACAGAATTTGACATACACTTACATATAGTGTCTTCAACATTTGCTAGAGACCATATTTAATGATTTATACTTTGTAAAATGAAACACTCTATACACATGACATAGCAACAAAAGTGTTTTAAAAGATTTTCGGGAAAGCTAATCAATGTAATTGTGAACGGTTACCATGCAACCGTAAGAGGCAATACTCTACATTGACAAAGTGGCATCTTCAACAAAACATCTGATAAAAAAAGTCCAAATGCAACACTTGTTCAAATAGAATGATTTATGGCACAGGATAAGAACCCCAGAATTCTTGAATAAAGTCATCTTTATCATCATATGAAACAAGTATGCGGGAACATCTTCTGAAAATCAGTGCTGTGTGTGGATACCTTCTGCATCGAGGACCGACTCTCTATCAGAACTGTGCTACATTGATATGTACTTTGTGGTTAAGTTGGACATTTCTGATACGACGATGCAACAGGTACTGATACAGGAAGGACCCAAGTTCTACAGAGTAATTTTTGAAAGTTCATCAAGAGCGCCCATCGAAAGTATCTACCTTTAGCAAACAAGAACGTGTTGTAGGATTCTTTGTCTGAAGCAGCCATCAATGTAGAAATGCCCATGCTTGATCATGACTTTCACATCATGTTCATAGAAAGGAGTTTTGCCTGATAATAAAGATGGGCTATGGCGTAGACCTTTGCTTTTTTACGCAAATGCAATGAATATTGCTGTGAGTTACGCCTTTTACATACTAGCAATTCATCATGGACAAGGAGTGCCGAAAACTGCAGTTTTGACCTGCCGCTTTTCATGGCAGACGATTTGTGCTTATGTTCACACGATACCCATTTATGAAAATATTTTTCTTTTTTCTTATAACAAGAACAAATGAATGAATAAAAAAAGAAAGAAGACCCAACATAAATTACCTGATGACAGACTCAGATGGCTACCCTTCACACACACACACACACACACACACACACACACACACACACACACACACACACACACACACACACACATACACACTATAATAAAAAATAAAACAAAAATAGTAATGGGTGAAAAAAACCAAATGGGCATTTGTGTCCTTTTAAATGTGCAAAGAAATTTAGTAACAAAATGTAAAGTACAAAACGTTGAAGCAAAGTTACTGCAGCAAATTTTGCACACAATATTTGCAGAGTTTAAACGCTGAAAAGGCTTAAGGATCAACAGGAAGTATATCATAAAATATAGGTGTTTACTTTGGTAGAAATAAAACAACGTTGTAGCGTGTGTATTCTTTGTTACAAAATAGCACGACCAAAAAAAAAAAAAAGAAATTTCTTAATCGGTAGGTGGGAATGTCTTTGATAGCCCCAGAACCTAAATTGAAATAATGTCATGTGTATTTTGATAATTTCATTGAGCCCTCAGATATTTTACAATGTGTATCAATGGGACATTGCCACAATAAGCTACTCATTTTTATCTCTCTGTTGTGATAATATCATTTCACTTCTCGCCATTTTGGGTTTTAAGTTATGCCATAAAAATGAGCTCCCGGAGGAGCTTATTTTTTCAATAGGAAGTAATACTTTGTCACAGATCTAATATGCAGAAAAACATACGGTACCCGATCATTTTGTAGAGATACAGTGAAACCTCATTATATCGACACTCAGATATCCGACATATTCATTATAATGACACAACTTTTGAATGGCAAAAGTTCATTTACTTTGTTTGTTTTTTATTATTTATCTGACATATTCGGTTATCTGACACATTTCTAAGGGAACTGGTGGTGTCATTATGACAAGTTTTCACTGTACTATCATTTAATAATCAGACGTAACGCAATTAGCAAATTGAGTGTATTAGAGGTATTTTGGCCATTGATCTTGTCCGGTATTGCAATATTGATAAAATAACAATGTTATATTTTATGTTCGGAACGAGCAGGACTCGAACCTGCAATGTTACGTATAAAACCACGATACACATGATCAATTCTGACGGCATTGGATTTGTATTTGCTCCTCATGTAATATAATTGGAAATTTACAATTATTAATATTTTTACACGGAAAACCCAAGTGGTTATAATGCTGTTCCCAGGATCCAGAAGTGGAAAAAGATCATGCCACTTGTGTCTGGACCTTCAGATCAACATAATAGCATAACCTTAAGGTCATCATGGCCGACATAAAAGCGCTACATTCGGTTCGCAGTCTCAACATTAATCAAAGAGAAAGGACATGGCTTGTTGGAGTAAGTTGATGTTAAAAAAAGTCTTGGTTGGGTTCCATCAATACAGACGTCCAGAAAGAGTACCCTTTTCCTCTCGTTTCAGAATTTATGGTGCAAAAGAATGTGGCATTTCCATAGGCAAAGAATTACCTGTGAGGAGGCGATTGTTTGCAATCACTGCGGGATATTAGTCTCCGAGGGCAACCTCCATCAATGGGGTTTTAATCTGAGGACTGATGACTGGGTGCATAGAGGGTACACAATTTCTTTCATGCCTCGCTTGCTTGGTGTCCTGTGTTTTGCACATATAGAAGCACACGTGGCTCTTGAACGGCATTCCTTTCTGTCAGAACTTGAGCTCAATGGGGCAACTTGTTAAAGCAATAGTGCGGATGATTGATTGTGGCAGTACTTTGCAAAGCAGGCTCACGCGTGCCGAGCACGTTCCAACAAGTGGACCGTGACACTACTTGATGCGGTCGAGGTCAAACCGCGACTGGGGTGGCAGAGAAGTAACGTCTGTCCCGGGCCCAGTGTGCCAGGCGCGTGCCTGGTTATCCACCAAATAGGCCTACTCTTGGCGTTAAATATCCACAGAAAGGTGTGCAACGAGCAGAAACCTGTGAATTATAACTATATTACCCAGTAATTGAAAATGAGGACTATCGCGTTTGCTCGACACGGAATATCGCACCTTTTCGTGCGGGTTGTATATTGTAATGAATATAAATGAAGCCACCTGCAAGGCGCAAATATAGCACAGCTGAATTCACCCACGACCCTGTTTCACGCACCTCTGTTTCTGTATGTCTCATGTCATTTGTCAATTTGGCCATTATTTTACTATGATGGGTTTTTTTTTGCAATGTTTAAATGTTTTTTATCCACATAAAATTCCTTTCTTTTTGATATAAAAAAGCCCTCAGACTCAAACTTGATCAATAAGAAAATATTTATATATCATAGAACCTCACGGCATGCAAGATCCATACATTTGGACAGTGGTGCACATTCTTGGACATTAACACTGCACTGGTGTATGCATTTACGTTAAATATGCATGCTTAACAATGAACGACAACACGCCCTTTGCATGGCATGCAATACAATGGATTTGTAGCCCACGTATAAACGTGTCTGAAATATAGCCATAAAAAGAGCACGGGGAAGATTACAGGGCAAAGACGAGAGGTACCTTCTGTTGAAAATATACATGTATTTAGTCTGACGGGGTCGTGAAATAAGACTGGGTCAACAGTTTTGCTAAGCGAACCGGGCAACGTTGTTGAATAGCGACATGCTAAGTACATGGGCTTCATACCCACTTTCACAACTTTGAAAAAAAAAAATCACACAATCAATGGAAAAAAAAAATAAAAGACAGCTGTTAAATTAGGTTACCGGTGATTGTCTATCATTTTGACTGGAAAAGAGTTGAACGTTAATATCATTTTTATAATGCAAGGTAACATAATCAACCTGTCAAACAAGTAGTCACAAACGGACTGTTTTGAGACGGCTCAGTAAGAAGATTTTTAGTATTGTACGTCGAATACAGAAGGCTGGCCCCCTTGCATCTACATGCTTTGGGAGGATCCAAGTGTGTACGAGTCACTGCCCTATACCTGTCCTCCGGATCGAGCAGGCATGCAAAAGTGTGGCAGAACAACATAATTCGTAGCTTGAAAAAAAAAGCACGTGCAGGTGATCAGGGACGTGAAGTTTTCCGTCTCCAGTTAGTTTAATTAATGGCTTTTTCGTCCGTGTTTCTGTTCCAGGTCGCTGCGTGACCTGAACTTTGAAGTGCAGCAACAAAGACGGCTCCGCACCAGCCAAGTGTCTTTGTTTGCCTTTGAACGATGATGCTTTTTGCAGCGTTTTCACAACAATTGTACATGCACAGTTTCATTTTTGATAAATCTCGTCGCAGAAATAATGAGCGAGACAAGTACTTACACATTGTTATGCAAAATATACATTGATTAAAAGGATGGTGTTACAGTTGCTCCGATATCTGCTAATGGTCGCAGCAATATCAAAGGGTATGGAAGGAATCTTCATATATAAGGGCATCTCTTTAAAAAATTATAAACTGTATTTTGTCCCGCACATTTTATGTTCACCTGTAAGCGATTTGACGGGAAAGATAAAAGTACTATTACTACAAAACGAATGTGTAGAACTGTCTGTGGTTGGTCTGGAATCCCGCTGTTGAGCAATGGCATGCATGTACACATCAATTCATAATGTGGATCTTTGTCGACCAACGGGGTAGGTCAATAACTGTATTGCATTGAAGATGCCGTCCCTTCTTTTGCGTGGTTGAAGCCATGCTCGATGACATCTTCCTATCGCCAGTACATAATAAATAATAATAATTACTTTGGCATGCTTTGTCCCACTCTTCAGCAATTCACCAGCTATCTAGTCACCAAAGATGCTTAAAAAGTTAACAAAAGCAACAACCCTCTTCATGGAGGGACTGAACAGACATTAAATAATTAAAAAACTAGATTAAGGCTTCTTTCTATCAGTTTGCAAGTATCATCCATATGATTTACATATTTTCGGTACACACCTAAATATGAGGCGACTTCTACTAGAGATATATGATATGATTCACATAATAGTGCAAAGGAATGCAGCAAAAATTGATGCTGGAATGCTTGATGTATGTTAATGTTATTGGATCTCTTTATATCCATATAGACTTAATGGCTCAAATAAACCAAATCAACGCATGCTATATTTTTATGCTATAGAAATATGACCGTAAATTAAAAAGCGCATCCATCAGAGCTGATATCACGTGTACGAGAAAACTAAATTGTATGCAACATTGGTAAGTCCTGGTTCATCGATTTAGGTTAAAAATTTGTATTTCACTCATGTACATAAGAATGAATGGCATCCATTATATACTGGTTTAACTCCAAAAGAAAAAGTTTCGAGCAGCAAAACAGAAATTAAGATTAGATCAGTGTGCAAGAGATTGTTCGTGTGCTTATAAATTTAGCATACGTACATTTTTAACTTGTACCAAATGTTCACTCCAGATACACTATATCCAGGAAGTGGATGAGGAGTTTCTTTGGGATATCCAGATAGTAGGTAATTGCACAGGAAGCCAACTATACCCATGGAAATGCAAGTTGTACCTACACAGACATGGAACGCTACATTCAGACTCAACAAAGGTGGCTTTATGCTGTTTTTATATACCTACCGGTACTTTGACAATGAATACAACACTGTATGCTCTTAGCTTACTTTATTTTAGCGAAAAAAAGTGTAACTTTGGTGTACATTTATAATCGCCAGAGAGCCCGTGGCTCATGTGCACACAGCTGCGTAACCTTTTTATGTTGTCTCTTGCAGTGAAAGCAGTTTTTTCTGCAACGGCGATGTTCTCAACAGAATAGCAGTGTGCTTTCCCTTTCTTCTTTGTGTGCGCATACCAGGGGGAAAGCTGACCCTCTTAGCTTGCACGATCATTTACTTCTCCTTTCAAAACCTTCTGTACAAAGAGGTTCACCAGGTCAAACTTTGCGGTAAAATGATGGAAGTGAGTTTTTTCAAGATCGTTGTACTGTGACGTGAAGCTACTGTGAAATTCGATGTTAAGAGGAGCATCGTCTCTAGAAGATTAAGTTTCCGACTATGTGGTTTGTGATTGAAGGCCACTTAGCCCTGGTTCAATAGCAGGGTCAGAGTTTACATTCACGGGTCTTCCAACCATTCACTTCTTCACTACATAACGCCGACTTTTCAGTCTGGAGTAACTGTAACAAAAGTAATAAGTCTGATTGCATCCTCATACGTTACAAAATACATTGGCATTGTATCCCAATCCAAGTCTTCAGTAAAAAGCACAGACAAGTGAAGCTGTAGTCACATCTTGACGACTGGCAACATTAAAATTTCAGATGTAGAGTAAATAGCAGCGTCGCTTTTCTTGTTTTTTTAAGGGTCCGCCCCACGGGGGGAACCCTTTATGTTTTCGGGTTGTCTGTCCGTCGTGATGTGCATATTCTTGTCACCGCGATATCAACAGAATGCCTCCATGTGCTGTGTTCAAATTTGGCAATATGCTTATCTTACCCGACAAGATGAACTGATTAGATTTTGGTGTCACCATGACATATTTTGAGCAAATGGCGGACCCTTCAGTTAACGCTTTGCGTTGAAGGTATGTCTAGTTTAATAAGACACGATTACCAGGTGATATCAACGGAGCTCCAGTCGAAATCTACCTGGACAACGCAACCTGCTTGCAACGATGCATGAGCTTTGTTGATTGTATAAACCATATACAGTCGCTAAAACTATTCTTGAAGAGAAATCTTCTTAGGTTCAAGAGCTAATCTAAAACCGGGAGCTTTCCTTTGAATCAACAAATGCTTAACGCATATTTCACTCATATTTCTTTAATCTGGACATACGTGTGCTCCAACAGCATTACTATGAAATGCTTGCTAAACTTATGTTCTGATAAAGTGTAGACAGGGCAATGGTTATACCTCTAGGTTGGACTTAAACAGGTAATCAACAAGGCCGATTCAATGGCAGAATGCAAAATCAATCCTCGTGTTTGTGGAATTGATAGCACACCTCTTTTCACAGAAGTGACTGAAATTGTCCTAATGCGATGCCTTGGTAACTCTTTGTATTTCACTCAAAAACACTTCTGCATATGTGGTCGTATTTTTCTAATAACAAAAGGGGGCTTCATTGTTAAGATGTTTGTAAGAGTAAACGTTGACCACTTTGAAAAAAAATTATGGTTGTCTGTGCGTTGTGCCAAATATAGATGAAACCTGTAAAGGCCTTCTTTATAGGTTGGGTTGGCCACAAAGCAGTCATGCAAATTGGGAAAAAATCCCACGGTTAAAGTTTACAAGCGGTTCAACATAATTGTTACCTGTAGCATGTGTCAAATTTGGGCGAAAACCATGAAAAGTTTCTGTATGTATTTATTACCTTGGACAGGCGGCTATCGGACACCTGGAATAAAACGCTCACGTTTTCGTTTTACCGGTATTTCACACCACTAAACTTCTATTTAACTAAATCTGTTGACTCTCTGTGTGTATACACGGAACAAAAAACTGTTTCGAAGGATTGCTGCCAGTGACACACCTTATAGCATACCTGAAAACAACAAACTCTAAATTCAGGACTCTACGATGATATAATGATATATGAAATTGTCATATTTTGTGCTTCCTCCAACACTGAAATGTTTCGTCGAACATTGATTGTGTGTGCATAATATCCCAGGATGTTACTTAAAAATATATCAAACATGAGAGCAAGCTGGTCAAGAAACTTCATGTACTGATACGGTATCAATACCAGAGATATCACGCTGATGCAACATTTTTGGTATCACCATGAAATATTCTGGCACACTTGCATGTATTGTTGCGCCTGTGTAATTTCACCATTTTGTCTTAATATATTATTCACCAATTACTACACTTTTTGTCCTAGTACAATCAAGTATAACTATGTTGCATTTTGACAGGTAGCCCTATGTTTTTACTTGAATACGCAGAAATGGCTATAGTGTGTCCTACCGTACTTATACATAGCCATATTTCAATAATACCGTTCTCACTTGTATCTGCGGCTCTATTTCACGTCGAGGTTTTCACTAAAAATTAAAAACAAGGAATTAAACGTTAGACATACATGCAAAATAGAATTCCTGGGAGTGATGGTTGTTATGAAATATGCACTCTATTATAAAACACATCGGACGCCTGACGCGTCCGCGTGTATTCTAAATCTGGCTGGCATCGTTCTAAATCTGATCGGCATATCTTCAGATCAGAACGTTAGTGTTCTGTCCAGGTGTTCACGCATAATACTTGTTTTATATAAATCTGGGGGAGAGAAAACTTGAAGGGAACTTATATATCTACTGTGACATTCAATAGTTTAGAGTTTATCAATCATCATGATACAGACCTAATTGGGGTAATGAGTTTCAACTTTGTAAAGAAATAATTAGTTGGTCTAGGTTATGCTATTTATCAAGAAAACGTAGTTTTTCCAATCAGTTGGGATTTTTTGGATACAACAAGTGCCTTCGGCTGTACCCAGGTAACAAATTAAATTGATATCAAAAGAGGTATTGTGTAAAAGGGGACAGAAAATCCATTTTCCACAATGTTCAAGTTACCCAAGGCCTAACAAAAATATATGTGTGGTTCCGGTAACCTGACAGACCCTACTAAAAAGGCCCAACCCTAAAATTAATGAAACAAAAAACAAAAGCAAAAAAACAAAAACAAAAAAAAAAAAAAAAAAAATCAAACAAAACCAAAAAAACCCCCAAAAAACCAAAAAACCCAGAGGTATTTAAAAGCCACCCTTCCCTAATAAATACTGGTCGACCCAGGCCAGTGCTACAAACTCAATCAGAGACCCAAGTGGCCCCAAAAAGTTCGTAATCTTTTTTTTAGTGGCCCAAATGTGACCTACACGGCCCAAAGGGCCGACGGCATGTTGGAGGGGTGGGTGGGGGGGTGGGGGGTGGGGGTGGGGGGGTCTGGAGGCATTTCCGCATCCCCCCCTACGAAAAGTTTTGAATTTGAGCATGCAAAATAGTTTATTTGGGGAGTTTCGATTATTTTGTCTTCCCATGGTTGACGAAATCACAACATTTCAGTCATTATTGTACTGATTTGGCTTTTTTTCCCGCAGATTGTACAAAAATCTGATGAAAATTAGCAAAATTAGTAAAAAATAAATTAAAAATAAACATAGCCATGTTATCAATTAAGATAAAAAGAAAAATATTGCATTCATATATGTCAGGCTTTAGAGATTTTGCACACATATTATGTTTATTAATTCGGGGAAAATTGACAGATAAATTATCCCGCAATTAGTAAGTTATGTACTAACTCTACTAAAAGCAAGAAGAAAAAATACAATAAGATAATCACTAGGCCTAAATGGACTTAATTTTTATCACTGAATGTTGATTGATAATATTTTATGCACACATAATCCAGGATGGTGCAATATAATTGCTGAAAGCACACCAAACTATGATGCATGAAATGGGAGTACCAAAAGCCTAGGGAATTTTGCCTTGGTGGACCACAACATGAAAATAGCAGAAATGCAAGAATGAGATGGGAAAAATATTAATTTGCTTTGCACAGGTTTGCAGCTGAAATGCTTTAATTATTTATGAATTAAAAGATTGATCTAAATTTTCAATAAATTAATATATTAATAAATATAACCACCAAAGGCGTAATTTTTGTAACTCCAGGGACCTGCTATACATATAAATTGCAGGTCCCTGATAACACGGAGATACTGAAACTATAAATATATATAAAGCGTCCCTCTCCACTACTCCCATTTCATGCATCAAGAATAATTTCACTTTATTTTTGAAAATGTTCTTACATTCACTGTCTTTGATATACCCTGGCAGGTTCTGCATGGGAATAGGTTATAATCATGGTACAGTAGTACCTGCAATTACCGACCCCAGTCCCCACCTGGTCAAAAAGACCAGATTTCCTTGGCATGGGCGCTTTTGCAATGTTAAATGACCTGACGCGCAACACCACATGCTGTCCAATCGCAGCAGCAAATTTACATTCCCTGGATCATTTTCTCAATAAACTTCTTCACACACGAGAAACACTTATTTTGGATAAATTCTGTAGCATTTTTCAAGAACTGTGATGCAAAATTTTCCTACAATGCTCCAGTTGGATGACCTTAGACCAGCTGCAACACGCGATCGACCAGCAAAATCACCCCACAAACAACTACCCGTAAAAAAACGGTTGTTCAAATCAACCGTAACCAAGTTGTAAGACAAAGTTAACAGGAAAGCTGGCCAACGTGTGCCGTTATTTTGCTGTAAAATCAATTCAAACACAGCATTTTATTTCAACTTGTCTGGACGGTCAACTTGGGCCGGGGAAAAAGCATAGCTGCTGCAAATAGCCACGGTGGGTGCGGTATCGGTATCTGGTGTATGTATGTATGTATGTATGTATGTATGTATGTATCTTTATTATACTGACTTGTACTATACATAGTCACAATCATTTGTGTATCATTATAAAGAATATTTTAAAGTACCCAGCCCTTTGGGCTTATTAGTCAGTTTTAAAGAATACAAATAATAAATATGTGCAACACAATATCGAAACAGGGATAGTATCGTATTAAAAAATATATACACATCAATTTGGTTTATAAAGAGTTTCTGACCTTCGACATCAACAATTTTCAATAAATTTACCGAATAAGAAGATATTATTTTCCATTATGTATTTAAGTTTCTGGACGTCGGGAAGCTGAAATAAATCCGGATAGCGTAATATAATGCTTCGTACAAAAGTATCTCTCTAGTCATATAGAGAGGGCACGAAAACACAAAATGTAACTCATCCTCAATATTATGAGTACATAAATCACATATGCGGTCCTCTATTGCCAGCCTTCTGTCCCGACCAGTTTGAATTTTAAGTTGTAGTATCCCTAAACGTAATTGAGCAATTAAGGATCATTGCCTCCTACTAATTGGGACTTGAACATATTTTTCTGTAGTAAATGCCTCTTTAAATAAAATATAGGTCCGTAATTCTGGTATGGCTAGGTTTCAGGTGTGCGTTCCCCGAGTTACAAGAGCAAACGGTCGTCAACGTATTTTTTAAAAGATGACTTACAATCCTAACTTTAATCTGCCCGCTCGGTTGTGTCTGAAGCAGTTATCATCATTAGTTCTAAATCCAAATGCAACACGGAGGTATGCATGCACACACGTTGAGCGGCCATTTAAACATGGCGCAATGCATTGTGGGATTTTTTAGCATGGTTCCAGGTGTCCATTCTCCGAGTTACCACGGCAAACGGTCGTTAAAGTATTTTTAAAGCATGACCTACTGTCCTAATTTTAATCTGCCTGCTCGGTTGTGTCTGAAGCAGTTATCATCGTTAGTTACAAATTGAAATGCGACAAGGCACGCTCGAGCGCCATTTTTAACATCGCGCAATTAATGCATTGATTGGGGAACAGTCTCACAAAAGTACACTTGATTTGGATATCTAAGCGAATCACAGCCACAGCATATATATATATATATATATATATATATATATATATATATATATATATATATATATATATATATATATATATATATATATATATATCATTATTGATGCTCTGAAATAATTGCAAAATGTATATTTTTGGTTTCATATATCATAACCCTCTTCCCACTCCCACTCTGCAAGATCGTCCCAATGCTCATTTACAAACCATTGGCATTAGGTGCGAACTCACTATTTTCACAATGGCAGCGAAGTCGATTGGGTATTTTGAAGAGGTGGTGTCCAGAATATGTGTGTTATTAGTGTTCAGGGAAGGTTAATTTGTCGAACAAATGTAATGTACAATATATAATAGGACTTTTCCAGATGAGCATTACCTGAAAATATAAATACAAAGACAAACAGTGACCAGTTGTAGGCCCCAGAATTAGGATTTTGTATCAGACAGTGAAGTCGCCCTGAGGCAATGAAATAAGGGTCAGCAATTGGCTGAGTGCCAAACACCCCACTGCTTCAAAGATGAAGCTGAATGAAGAAGGTTGCCCCGATACTGGATACAGGTCCGAAAGTACTGGTGAGTTTTTATATTAGTGGTAACTACCAAGCACATGTTCATTATTATGCTTGCAGGCTCGGTGATGCAGTTTTTGTGATATATACGCCAAAAAAGTGAATAAAACAGTTGTTTAGTGTTGTTTGAAATGCTGCTCTTATGGTATGAACGCTATGTGTTCTGTCTTCCACGCCGCGGAAAATACTATGTGTTCTGCTATTGTCTTCCGTGACAAGTTCCCGCCTCGCTCATACGCACTGGCTGTCTTGCGGAAAAGAAATCGAATTTGAACCCAGGTGAATAATTCAAAACTTTGGAGGAATTTTGTACTTCAGTGGTAATATCTTGCATTTGTATCAGTCATGTATGCGTTAAGACGATATGTACATCGTTTGCAGGCATCCTTGACGTATTTATTTCGTAGGACTAAGCTAATGTAGGGCTATGAGCGATAATGCATACATTAGTCCTTCCATATTTGTGCAGTTGTGTTAGGGCTGCTGCAAAAGTCTTAAAAAGATACTGTGATGAATAATTACTTGTAACTACAGCTCTATTTCACGTCGACGTTTTCACTAAAAATTAAAAGCAAGGAATTAAACGTTAGAGATACATGCAAATTAGAATTTCTGGGAGTGATGGTTGTTATGAAATATGCGTGTTGTTTCATATGTGCAATATTTCACCACGTTATCTGTATATTCTCTTCAAGTTGATCTCTCTTTTAGTCATCCTATTTACACAGATTTATTCTCACATTATTTTGTTGTTGCTTCACCCATATATATGAAACAGTGTCACTATCCAGGGCCTACAGGTAGATCAGAGACATTTGACTGAGCCAGGTACTGTGGCAGACAATAAAGTTAAATCAAACATAATATAACTTGCGCGGGACAACTGAAACGAAAGTCACATTTTACGCTGCACGTTGTTTTCATCAAGATGGAGACATGATTTTAGCAGTGTTTATGACCAAATTGCAAGCGCAAGAAGTATTCTGTAAATCTTCATGTTTCTGTTGTATTTGTGTCTTTGTGGAGCAACAAAATATCCAAACGGACACTTGGATGCACTGCCTCCTTTTACGTCCGTAATACAAACTGTTGTCCAACTTAGCTTTCTATGGCAAAATTATACTCTCGCTACCCTACTTTTCCGCCATAACCTCAAACCAAGTTTAATATATCCACGCAATTTTGAAGCAAAATAGTATGCTAGTCACACATTATACATCGGCGAAGGCAATGATCGAGCGTTGCTTACATTTATCAGCTAATAATAGAAATGAAAATTAAGTATTTCAGTTTTGAGAGTATCATTCTAATTTATTATCTCAAAAAAAAAAAAAAAAAAAAAAAAACAACAACTGGAGATTACCATTCAATAATTCATTTTCTTGAAATTTTCACTGTATTATGATGTCGAGAATACAGAATTATGGTTTAGTCAAGCTTATCGATGCAAACCAATAAATTTAATAAACCTATTTGGGCAACAATTAGCAGAAACTTAACTTTGTCATTTGATCTTTGAAGATCGATGGCCAAGATACCGTTCATTTTGCATAATTATGGATATCTCCTGTCATTAAAAAGTGGTCACAATGTGCTTGGTAGTTCTTAAGTAAGTGCACATAGAAAAGCTCAATGGAAGCCTAATAGAGAGTGGTCTTCAAAGGCTGTTATTTGTTTAAGCAGGGGTGGTTTTCATTGCAGGACTGAGGTATCACTATACCACAATGAGTAATTATGGGTAGGCTATGTACATATATTTACATATGGTTTGG
The DNA here is from genome assembly GCA_964020975.1 of Hermodice carunculata. NCBI lineage: Eukaryota > Metazoa > Annelida > Polychaeta > Eunicida > Amphinomidae > Hermodice > Hermodice carunculata. The sequence goes on from OZ026613.1 coordinate 43,107,727, forward strand.
TTTTAAGCATATATATATATATATATATATATATATATATATATATATATATATATATATATATATATATATATATATACACATGTGTAATGGAAATCAGTCATTGGAGAAATATATTGAGTTAATTGAATTATCAGTACTTCAGATGGTAGGACATACTTTTACACAGATAAAGCAAAGCAAGTTTGGTAATTGCATGTATTTTGAAAACTGAAATTGTTTAATGACAAACCTAGTCCATGTTACAGAAATATAGATAATGTTCTATAATATATATATTTTACGTATGCCAACGGAGAATTTGTAAATTTTCTTTTGAGGGTTCTCCTTTCCTTTAAAAGTATATTGCAATGCACTTATAACGAGATAAAGATTCACTTGGCGTCTACGGCATACATGTCAAAAGGCTTGGAGTTATCTCTCCTGAGATTTAATCGCTCTTTGATTAAATCTTACGGTAAATTGGCTCTAATAGGTAGGCCATCTCATTACAGTGACAGTGGACTCACGCAATAATACCGCTAGGGTATTAAGTTGGCGGCCCCCCGAGGACCCGTTTAGAAAGGTGTCGGTCAGCAAGAGGGGAGAGGCCATTGCGCTGAGAGATTATAAAGAATAGAGCACAGGCTTTTTGTCACTGCTCTGTGCTCCATGACGGCCTGATTGGCCTTCATCATGTTTTCCACACGAGTTGACCACAATACCCCGTCATGATCGGCAGCGAGCGTTTGATTATAGGTGGACTGGTGCTGCTGCATTCTTCAAAGACTTGCGCAACCACGAAGCAAGGCAGAAGAAATTGAATTCATTTACGGCTCGTGGTTTGCATCACCATCTTTTTTGCCTTGTGTTATCGTACTTATCTCTGCTTTCAAAATACGCATGAAACTGTGATTTTTTCTGTTAATATTTGACCGTTTTATAATTTTTCATCTGAAATATTGACTCGTTGCGTTTGATACATGCCTGGGATATGTATGGCAACTAATACCTGAGACAACGGACAAATGATTGTAAAACAAGTATAATTGTATTTCAACAGCAACAACTGTAATCATTTACATTTTTATCACCACGAGAGGAATTCATGCAGGCATGGTGCCTGTTTTCCAATCGTCTTTTTGAAATAGAATGTGTTTAAACCAGAAGACAAATGACAGGCAGGGGTTGTTTACTGTCATTAAACAGAAGATACCTGTGTCTAAGATGCATGCCTAATTTACCCAGAAACTAAAAAAGCTCTTCATGCATATGCATGTTAAACGTCTGATATTATTTCAACAGTTGTAATTAAATTGCACAATCACAATTATAAATCAGAGGTCGACATGAGCAATTTTAATTTTACTTTTCTAGACTATGTCTTAGCAGCAAAGTTCGTCCGCAGCATCTTCTACACCAGCCATTGTTGCTTTGGAGACAAATTTCAGTGAGGAATGCAGAGAAAATAAAACTGGACAAAATGTAAAATAATATGGGGGTGGCGGTATTTAAACATGCACATTTGGATTTTCTTGTGCTACATTATACCAAGGAAGCTACAGACAAAATCTAACGGTAATGTGGAGAGAAACAAAGAACTGATGACAACCACAAAATATTTGTGTTGTCACAAACTCGGATTACTTATTGGGGTTTACTGTGTTGTACGACATTGTCGCACAGTTGTGGCATTATGTGCAACTGACCGAAAGAAACAAGGATCATCCCACAAGAACGCGACCAGTCTTCCCATGCGGTCGTCTTACGTGAACAGCGACACCTCAGGGGTAACTGACCAATATAACACATGACAGCTCTATCGTGTATTAACCTTTCCTTGCGTGTGTTACGACATATAAAGCAGTTCCACAAAATGTTTGATTATGACGATGTTCGCTTCAGTTGCACTTGGAAAAAAATGATCATTAGGCTAATGTCCATTACTACCGCATAATGAGAGACGGGATGATAGGTTTCAGAAGGTGCATTGAAACCACGTCAACCGTGCTGATTCTTGAGCAGGTGCGCCTCGTACCTGGCGACAAACACGAGTCTCTTATATTTTAGGACTTTGTGTCCACTATGCAATCAACATCTTGATTTCTGCACTATTTATTCAAGTAAGTATGTACTTTCTAAGTAATAAAATTGAACTTCAGTTTGGATAACCAATAAGAACTTCACAGATTGGTCCACCAAATATGTTGAATCATTGGTTGTAAATGTAAGTGTTTAAAGCTGATGCTTTAAATTGAAATGCGACAGTAATGCCCGATTCGGGAAAGTTAGGATGCATGAAATTGACATAAAAAGAACTTGGGCATTAAACGACGAAACTATGTCTAAAGATTGAATTAAACTACTCACAGGTATCAATAAAAAAGAGATCATAGGAGTGTTAAGATACGAAAAAGCAACCATATAAAACTTCGACTTTCTTCTCTTTTATGATGATTCACATTGTCTCTCTTCTATGATCTTAACCCATAAATTTATTTAAGCGTTAAAAAATAAGTTTTGCTGATAGAAACATACAATTTTTGTCAACTACAATATATCAATGCAAGTGCCATTGGTAGATTAGGTCAGCAGCTTGTGCTCACCATGCAAATGCTACATTGGTAGACCAGGTCAGCAGCTTGTGCTCACTCTGCAAATGCTACATTGGTAGACCAGGTCAGCAGCTTGTGCTCACCATGCAAGTGCTACATTGGTAGACCAGGTCAGCAGCTTGTGCTCACCCTGCAAATGTTACATTGGTAAAATAGGTCAGTAGCTTGTGCTCACCATGCAAGTGCTACATTGGTAGACCAGGTCAGCAGCTTATGTCAACCCGGCAAGTGATACATTGTGGAATAGATCGACAGCTTATGTCCACCCGGCAAGTGATATTGACTGGACTAGGTGAACAGCTCATGATATTGTCAACCCTGCAAGTGCTACATTAAATTAGGTCACCAGCTTCACTTGAAGCCACGAGGAAAGCTGCTGACCTGGACCAAATCTGGTGATGTTGACTTATGAGCAAGCATACTGGTACCTGTATGAAGGTCTTTCCATGAGGATTTGAAGTGGACTCATCACAATAATCCAGATCAGCACGACGTTTGTTGTGGATAGCAACTCAGATCAGCACAGCGTTTGTTGTGAATAGCAATTAAGGCCAATGTGGCAAGACTGGTAAGCGACTTCATTTGTCAACCAAAAAGAAACATTTCGTGATAACCAAATGGAAAGCCTCTGTGGTCACGCATCATTATTTACTTAAATAATATTTACTAACTGTGCAAGGCGTACTATAGTATGTTTTCAGAACTCCATCGCTGTCAAATGCTTCATGTGCGACAAGTAAATACATCGACGCATGCTATTTCATGTTGTCACACCTTTAAAACATCTATGATCAGGAGAAATGAACTGAAATAGGTAAAAAATCAAGCAAAGCTAATAAAGGTATTGTACCTGCATCATGAGAAATTTCCTGCCTGCGAATTTTCACACAGAGTAACAAAATATTCGGTTGCAGTGCAGGACTAATACTATAGTACAGTTGTATCAAACAACCATAGAAATGTACAATATGTGTGTGTTGGAAACACTGGTATGGTACATCGCAACCGTAATCATTTTTTTCCGTTTTCCTATGTAGCGTCACTGTATATTTTGGTCTTGTGCTGCATCATTGTACATTCATTCATTATTTTTCGTTACCGTAAACTTGGTCTGTACCAAATGGTGCCTGATATTACTAAAACTGCAAATCAAAGTATTTTACCATTCTCCACTTTGTGTTGGCGGCCTTCTCAAGACAAAGACAGGGCCTCTTGGAAGAACAGAGCTGTGCTCTGAAAGGGTTACCCAGGGTAAACATGTTCATAAATAAATAAATAAATAAATAAAAGACAGGCAGATTGACCTACATACGATCATTCTGGAAGACAAGCCGAACAAAAATTAAAAAAATAAACAAAAAAAAAAAAAAATAAACAAAAACAAAAACAAAAACAAAAACACCTCCCCCCATGGCAAGCCCATATGGGTTATGAATACAAATTCTGTGTCCTTCAGTCATGGCAAAATAATTCCCAAAATATCAAATTCTAAGAAGCTTCTTACGTAGACCGGTGTCATCATATGGTTACATATAGCCAAAAAAATAAGAAATAAAAACAAAAACAAAAACGAAAACAGAAACAAAAACAAAAACAAAAACAAAAACAAAAAAACTGTGTCATTCCCTTA
>OZ026613.1:43112150-43192150 GCA_964020975.1 Hermodice carunculata
AAAAATATAGACTAATTTCTGTCTTAACACAAATTTTATATGATGCCTTTTGCACATTAAACAAGCTCAAGTTCACACATATATTATCTTCATTTCTTTTTCACAAAAGCTTAGACCTTGATATCTGAGTTTTTGACGGACTCGCGCAGCAAGTCCATGTAGTTTTCTGGGTTGTGCTGATCAATCTTCATCTTCTCTATGGCGTCATCAACATCCAGCTCATCGCGACTGTTTTTCCTCCGGAGACTCTCCAGTGGATCTGATGGAAATATTTATAATAAAGTTGCTTTGAAATTGTAATGCTGCACTGATTCACATTATAATGTTATAGTTCCTCAAATGATTAATCTGATATCCAATATTGTAATCTTCTAGCCCTTGGAATTGTAATATTGCACTTGTTAAAGTCGTTTTATAATGTACTTCAAATTGTGTTATTATACGCCTCGAAACCAATATTTTATTTTTAGAAATAGCAAAAATTCTAAACATGAAATATTTCGGACCAATTTATGTGAATAGCCGCCAAGTAGACTACGGCTGCTGTTATAAATATCAATGATAGTTGTTTTTAGTCAAAGGCCTCTAAATAAACACAGCCTTACCTTACTCAAATAAGATTTAAATAAATGGAACATCTTAGTTTCAACATACGTGCATGCGTATGTACGTTAGTAAGTACGTACATATAAGAGTCTTCAATTAGGACCACATTCAGTCAGTCCTACAGGTGGTCTTAATAGGGAGATCCGACTGTATTTAAGATAAATTATATTATCGACAGGCCAATCCACACGCACGTGTGCAGCCTTTCTTGTTGATAAACATAGCAATACATAAACTCGAATTCATGTAGTAGGTAAAATAGATATGGACATATCTGCTGTAAAAAGAAAAATATGTGTACAGATCTTAGATTTGTCACCAAACCTCATACACATGTACAATAAAAACCGGCTGCACAGTATATCACAACACAGTCACGAAACCAACACAACACAAATTTGGCAGTTTGAAGGTATAAATCAACTCTTGCACACTCGGCCATAGGGAACATTTGCAACTGCTGCATCGTTCTGACAACAAGGCATGGTCAAAATACTAGAAATGTTGAAGTACTGAAATTTTATGCGGGCTTATATTATCAGTGATTTTATAAGTTAAGAGTTAAATATTCATAAACAATATACCTAGGATCTGCCCCTGTATGAAGAAGCCAACAACGAGTTTCTATTTTAATCCTCACAGTGTTCTCGTGTTTTTTTCTTCTTCTCTTTTTTTTTAAAAATCTGCTTTCCCAAACGCATTGTGCATAAAACTCATGGAACAGACAAAGGAAACATTTTTGAATACTTTAACAATATGTCACCACGTACAACATCATTTTATGGTACACTCGTTACATGCTCTACCTGTAGCGTACCGATAGAATGATTCTGACTCGCTTTCATGGTTGGCCTTTTGCATGCGAAAATTTATATATATACATATATATATATATATATATATATATATATATATATATATATATATATATATATATATATATATATATATATATATATATATATATATATATATATACAAAACTGAAGAGACAGGGAGGGAAAAGGTGTATAAGGACATTCACTTTCCTGAAAATAAGCGTATACCATATTTTTATGAATAAACAGACAATGATTTGGCATTGGTAGACTGCACAGTATCTTAGAGGCAAGGTCCAACTACTCTGATCGCATATTCCCGGAAACTTAATATTCCTTCCACCAAACGTTTGAATGCCAACATGGGATTGCTACAAAACAATATCAGAACGATCGGCTGATACGGACCAATACGAGCCTCTGTGGTTGTCTACAGACCTAATTTGATTTCACCATTCTGTTTTGATTGAGTCATACCTATCTGACCAGGCTTTTCCTTTGCAAGTATTCTATTCAGCATTTTAAATGACTTGGATGGGATCTTTCCGCCGACATACGCCATATCATTGTACACCTCATCCGAATAATGTTGACCACCGTCGTCATCAGATGTTGAGCCCCGAAGTACAGTCCTTCGAGGGGTTCTTGGAACGTCTACAAGATAAGTGATACTTATGTGCTTTAGGCGGTTTCTTTTCTATAATGGAGAAAGCTTATGATGAAAAGTATTTAGACATGTTTACACCCAGCTTGTTGATCCTGTGTGGAACAATGGCCAAGCTATCTACGCCACACTGTTCTGTTGAAAACAAAGATGTACATGTACATCTAATGGGTACAGAAAAACAGGTTTAGAAAATAGAACGAAAAGCAAACAAAGGAGAGTATAACTACCCAAGGGCACAAACAAATCAAACAAAACGCGCAGGTTAGAAACAGGAAAAACAAGTATGCGACAAAACATATCCGGTTTATGGATTCGTGGCATGCATAGTTGCATCAATTAAAAATACTTTACGGCATTTCAGGCCAACCGTCATTGTCGTCTTTCGCTTTTCATGACTCCCAGCACTCTTGTCGAATTATTGGTATTTCTAGCCCCGAAATGCCTTTTGGGGCTGGTGTATGGCAACGTAATTGTTTTCTTGGCACAGATAAGCCCCTCTAGATCTTTCAGTACTTGTGCTGTGGAGCATAATCTAGCCTTCTAGCTGCGCACTTCCTTATCATAATCATTTTGTATCTATAATGCAACAAGATTTAGCATTTCTGAAAAATTGTGACACTAATGGAATAGAATTAAACTAATGCAGTATAGATATCGGTTCCTCTTTCGGGTAGTTTACTGTCCTTACAGTATGTGGACTATAATTGAACGGAACTGGACGCAATAGGTATTTGCATTATGTAAGAGCCTCCTGTCTTTCTATATGTTTATTGTGGGCAACTTTGGCCCCAGAGAAACAACATACAATACAGCGGTGATATAGCAGTAATATAAAAAGTTTGTCTCTGTTGTTGTCATTGGCATGTAACAGCGCGCTTGTGGGTAGGCATTTTTCATGACGTCGCGATAGCGACGTCATGAAGAAAATGCCTACCCACAACCGCGCTGTTACATGCCAATGACAACAACAGAGACAGACTTCATTTTTTATATTTATATTCATATTAACATTAATATTAGACTAGAGTTAAATTTGCATAACTATTTGTGCGTAAAAGTTTTGATAGCCACTGCAAAGGACCTTAAAAATGTTTATCAGTGGGAGGAGCTATGGGTGTGGCCAGCCGCTTGTTACGTAGCAAAGCAGGCACTGGCACGTGCCGTGCTGTACATGATGTTACCATCGACTGATGAAAACAACATGTGTCCCTATTCTTTCAATGCTAACAAAAACTCTGAATGTAAATATTATAAAAATGAAGTCTGTCTCTGTTGTTGTCATTGGCATGTAACAGCGCGCTTGTACATGATGTTACCATCGACTGATGAAAACAACATGTGTCCCTATTCTTTCAATGCTAACAAAAACTCTGAATGTAAATATTAACCTTTATTACTTTAACGAGGATTAGGCAGTAACCATTGGCTAATACAAGGCCCTTTCCTCAAATATAAACGAAGACATGGATGGTAAAATGCACAGCAGTTATGTCTTTTATAGACATCGGCTGTTCATCAGGAAATTTCCGAGAACATTTGCAGAAGAGGGTATACTCTTTATTATGTATTAGACATGCCGTCCACAAAATGTGCACATATTTCAATGCAAGAGTTCTTTGTCACAGATGAACCAGATTTGGCAAGATTATGACAAAAGCACAACTTGAGCAAAAGTTAGAATGGGAAATACATTTAGACAACATAAGAAATTTTCAGAAAGCTTTTATCATGACAACGTTGTCCATGATTCTAAACTCATCCCTGGCATGTTTATTTCGGCTTCACAACCGAATTGTTTAACTGAATGAGGTTAAGTATGATTCAAGCCGTTGAACATTTCGTTATGTATTTGGTGACTATACCAGCTTAATAGTTGCACGTTTATATGCAATCACATACAATCTTATTGTGAGCTAAGAAGGAAAATGTATTTAGATGCTCATCATAAGGTATCTTATTGTGAAAGCAGTATGCTTAAACACGAGCTGAGGTGGATGTTCCTACTTTGTTGTATACAGATGAATATTTCATACAACAAACTTATAAGGTAACTCTTATCTATGCATCATGCTTTCTATGTGTATTTGTATGTATTTCATATGTGGACCACGTAGTTCTTAAGTAAAAGGAACTTAGCAGATCTGATTTTACCTTAGTAGGGAAGTGTTCACAATGCGAAGGTGTCCACACAGACAGATTTTATTGTACCTAGTTGTACTGGCAACACAATAGAAATATTTTGATTCTGTTCTACTGAAAGTGTCAACAGATATATTGACAATCAATACTGTTTAAATGACCTACTTTTTCAGAGCGCGGTCTTTGCCAACGTCTCCCTAATCAGGCAATTTACAGAACCAAGTATGACACATTATGTTTTGTCTTGCCATATTTTGTATGTACGAAAAGCTATTGCTCTAAGTACTAATACTGTCATGCCATTTAAGGTTTTTAATGCTATAAAGAAATAGAAAACTCGGTATGAAAGTGTACAATAACGATTAAAGTAGGGATTTGGCCTTTGTGTCTTTTTGAACTGATGGTTTATCGCTGTCTATTGTGCTGTATGCATTTGGGGTTCCCCGAAAGTGTAATGCGACCAAGGATTTATGGCTTCGACGTGGGATTTCTTTTCAAAAAAAGAAAATATGTGTTGCTCATCATACCTGTATGTCTACCTCACCTCCGCCCCCCCCCCCCCGCCATCGCCCACTCGTCTCGCTTATCACTTGCTTCGTCACTTGATAGTGCACTCCCTCGTGATATAATATTTTTCCTCAGACACCTTGATTTTATGTTGTTACATGCACAGAAAGTACCGTATGTTGCAAATAAAAAAGGGCATTAAACATGCAGGCTACCACTCAACAACATTGAGGAAAATGGTATATGAGAGTCTGGATCACGAACAAATGGAAGTATCACTCCACGCCGTCAAAACTCCCACTTTAACAGAGTTTTGACATTATCTGGAACGCTAGAGGAATCTCTTAAGGCATAAAGCCTTACCAGGCTTCTGATGATGATCCCCATGATCTAGTAATGGATTTAAAACAATTAGATAAAATAATACTCAAAGATATACTTTTACATTTATTTTCGTTTAGTGTGAGAAATGAAAACAACAGGGGCATCAATCAATATAATTCACAGTATTGATCGATGGGAGGGGCGAATGACGAACAATTTTTAGCATACGGAATGAGACAAAGCTATTGGTTGATGCCTAATTGCGCTCAACCCTTATTGATGAAAACAGTGGGCTTAAAATAGCTCTCTGAACAGGCGAATCTATCATTTTTACTGAAACAGTTGAGATAACAAATTCCTCAGTTTATCATGTAAACAAGTGATATATACATTTCGTTGCCAAAATCAGCGGGGAAATGATTAAGAGGTTTCAATTATGTATTTACTGTAACAATTGAGCCAAGCTAGATGTCTGTTTTCGTAAGCGTTGACGGCGTCAAAGGCACATGTATGTACATTGTGAAGTCCTACCTGATCCCGGTGATCCCTCTCGTGACGAGTCTTGTGACGATCCTTCCTGCGATATGGACCTTCTTAATCTACCAAAGGCTTTTGAGGGTATGTCAGAGAATGCTGAAGTAAACAAAGTTGGAATTGCGCATTGATAAAAGTTTAAATTGTTATATATTGAAACTTTTTGGCACCTATTAACTCAACCCGTACCAGAAAAATTTGGACATATCATTGTTAATCTAAGACAGAGGTACATTTTTCATAACTTGATTGCAGCTCTGGATTAGAGGCTTCTAAATGTTGTTGCGAAAAGCATGCCGCATCAGGTAACATGAAAGTTAAGTAACGCATACAATGAGGCGTTTAATGAAGTAATTGTATACCCATGACAGGGTTTCTTACATAAAACACAATTTTGGCACGATAATTTAATACAACTTTTGGTATTGAATTTTTGAGCACGTTTATGCGTTTAAGTTAAATTACAGCCACAGCCTCGAGTAAAAACTGTAATTCATAAAGCCAAGCGCACTTGGATTTAACAAGTGTTCACAGCGCTATGGAGACTTTTGTTGCCAGACCAGGGGTTGTTCTGATTGGCTGGTGTAGTCAAAAATTAGGTCAGATCCGTAACGGCTTGTTTGCGAGTAATGGAAAAGATAGCACCCTCTCCTCCCACACACACACACCCAAAAGTGTACCGCGGTTGGTGCCTTCAACCAATAACAAATTGTTATCCCAACGTACCCACAAAGCTTGATACAATTGGTTGTACATGTCTGTTGTGAAAGAAATCATTGAAGCAATTTCAATTGTTTCAACAATAATAGCAATAAAGCTTGTTTATTTGTAACAGAACAACAGCAACAAACACATTTCATCACAGTTTTCACATGTATCTATGCGTTCTGCATGAATGAAATGAACAGTGGTATGGTTGATAATCAATTGGTGTGTAAAACGTAGCACGGATAGACTGCTATAATACTTTCAACAATAAAATTGGAATTACAGACTGAAATTTTAAGTATCTGGTTTAAAAAAGTCAGCATTTTCGTGAATAAGCATACCGCTTGCTTCCCAGGAAGATGATGTATTTCAAGCGTGTTCATCCAGTCGTTTACAGTGTTATTGATCCCCGTGCAGAAGTATTTTTGGCAGAAGGATGTCTTTTTATGCGCGAAATTTTCATGAACTGACCGGGCCGGTGGTTCAAAGGAGAAGCATTTGTATGGTCCATGGAAAGATGAAGCGTTTTTGTACGGTTACGGCAACGGATGCTTCATTGATTGATTGCTTGATTGCTTGCTTGATTGATTGATTGATTTCCTTCCTTCCTTCCTTATTTATTTATTTATTTATTTATTTATTTATTTATTTATTTATAAACACAATTTCTCTTGTATTACAGAATTTTCACGCATTTGAATTTCTCGCAATCCAATGCCATACAATGTAGTGAAATACAATACAATTTATTTTCGGCGCATTTTAATTTGGCGCTTTGAGTAGTAGCACGAAAAGCGCCAAATTAAATAAAGCGTGAAAATTTATAGAACAACAGTATCCATCTATCTATTTATCTATCTATCTATCTATCTATCTATCTATCTATCTATCTATCTATCTATCTATCTATCTATCTATCTGTGTGTCTATTTATTTTTTTTTCATTCATTTACTTTATCTATAATCTTATTTCATTTCTTTTCGTTTCATTTTAGTTCATTTCATTGTTTTTTGTTTTACCCCTTGAGTACAAGCAGCAACATAAATTAGATAATTGTCATATGACGGAAGTCCCAACAGGTTTTGAAAAGTACGGTCATCAAAAACGGAGGCGAAAATTTGTTATTTTATGGTCTGTGATTTTCCAAGGCTTTGCCTGAGGCATCCATGACTTTCATACATAGGCCTATACCATAGCATAAATGTCAAAATTTAAAGTGTCAGCTCGCTGGAATTTTTCTTTTAATCAAGAGAAAAAGCTACACGTGTAGATCATATGATTATCTTAAAACTAACAGAAGTCCTCGATTGCTGCAGACATCGAGTTTGTTCGTTGTGTTGACTGGGATGAACGTGATGTCAGATATTGTTGCGGAATTTTCATTCGCGGAACCTTACTATAAAAGCTCTTCTGGTTGCATGATTGAATGTATGTGATGGATATGGTTGAACATATACCTAGGTATAAACACACACACGTTTAAGCTTACTTTTACTACCCACATCTCTTTCGAAAGATTCCCTCATCACCGAAATTTTGCCAGCTAGGTAGCGACTCTCGTCGAATTCAGCGTCAGACAGACCTTCATCTTCGTTTTCTTTCTGCCATGATGCTCTCCGTGGTTTTGTGTCTGAACTGTCCGAGTCTGAGCTCCGACCTTCGAGCAAGATCAAAGGAAGGGAATTCACAGCTTTTTTTTTTTCAAATACGAGGACGGCTTTGGTCCGTGGTCTGGCATGCTAACAAAACAGCCTACTGCACAATACTCTCTACATATAGGTAAACAGAAGCATCTACGTTATACTACTATACCACAGGCGTAACCTAAATTGAGCACCAAATGATCATTAAGTCGCACAGAACTGTAATGTGATTTCCGCTTGTGAATAACAGACTACGCATAGTCTATTAACCTCGTAACTTGATGATTTGACTTCACACCCGACCTTGTTTGTGGAACACATTATTCGGGGATTCAAACAAAGAGACAAATCATATTTTACGGACTGGTTGAATCAAGACAGAAATTTAGCCACGAACTTTATTCATGGTCATTTTAGGTAATATGAAACCAAAAACGAAAAAGTTACTCATTTTGAGAGATTTACTTTGATACTGACGGGAAATGTAATTTATTCATTGCGTGCAAAGATCAGGAAATCCCAATCTTTAACTAAAATAGATAATTGAAGCTCATTCAAATTCAACTTGACAATCAATTGACTCAGTTGACTTTTGACTGCTTATAGCAAAATACTGGGACCTACTGGTTCGTTGGTTATGCAACAGTTCTAAGTTAGAAATTGAAACTTAAATTGTCATTTAATGGGGCTTTTGTTTTTGTTTCTGCTGTGGGTAGCCTGGTATTTCTTCAGTACTTCTTTAAATGATGTTTGACAAAAATATCATCCAGTGTAGCGGCAATGGCGGAGCTACACTTGTCATCGGAATAGGTGAGTAAGGTAAATATATACTTTTTACTTTTATCTCATGTCAAATGCTCGTTAGTTCAAGGTTCTGTGTCTTATTTTTTTTCAGCGCAAGTGGTTTCCCGATGTAACAACCAGCAACTTTGAGGAAGCTCCCTCGAGGTTGCTCAGTGTTTTCATTCAGTATGCATTCTGTTCCTGCAGTTGACTGAATATATATATAAACAGTCAGCAAATGTTACAGACAAGAATTTTTATTATGAAAAGAAATGATAGTTTACATTGTATCTACAGATTAAACTGGAGATACGAAATGGCCATCCTATAAATTCTTTCAGTTGATCATGCTAAAATTTGTGTTCAGCTGAATTATTCTGATGAACCAATGAACTTCCGTATCATGATCCCAGATCCAAATTTCCCGTGAAAACATGTCTATATCTGGAGAGAAAGAGGATGAGACGAGGTACATGATTTTCATCAGCGTGCACTGAGGAAAGCTGTTGACCCAGTTTTCAGCTCAGCACTGAAAGGTTAAACCAATACAATGTGCACGGTTTACATGATTGGTCATCCAAACGTCAAGGTAAACCAATACAATGTGCACAGTATACATGATTGTACGGCCAAACGTCAAGGTAAACCAATACAATTTGCACAGTATACATGATTGTATGGCGAAACGTCAAGGTAAACCAATACAATTTGCACAGTATACATGATTGTATGGCTAAACGTCAAGGTAAACCAATACAATTTGCACAGTATACATGATTGTATGGCCAAACGTCAAAGTAAACCAAACGTAATGGGCACAATGTACGTAATTGTATGGTCAAGAGAATAGCAAAAACCGGATTTAAATAAACTTTGGCAGCTATAAAAGTTGGTAGAAATGAATAGTAGTTATGTAGTGTACCAGAGTACAATCAATTATATTGATTTATTAAAATGTGCTTATACTATATTTACTGTTCGGCATATGTAATAGTGTGAAGCGCATGCCAAAGGCAGTTATCTCAAGGGAGTGTATCATGTAAAATTATGACGGCAGGTGATAGCTATTCAGTATACCGAAATGGGGTCCGAGGTTTCAAGCAGAAAATGCGAGTACACTTACAAAAAAAGATCATTTGGTAGAACATAACACCGATGAATATAAGTAAAAAACAAAAAAGGTAGTCTGAGCAGTATGTGCTATTAAAAGCATCAACATGTTACAAAAGAATCAACAATATCCTATAAAGCATCTATTTTAGTTTACACACTCTTTTTCGTGCTTCAGGTAAAATATAGTACGTTGCTTCCAAAGTAGACCAAGCCCCATATTATATCTACTACACAAGTAGAGTGGAGAGAACATGGAGATTGGTCTATCAAGCAGGCAAACGTAATGAGACAAACAACAACGAACGTTACATAAATGCATGAATGAAATATTTGTGGCGTCCGCAGACCAAGCTTCATATTATCTCTGCTGCACAATTCGAGTTCGGAGAACATGGAGATTGATCTGTTGAGCTGGCAAACTGTAATCGGAGAAGCAACAACGAACATTGCAGAAATCCATCGATAAAATACTTGTGGCATATTGTGCTATTGTGCTGTTTGAAGTCTAAAACTTATTAATTGCATATATACATATATATTTGTGTGTATATATAATACCGTTATTTTGTATATGTTCTTCGCAAGTGACATCGATTTAGGCATTCGTTTAAACGTGTTTTTATCTGAAAAAATAACCAACCGGAAAACGGGTCGATGCCCTATATTAAACCCACTTTCACAGATTGAGGAACTGTTGAGGAATGTCTACACTTTTCATCTTTCTGTGTTCAAGAAGGATTGATATAGGATATTGCCCTGATTCGCATTATTGATTATATGATTATTTTTAATAAACTGGCCTATATCACCAATGATTTTTTTTATTACACAACAAGACAAGGTTCACCGGTGTAAAACAAAATAATACCAGAAAAGACACGGTTAAACAAATGGGACAAACAAGATTATGACAAGTCATGCCACGTGCACGTGCCAATGAACAAAGCATGCCTTTTACCACAGGACCATTCGGGTTTTCATGTTTTCTGTTCAAGGCTTGACACATACCTTGCCTCGGGATCGTGATCTGGCGATCTATCGACCCTCTTACGACAGAAAACTTGCCTCTAAGGTATTCATCTTCGTCGTATTCGTCATCCGTTACACATTCATCTTCACTTCTTTCCCATACTGCCTTTTTGCGTCTTGTTCGCCGTTTTGCCTCTGCACAAATATACGGGACCAAGACGAAGGGCGAAAAGGAAGATTACTGTTCGCTTAAAATGAAGGTTGTTGGGACACTCATCTCTCTCTCTCTCTCTTTTTTTTGGGGGGGGGGCGTTTTGGGAAGAGATTTTATGTTTTAATGTGTCTGGTCAATTTTTTTATAAGACTGATAGGTGTAACGTCCTACCTGGAACTTAAACTTTCCAGTCAACCATTCAGCTGAGCTGTCCAATGCATCCACCCCAAAAAGGATATTCTGGACAGGTGGTTGCCTCACATAATAGGGTCATGTCGTGAAATTTGTCTTTTGTTCAGATAAGTACCCTCAGATAGTGACGTGGTTTGTCATATTTATTAAGCATTTCAGAATGTCGCGTGTATATGTTTAGATTTGTTTGTTTGTTTGTTCCTTTTCTTTTCGATGTTTTATTTATTTATTTTCCCTGATTTATTAGTCGTAACTCACGACCGAATACTCACCCCGCCTGGGAGCTGGGACTTCACGGTCAATTGACCGCCTTGTTACCATTATTCTCCCTTTCAGGAAATCTTCCTCATCAAATTCATCATCTGTGATGCATTCATCTTCATTTCGTTGCCATGGTGCCCTTGTATCATTTGTTCTTTTTCTTGGGTCTAGAGTGAGCATGAAACAATTGATTTTTTAATTCTTCTATGCGAACCGATTGCTCTTTTTCTAGTGTTCACGATCGGTTTGTTAGTTGGCGTGTGTCTGCGTGTCAGTGGTTGCCCTATTTTTATAGGATTTCAGCCCCGGGCAGGATGTGACTGTAGCCCGCAGCAGTCGGTTATGAACCTTGGGTTTGCACGCCTTAGAGTTCGCAACATGCCCTGCAGGCTCAGTATTTTTTCTTGTCGACGCCAGTCCAGGGATATAGTCTCTTTATGCTAAGCCAGCCTTATAAACATTTTCAAACTTAATGACGAAAGGTTGACAGGTACCACGCTCCTAAAATTATAAGTCTGTCATTTTGGGTGGTTCATTGCACTGATCTCCAGACCAAAGGTCAATCTATTAAAGGAGTTATTAAACGTTATAACATACAGGTGATTGGAGAAATCCAGTTGGACACAGATACCACAGGGGATTACATCAACATGAGTGCGTGTATTATGTACATGTGGTTGTGCCAGATTGGTGATATACCCACTACAAACACACGCCAATACCATGCTGCCGTTTAATGAAAAATAACACACATTCTCAGATAAATGAGAAGACTATCTTTTGGCAATGTTAAACTTTACCGTAATCTTTTATACTGAAAAAGTATGTGTAATAAATACAGATGTAATTACCTACATGTATATTATACAATTTTGGAACCTTTATGTATATTTTGTAAACTATTAGGCATATAAGTGTGTGTACATGTATGTAAGGTTTGCATTTTGATAGTGAAACATTTCCAACATCACAAAGCTGACCCATAAGATTACTACTAATACCAATTTGTGCATAATTTTGCAATAGACATTTGGCGGCTTTGTCCGAATTAAATAGAATCATTAAGTGATTTCGATTTTCTTGTCCCATTCCATTTGATCCACTGGAAACTTTGTAGGGTAAAATGAAAAAATATTTTACTTAATTTCATTCATTTGGCTGTAGGTTTAAGTTCATTTGTTTAGAACATGGAATGAAAACATGACGTACAAAGTAAATCTTTGCCATTATTATAATACTTCTTGACGTTTGTTCTAAATAACTCGTACATAAGAAGAACTGATCCTCTGATATATACTCCTCACCGGGCATATTTTCCATCGTTTACACCCACATATCATCCAGGGTATATGGAAAATGTAACGAGACTCTGCCAACGGTACGCAGTTACAATATTGCTGGCACGTTTGGCTTTTTTCGTTTAGTTTTGTACATGTAATTCATAATTAATCACTCCCTATACTGGTATATTTCATAAACGGGCTGTCAGTATGACGTTCCAAGTTAATCATGTGTACAGGCAAACGCTAAAATTTGCGCCATAATTTCTTGTTTTGTGTCATAAATCGCTTGATATATATATATATATATATATATATATATATATATATATATATATATATATATATATGTTTATATATATATATGTTTATATATATATATATATATTGATAAATGGCATACAATGATCTTCATTGAACAAAGATAATGAAGTTGAAAGTACATTACATGCATACATCTTCGTACATGATCTTTATAACCATACTTTGGTTAACCCCGTGCAATTCTGGAAATGGTGTCTTCGCTTTTCATTTATGACTCTTAAACGTTGCCATTATTGTGACCTTAAGGTATATGGGTAACCTTGCCTGTGGAAATCTAAATGCATCATGGGAAATATGTTGGTCAGTTCCACCTTTAAAGTTGTTTTATTCATTTACAACGTCAGTGAGCATGAACTGTCATGAAACACTATCGACATAATCCAAAGGAAAACGGTAGATAGATGGATCGATGGATAGACGGACGGATAGACGGACGGACAGATAGATGGATAGATAGATAGATAGATAGATAGATAGATAGATAGATAGATAGATAGATAGATAGATAGATAGATAGATAGATAGATAGATAGATAGATAGATTGTGTACACGTACCATGAGATAATACTCTGCTCGCAAAAATGGAGAAGTCACGTACAATGGGTGGAAAGATCGTGCTTGGTATTATCACTTCTCTCATGAATACACAACAGAAAACGACAAAGCATATTGAATGCAGGCCTTAAAATAGCATAACATATTATATGCACGCCCGAAAAAAGAATAACATGCTGATGTTCACTGTATTGACAGGCGTTGGGGTTTGGGCAGTAGTTTCTTCCTGTCGCTAAAATTGGCTGTATGGGAGCCGTCGTAGCGTAATGGTTATGACACTTATTTCATGGCGGGAGGGGGGAGGGGGAGGGGAGTCAGGCGTTCAATCCCGTTACCGTCCATCAGACTTGTCTCTGGCTCTCTACTGTCATAATCCAAATATCTATATTATGGAATCCCAAGGACATGCTTTGATGCCATAACTTGGTGCCATTGGCAGTGACATCATATTTGAACGATGCCAGAACACATGTGTTATGAAGTCTGGGAAATTTGCAGCTGGCAAAGGCATGGAATAGCTGCCATGACGTAGCTGCCATGTGTCCTGATATCATCCCAACATAGCAGCTGTGGATCAAGAGTCCACATGCACCGAAATACCTGCAGGAGCTGCCATCTGCTTTACATAGGAAAACGCCAGGCCTAGAGGTGCAAGACGCGAACCTATGTACCTTTCTTGCATTAGTGCTTTAAAAGAAGGTGTCATCAATGTTGACCACTTTAAACCATGTCAGTTACTGCAAACTACGCTGTGGCATGCAATGGGAAATATTTTATACAGTAATTGGGATCCATCAACTGAAATCGATATCCGTAACCTTTTTGGCAGTATCATTATAAGATTAAGTGAATTTCAATCATAATCATATTTGACATGTAAGTCAATTTTAACTTACATTACATCAGTAATGCACCTATCAATACTTCATTTGTGGCAGAATATAGAGCTCATTTTCCATGTGACAATGATAGATGAAAGGATATAACTTTTTAAGTTAATTATATTTAATTGGTATGTCGCAACTACTTTTAACTGGTATATGCTTACGGAGTCACTGTAACTTAATAAAAGTAAGACATAGATTAAATTGTCAACAACTAAACACCCCAAATACTGGTTAGCAAGCTGACTTGTTGTCTTTTAATCATACCAAGCTCCGATTATGATTTCTGATAGAGTGGGGTGGAGAAATTACGGGGGTCGGTTTGTTTACCAGGCAAGCTAACACGCACAACCACGCGACAAAGTGGACGGACGTACGTTAGTTGAAAGGCTCACACGCGACAAAACACGCCACACTCACAGCCCGTCCCTACCTCTGGGTGGTCTTTTGCTGGTTGGTTCAGCCCCTAAGATTGACACTTTTCCTGACAGGTACGCCTCCTCATCAAATGGTTCATTATTTGTGGGTTCTTCTTCCTCCTCTTGTTTCTTTTGTGTGGAGTTCTCATACGCTTTTACTGTATCAAGTGAAAAATACCATATCCAGTGATGAAAAAAGAGTATCACAGCGATGGTGATTATGATGATGATGATGATGATGATGATGATGATGATGATGATGATGATGATGATGATGATGATGATGGCAGTGATAATGTCGTCGTCATGTTGTGGTGGTGATAGTGGTGCATTGATGGTAGTGTTTTTGATGTTACGGCGATATGATTACGATGATGATAGTAATTATTAATGGCGGCCATAGTAGTAATAAATATGATAGAAGCAATACTCAACCCAGTTACTTCTGATTAAATATGACGACGATTATGATGATAGTCACAATCACAGTAACAATATTATACATTATAAGACAGTAAGAAAATAGCTCAAGAATCGGGCAACACAGGTGCATATATGGAAACTAAAAAATGAGAACACAAATACAAACTATGTGTCAGGCACACATACGACTACATGATTGCCCAATAGAGATACAGGTCAAGCATTACGATATATGAAAAGAATTAGTAGTAGAAGGTTCATCAACATATTAAATTTTGTCTTCAGAAGTGGCGCATCCGTCCCTGCAATAGACCGTGTTTTGTTTATTGTTGCATGATTGTACACCTAACATCAGAATATCAGATGCATGCTACACATGACACAGGGTGTAGCATGTGGACCCAGCTTGATCACTATTGACCACCATGAACTACCCTTTTCTGATTGTGCTCCATATACTTCTTTAAAGCCAAGTGTGATATATGAAAGGTACACTCTGTTGTCCTTTCAGGGCCAGTTATAGTGAAAAACAACAAACTAATAATCTTAAATCAATACTTTCTAAGAAAATCGATCTGAAATGACAATTTAACTCTTAAAGGGCTGAATCTAAGATTGAGTGGCCTTCTTCGACACACATTGCTCTCGTTCTTGTTTTGCTAAAACTACATTCGTTGGGCCGGGCAGCTGGCATGTTGATACTTCAATGAAAGTTCTTTTTACGAGGAATCTGTATCCATAACCACTAGAACTGATGAAATTTTTCGTGGAACGACGAATTTACTCGTGTCATGAAGGGGAGTGGTAAATATATATGCACGAAAAGACCAAAAGTCTGGTACGTGCGTGGTTCCATGTGGTCATTATAAATTGATAGACCACGGTAGAACTTCGCAGACCAAATATCCTTACAGCTCATAGCTTAATAGTAAACGAATGTAATCTGACAAGCTCTGAAACACACCATTCAATCTGTTTAATGGCTGATATGAACTTCTTCAAAGGTGGATTGGAGTTTTAAAATATATTCATGAAATCAGTTTTTTACAGCTGAAATTTAAACAGCTTTTTCACTACGAAGCAATTTGTATCCATTATACCTAAGGTCATCTTCGATAGGTTCAGCTGAAAACAGTCATGGTATCATTTCTCTCATCATATGGGCCATTTCAATCAGGCACCATTGCAGCCCTTCATATATTATATTATTTATGTTTTTGTGTAGTAACCTTTCAGCTGCCACAATGTTTAAAATTTTGCTGATATGCATGTTTCTTCAAACTATTCTAGTGAACATATATTATTAAGGGACACTTCTTCTCCTTCCCACCAATGTTTGTCAATGACATTTTTAGATACTACCATTGTTACCTTGGTAATAAAGTTGTATCTTTGATTGCTTAGCCTGACGTGTGTTGGCTCAACCGATAAATAACTGAATAATTTATTGTTTCGTCTGGACTATACACCCATCATTAACCCGTAACACGCATTCGCGCGCATAATGTAATGGGCTTTTAAGGCATGCTTATCACGTCTTTGGTATTTGTCAAAGGAATGAGGTCTCTTTGCATTTATAGCCCGTCATTATGGTTGCAATGGCTACTTATACGTAATTAAGGCCAGTAATGCTGAAGGATTTAAAATTAAAATTTTGAAATGTATGCCTACGCAGTAAATTTACATCAGCGACCTCATTTTTGCTTTGCAGCTGTGTTCCTTATGACCCCCCCCCCCCCCAAGATTATGTGTCATTGAAATAGATCTACACCTGGTCGGTTACATAAATTCCCCGAAGAAATAAGTGTCTTTCCAAGAAAAAGTAATAAATAAGGACACTATCAGATAGTGGTAATGTTATTGTATTTTTTTATAATGGATTCAGTCTGATGTTATCAGAGCGATCATGCAAGTATATTTTGTTCACATATTAACGAATCACTTACAATGTATTGTCTTTTATCTCATTGTGTTTCGCATGTATGGTCCAAAAATACTTATGTGGGAATCATAAAGCTAACTGTAGTTATGCTTCTTGAAATATATGCAATAATTAGGATGTTCTCCGGATTAATCCGACGAACATCTAAGACCAAAGAATAGAAAACATTGGCATGTTTACAACTACATAGGTTAAAGGTGAGTATAACCAAGAGTAATGCAATATGGCCTGATAGAATCCATTACGGTTTGACCGTGTCTCGATTATTAAACAGAACAAAAATTGACAACCACACACACACACACACACAACGGTCAGTTATGACTGTAGATTTCACTTCCAATATCATGAATATCTTGTGACTCCAAACACTCATTACAATCCACGAATGTTTATGTTTCCATCATATGATATATTCCTGAAATCGGGTTCTTAACTTTCAAATTATGTCTGTGTGCCAACACAGACATATTGTTTTTCTAGGAATTCTTTCTTTCTTTCTTTCCTTCCCTTTCTTCTTTGTTTGTTTGTTTCTTTCTTTACAGGCAAATTTATCCGACATTTCATTTCAAAAGTATTATACGTAGAAACTCCAAACTTAGCACAATTACACTTTTATAGATGAAGTCTCGCCTTTTTTATAATGAAAAGTCATGCCTTTCAAAATTATGCAAATGAAGGTTAATCAAAGTTTTAAATCTTCAATATCTTATATACTACAGACGTGATTCCGAGTCGATCAAAGCAAGGCAAAGGTCATCTCAAATTTCAAGGTCATGTCAAGGTCAAAGGATAATTTTAGTTCAAAATGTCATTTTAAAGGTCAAGGTCCACTTCAGGTAGTGGTCATCTCAAGGTCAAAGGTCATTCAAGGGGAAAGGCCACATCCGATGGTGGCCTTCTTCTAGCCATAACTTGGTCAATTTTCATCCAATTTTAATCATGTTGGGCTCAAATTGTAGCTATTGTAACACTGCACATTTTGAAACTTACATGTGACCCCTAAAGGTCAAAGGTCAACGTCATTTGGACCTATACAAGTTTAACCCGGCCATAACTCGGCCAATTTCCATCCAATTCTAATCATGTTGGACTTAATTTGTGGCCTTTGTAACAATGTACATTTTCGCAATTTACATGTGACCTGTAAAGGTCAAAGGTCAAGGTCATTTAGACTGATATTTTCATCCAGCCATGAGCGTAATGGAATGTGAAGTACCAAAGGACAAAAGTTGCACCATTTAATATTTACAACTTTTGAAGGCACACAGACAGATTTGCTTTGAAGCAAATCTTTTTTCTAGTTAATATATGTTATCATGATGTCTCTCCTCGAGTTGTGGGCCTAGTTCTATTGTGAACATCTGTAAAGGTGAGTGAGACCCATTTGGGGGACTTTTTTTTCAACGCCAGACCTTTTTTCCTGCGGGAGTTGTTGGTTGAATAAGAAAACTAGCATAGCAGGACTTATGTCACAAAATAGTTAGTGTTTTAGTCTAAATTTGACAACTGTCCAAAACAACATAAACCCTGTCACCATTGGCGAGAGAGCAACTTAAAGTCAAGCATCCCAATGCGCCTGTAGCAAATTTTCATTGCACACGTAGGACACATGTACAGTCGCCAGTACTTGCTGTCAGAATATGCAATTCCCCTTGTAGGTCTAACACTCACTTTTCCTTCACACAAACATTGCTTACCGTAGCTTGCAATACTGTTCATTGAAAAGATACCATAGAAAATTGCTGCAAAGCTGTGGACCATTGGGACATTATTTCTTTGGGCCCGCTCCCTAAGATTTTGTACGCCATTGCAACTCATTGGAAACATTTTTTGACTATGTCTTTCAAGAGATGCTTCGCATCTTTTTTTTTTTCTGAAATCTACGTCAGTTTGAGATGCTGCACACACTATGGCCATATGATTTTTCGTTCTAAGCAGTAAGGTGTAAGCGACGTGAAGGGAAAAAGTGTTCAAAGGTCATGTGCATACTGAATATAAAGGGTGTCCTTTACAGACATAGGTCAGTTAATATATATCTCGTATTTTTAAGTAGAGAAAATAAGACCATGATCCAAAGGATCAATGTCCCCCGCCAGGCCATATTTTGTTAAAACTGCAACACTGCATCTATGGGTTTAAAATTCAGTTCATTTAATTATTTTTTCGCGAGAGGGAATTATATGGGCAAAGCTTGTTTGACAATCATTTTTTCTGAATAAATAAATGTGTTTAAAACAACATTCAGTGAAAATAAGTGCACAAAAAGGGTCTCTTGAACGCATGAGTGATGATGCACACACTTTTAATACGATCCATGTATGATACGGTACAGATTGTATATTCTTTAAAGTCACATTCAGCGGTCGTGTGATCTTATGGTACCGGTAACTTTGTAAAAGGTCAAGGTGAACAACAAACCATGCTGCATAAAAAACGTCTGCTCAACGCACGAGAGACGTTGCACATGCTTTTAATACAATGCAAGTATAATAAAGTACAGATTGTATTAGCTTCAAAGTCAGGTTTAATGGCTATTTGACCTTGAAAAGAGGTCAAGGTCAACATGAAACAACGCTTCCCATGCCCATATTAAGATACACTATAGTATAAATTGCATCGTTCTGTCTAACGCGGTTCATGAAATGTAAGGCCGTGTGGACCTGTCACATTTTGGGGCCATGTCACCTTGAAGATAGCGTAAGATCAACATGAAGCTACATATTGCACGTTCCCTGTGTTGGAAGCACGTATGGTAAAAATTTCACCATCCTATCTAAAACTGCAGTTCATAAGGTTTTAGGCAGAATGGAAGTAACAGACGAGCGAAACAATTATCCTAGCCTCTGCCTACTATTTGTGCCGTCCCCTATGCACCTTTGGTGGAAAGGGGCAAAAAAGGAGGCGTCCCTTCGGTCCCTGTATCCCAATGGATCCCCATCTTTCCCACGTGTTCAAAGTTCAAAACAACTACTCTTACGATGATCTTATGTGAAGAACCAGAAGGCAACAGACTTTGTAAACGAGACGCTTGCAACCGATGAAAAAATACAGAAACAGATGTGAGAACGTACTAAGCTTATATTTTTTTTTTTTTGTAGTTTGGGTGATTCTGAACCGGTATTTCAAATAAGTTTCAAAAGTTGTACATCATAGCTATAATCATGCTGAATTGTCAGTTTCTTGGCAAGATTTTTGCCAAATATAATGCGGGAAAAATTTCGGTCATATAAATAGCAATTAGGAAACGGTTAATTTCTGAAACAACAGAATGTTTGTGTTGGCATATGAACAAAATAATTTTTGAGTCACGCATGCATTGGTTTCTGGCTGCAGATGGCCAATATGACAATTCGAGATACGTTACATATATGTACCACATTAATTGTTTGCCGCCAACAACCAATCATCATTTCATTTTCAAAAATGTCATTACAAGTATGAAGATGTTAAAAAATGCCATAAAATCTATATTTTACTTTTTTTATTATTTCTTTATTTTCGTGTTTCACCATGTCGTACGGGCAATAATTAAGCAGCGAAATGCACATACGTGTATCAAATTGCCCGGTATGCCATCTTATCTTTCACATGAAATGATATGGGTTTAATATCGGTGGTGATCAATACAGATCATCAGACTTTCCATAAAGCAGAGGAAAGTGGCTGCCTCCGGGGCTGCCTACAACTTGTACATCGATAGATCACAACATACCAGCCATGGATTAGTCAGTTAGTTAGTAACGTTGTTATAGGATCCAATACCGCAAGATGTGCACTCAAAATGTTACAACATAAAGCTGTGTAAGGCTAAAGTGTACTGGAATAGGTTGTCTGCGTCTTCATACTTACAATTGGGTATGAAATATTCTAGCTCAATTTTGACAAGGACAAGCACTCCGAGCGACCTATATATGATCTAATCAACGTACACAGTGGAACAATGTATCTCATAAACAGAACTGCCAAAGTTTACCTTTTTCCTTGACGTTGATAAATGGACCATTATACATAGCATGGTTATGATTTACATCCAACATACTAGTCCCCATTTCAACCAGGTGGCATATTTATCCTTTTAAACTCCACAGGTAAAACTGACACAAATCCAGCGGCTAATTCAATGGGTAAACATGAGGTGTGACGAGATTCCCAGGAGCATCGTTGGCAACGATGAGAGGGCCAGTTAGCTTGATGAATGGTCTCCCTGTCATCCACAGCACCTTGTCCTGATGGCTCACAACCAAACAACGGGCAGCGCTGGGTACTGTTCTATTATGTATGCACTGTACAGCGCTTACGGCATTCCTTGACTGCTAGTGTGACCCTGGGTCATGGTAGACGTGCTTCGCGAATCGCTACCTGTGCGCTAGCTATTCGGCTGCCCAGCTGTTTGTTTTTATGGGTACCTCCTCGTAACAGAGACAGAAATTATTAATTAACAAGAGGATCTATAGTTGGCACGAATGGCAAAGTTGTACATATAGCTGTGCTATTATAATTATTCAAAATAGAGAGGGGTAAACATCAAAGATTCAAAATTCCATGTGTGTAGGTGAATACAAATGTGAAATTTTGCCGGTTGTGCATCAACTTCCTTTTAACATTTAATGATGTCTGATTTGTGTGGACCCTACAAACAACTGTCTTGAAAATTTGAGAGCAGGTCCTATGGATACCACATTGAGAACAGCATTCAAACTAATTTTGTACTTCTCCAGCGAAATAACTCCCACATAAAAACTTGTTTACAATAGCTTCCGCAGTACCAGCAAACGAACAATAATTAGGTTTGCAGACTTTCCACCTGGTGGTTGATTAAAACTTGATACGCCTCGTCCTTCTTGCAAAAGAAACGCAATCGGATATTGGATTAAACTTTCACTTTTAATCGATGCATTCGTATTGGTTATTCAACGACAATCAAGCTTAAAAAGTACTGTCATTCTCCGTATCGGATATTGAATTATTTATCTATAACGGAGGTCAACAAGATATTGATATCGGATATGGAATCAAATTCCATATTGTCCCATTACTTTGTTTGGTCTGTTTTTAAACGCACTACTGAGAAGATAAACCGAGATCATTTTCCATGGTCAGTCCCTAAACCAAATGCTGGCATGAATCGCCCGGAGCAGATACGTGCACAAGGGACGAACCTGCTTCTATTAATTTTGGTGTGATCTTTGGCGCGGGACAAGACTCCAAATGATGACATTTGATATGTGGCACTCTTCATTGTACATAATATGCATGTCGGTCCGTGACGTGACGTGTTCATTCATGCAACTATCCCAAATAATTTATGATTTGTCGGGCATTCGGTCACTAACCAGTTTGGTAGTATTCACGAGGAGCCACTGCAAGTTGTAGTGGCACTTTTTGATGAACCACATTAAATCAACACAGCGGCTATATAGGTAGAATCACCGCGACCTCGTGAAACTGGTACCAGTGACACATCCAAGCAGTGTGTTCTTGCTGTCGGCTGAAGAAGCTGTCATCAAACAGACTCTTATCTTGAAGAAATATGATTCAGGATTCTACTGTTCCCCGTGTTTACCCATCTAGCCTCGAGCAAGACGACCAGACAATAGTAATACCAATGATGGAATCTTCTGTAAGGGACTTTTCTGGGCCGACGATCACAGATAATTGGCATGTGCCTTAGATCGATACATCGTCCTCGGCAACACGTTCATGTACACACTCATGACATATATTACGATTTGTTTGAAAATTCTGTCGTGTCGTTGCCTGGTTGGTATTTTGGTTGTTGTATGTGTCATAGCCATTTCATTACCCTCCCAAATTTTAAATATTATATAGAGCCAGCAATTGAAGGTCTCCGAAAGAACGCAAATTGCGTTTGCCCCAATTGATCAGGTGATGTTGAGATACATCATTTTATCTTTATCTCTTGAAACATTTTTATACGTTAATTAACAGTGTTGTAACTGTTATTGTGTCATTTATATTATTAATCATCACCATTTGTATTGCTTATCATTATTTAGACATCACTCGTAGCCATAAGCATGAGTGTAATAAAACAAATAATAACCCTAGAACCGTATAATTGAGCCTAGGAATGCACATTTTCAAAATCATAATTAATGTAACTGTCATCGTAATTATATTATTTCATTAAAGGTCATCAGTAATTAAAAAAAAAACTTTACATTTTGTATAAAAGATGTCAATGTATTTTCCAAAAGGGCTCTTAAGAAATTGCATTATAGTTTTTCAATCATGTGCGTTTTGAATGGGGTTGCAAAGACTGGTTGAGTGTTGGGGCTAAAATGTATGCGCCCGTGCCGGAGGAAATAATGTGCACAGGCCAGTAAACATGCATTTACAGGCTATAGGAAAACAGGTGGCATTCTGCCAGATTGGTCTCAAACGATCCGTATTTAGCAACAAAATTAAGATTCTTAAAAATCTGTCACAAAATAACCAACTATCCAAAACAAAAACAAAAACTAAAGAAAAACAACAACAGCAGCAGCAGCAGCAACAACAACAACAACAACAACAACAACAGCAACAAATAAATAAAACGCAAAACAGTGACTGAAAGAATGGCTTTGGTGCTCTGTGAACTAATTGGTCTTTGTTTATGGCTCCAGAAACGTATCTCTGGATTCTTATATAACAAAATGTGTGTTCTAGTAATTGTCTAGCTTAAACGTTATAGATGCCAGATATGCATGTGTTGGAATGAACATTCATTGCTATCAGCTTAGGATCTCAGAGGCGAGTAAAGACATGGTATATCTATCCCTGCAGGTAGCTACGTAAAAAGATTTTGACATATAGATACATTTTGAGACGACCAGGTTTTAAGCATATCCCGTGACCTCTTTTAAATGTTATGTTATAGTTACTGGTCTGTTGGATTTCCCTCCAAATATACGTGTACCTTGAATATTTTACCCTGAGGATGAATAGTCTAATTTCTGTCGATTATTAGCATGGGAAAAGGATGTATCTTATTTCCCAGATGTCCAGGTACACTAGCAAAATATAATGTTACATCTGCGAACAGCTGAAAAAAAAGGAATTTTATATTTCACTGTTGGACACAGTTGTTTCTTCACTTGACTGCTTTACTATCATGAAAGTTCCACCCCAAGGCGAATGTTGCGCATGCGTCACTGTCATTCTTCCCTCTTCACACATTCACAACCTGCTGTCCTGGAACACACAATGTTAGCCTGAAGTGTTTTGAAATATTTGTCAGTCACGTTTGTGTGTTATTTCTTTTCTGACAGTATCAGTTTACAAAGTGTGTAGTCTGTGTTATAAGCGGTAGTGGGAAAGGTCGACTGAGGTGACATGGGAGTCTTTTGCCGTCACTTTTAGTCAGCACTTACTCCGTCATTAGGGTCCAAATATTGCCCTTTAAATTGAACCCTAAATATCAGGGATGACACAGAGCAATCTGGTATCATCCAGACTTGCGAGTGGCAACGTGGAATGTAATAAAATAGGACATTAATCTTCCAGCTTTTCTAAGCACCACTGCCCGTGCGCGATAAGGTAGCCTTGAATTTCATATTGTATGGAATCTTTCTTTCTTTCTTTCTTTCTTTCTTTCTTTCTTTCTTTCTTTCTTTCTTTCTTTCTTTCTTTCTTTCCTTCCTTCCTTCGTTCCTCTTCTTCCTTCTTTCTTTCTTTCCTTCCTTCCTTCCGTCCGTCCGTCCGTCCGTCCTTCTTTCTTTCTTTCTTTCTTTCTTTCTTTCTTTCTTTCTTTCTTTCTTTCTTTCTTTCTTTCTTTCTTTCTTTCTTTCTTTCTTTCTTTCTTTCTTTCTTTCTTTCTTTCTTTCCTTCCTTCCTTCCTTCCTTCCTTCTTTCTTTCTTTCTTTCTTTCTTCCTTTCTTCCTTTCTTTCTTTTTAAAACTATATGTTGAATAAATCGATCCCAAAATGTGTGTATCAACAAGTTACAAAAATAGATGGCGAAACATCGGTTATTGCCACATGTTTTGATGCATGGCTTGTCCCATAATATATGTATTATATATATATATATATATATATATATATATATATATATATATATATATATATATACATGTGTGTGTGTGTGTGTGTGTGTGTGTGTGTGCGTGCGTGTGTGTGTCTGTGTGTCTGCAGTCGAAGAGAGGATCCATGCATTGTGACCGAAAGGGGGACAAGTGGGCCTTTAATTATTTGGATCATGGCCTTATCGGGGCCTCTCCATCTCCTAAGAAAAACTCTAAAAAAAGTTTGGTAAAATCGTCAAATCTGGACTAACTGGAGTCACATATATATTTGTGTGGGTGCATCTTTATGAAAAGTCTCTTTCTACGAAAAATAGACCGGCAAGGGCAGCATTGTTCACTTGCCTCCCTAAATCGCCCCTGTAACTATTTCAGATCATGCACCCAATACTTTACATAATGGCGACATGATATGATCGATGTAATATGACGTGGTGCGGTATAGCAACAATGTATAATATCATGCAAGGTTATGTCATATGACATATGATATGATATGATATGATGTAACATAATACAATTAGATACGATGCGATTTGATATATTAGGATGTGATATTATTCATGCTGTCATATATTAAGATGTGTTCAACTATGGGGTAAGGTACGGTACGGTACAGCACAACACAGGATAGTTTGGTATGACTTATTACATACAGTGTGATAAATGACAAAGTGTGTTACAGTATGGCATGCAAAGGTGTGGTGTAATATGGTAGGGTATGGTACGACTGGCCTGAAAAATGTATTGTTATAGGTTATGATAATTTTCAAATAACTCACCTTTCACAGCCCGTTTTCTGCTCTTTGGGTCCCTGAGATCGAATTTCCCACCTAGGTAGGCATTTTCGTCAAAAGGCGCATCGGGTTTTTCCAACTCTTCGGGTAGTTTCTGTTTCTGCCAAGGCACGGCCACTTCTACCTTGACTGTTTTAGTCTTCTTCACAAACTGATCTTCATCAAATGGAGCATCTGGGTTTTCGTTAATTTCTCTGTGCCATGGCACCTTTTCCTCCGAAGATATTGAAACTTTCCGACCCAAGTAAGTTTCCTCGTCAAAATGTCCATTTGCGACATCGTCCTCTTCATCTTTCCCTTGAAGTGATACAGACTCTATCTGTATACCTAAAAATATGTTCTCATCAAATTCAGCTTCATCGGTTACTTTTACCTTATGTTTCCACGGCACATTTTCTTTTGACTCTGCTGCTATTTTGCGTCCCAGGTAAGCATCCTCGTCAAAGACTTCTTCTTCGTCCTGTTCTTTTGCCCAATAATCCTTTTCTTTCGATTGTACCACGATTGGTTTTCCTAAATAAAAGCTTTCGTCGAATGGGGCATCTGGACTTTCTACGATTTCTCGTTCCCAAGGTACATGGGACTTCTTGGGTGGTTCTGTTGCAAATGAAAAAAATCTTCATATTAAACCAGATTATATTTAATTTAATTTATAATGTCATATATGCGTCAAATAAAAACTCAAAGCTTAAAGAATTTATTGAAGAAAAGAAGGACATTATGGAATGAACAACTGTAATTGTGTCGTTACCATGCTGAATTCAAAGCTTGTCACTGTTAGCATGTCACAAACTCCTGAGTATTCAGAGGGCTCAAGACAGGAGCTACAGCTGCCACTGAGTGAAAAATCTGCAGGCAGGAGAGGGATCCTGCTGGGGTTCAAAGAACTCCGGAGCCCTCGGGATTGCCAGCTGTTCTGTCCAAAAAGGAAGGGAAGGAGACAAAACCAGTACTGAAGCAAGAGGCTTCAAAGATGGCAGTTAGGTTGTTGAGGGGTAACCACTGGAGAAGCCTTAGGCCCACTCACAGCAGAAGGTGTAACCACGTCCTTGGGTGCCTTTCTCTTAGCTCCATCAAGCCTGGACTTACAAACCGAGCTGGGCTTGGATCCAGGAGCTCCGGTGTCAGAGAATATTTGGGCCCCCCCCCCCCGAACGGATGGGCCCCCGGGGGCCCATTCATTCGCCGAACGTTTGGGCTCCCCCCCCCCCCAATAGAAATTGGAATAACTTAGTTTTGGCCCAATACACTCTATATATACATCTTGTATGATATTTTGCAAACTCTAAAAGAAATATTTTTAAAAGAATTTGTCACTATTTTGTAAAATAAATGTAAATCAAAC
Organism: Hermodice carunculata; assembly: GCA_964020975.1. Classification (NCBI taxonomy): domain Eukaryota; kingdom Metazoa; phylum Annelida; class Polychaeta; order Eunicida; family Amphinomidae; genus Hermodice; species Hermodice carunculata. The sequence continues at coordinate 43,139,630 of OZ026613.1, forward strand.
AATTGAATACATTTGCAAGGCTTAATATTTGCCACTATATATACATGTATTTATTGGTGTATTTTATATGTTATGTGGGTGCATATACCTTGTAGGAATTATATCACAATCCTCCAAGTATATGCCGAGTGTTTTTTTTATATTTGTGCTCATGACGCATTACAAAAATCAAATATGAAAGGGGGCCCAAATATTCGGAAGGGGCCCAAATATTCTAGAACGTTTGGGCCCCCGGGGGCCCGAATATTTGGGCCCGGGGCCCATCCGTTCGGGGGCCCAAATATTCGTTGACACCGGAAGTCCGTGTTTGGGATTTGGTGTTTTAGGAAACTCGGACTTACCATCTGACGGCTCAGGTCCAAGTGCTGGCCAAGATTTGCGTATGCCTGGATGGGAACCCATAGGTTTTAACTTTTGTTTCACCAAGTTGCACTGTTTGGACTCTGAACACTTGGACGCAGGGGACCTAAATCTTTGAAGATCCAACTTGTACTAAGCATGCCTCTTTGGATAAGAATCCAAAGTGGTGGGCAGGGGGAGGAAAACAATTAATGGAGCATCTGCTGGGTCCAACCCGATGTCTCCAAAACTGACGAGAGTCCCTGATCAGTGAGCAAGGAGCCTACGTCATTATCTAGGTGATGCCGAATGCTAGAAATCCCCATGAAGCGATTTCTTGCTACACAACTTCCCACTATGCCGACCCCCTCCCAAACCCCCCGAGGCGGTTCAGGTGAGGTGGCAGTGACCCCTTGGGCATGCACACAACCACCATGGATTCTCTTCTTTGCATTTCCATTGATGTCACATAAGAAGAAGATAAGTGTCATCTCCTTGCCTAACACAAAACCTAAGTGTTATTACGTGAACACACATGGTCAATTTATCAGTAACAAATCAGTGATCATGATCCCAGGCAGTCATGAAGTGGCTGTGTGAGTCCACTTTCTGCCATTAGCCCAATAAGGGGAAATAGAAGTGGTCTTTGTTTCCACACCCAGAGTACCCTGTTGAGCACTGATGCCTGATGCCACCATCCTCCCTCTGTCTGTGATTTAACCTGCCAAAATGCCATTTTGGAAAAGAATGGTTTCAAGTCAACACTTACCAGCTCTACTTCTATTTTTGCCATGGGCATCCTTATGACACAGTTAAGCAATCCATTACCTCAATGAGTCGGGAAGGCTTAAAATACAAATTCTGCAAACGATGCCCAGCAGCAATTGCCTGGATGGCACTGTCCTCACTTTCTGCGATCTGAATGTCCAGACCCCATCTTGAAAATTTAGGTTTCAAGCTAAACGACTAGCTCTACTCCCGATTAATTTAGAGGTATCTGTAGATTAGAAATCAGCTATCTAGGTCTCTGGAGAGTCCTGGACCGCAAAGAAAAGATTTTCCGTATAAGGGAAGGTTGATGAAGCAATAGAACAGTGATGGTGAACAAAAGTTCACCAATCTCCCAACTCGAACGAACAAGCCAGTAACAGGGCCCAAAAGAGGAAAGATGATATGGGGAGCATGCACACCAGGAGTCACCAAAAGATCCATAGGAACCGAGAGATGGCGCCATGGGACCGTCAGGTTGTGGAATTAAGTGAGTGAACTCAACTCGATTTCTTGGGCATTTGACCCAGACACAGTGGTCTTATAAATAGTGGTCGAGAGGTAACGTTACGTAACTTAATACTAAGAGCACCATAAGGTCACGTCATCGTCAAGTTTGATTGTTTTGTCTCATCAACATGTCATTATACACTGTGCTTTAATTTGTGATCAGAAAAAATTTTTGAATTCAATGAAGGGTTGACTTCGATATGGATCAAACGATTCGTTACTTCTAATTCATGGGTTTAAATATCACAATGATAATGTTAGTCTGATGTTCGTAATGAAATTTCCAATATACGTTTAGCTGGTGATTAATGTCTTCCATATTGTATCTTGATCACTAAACCCTAAAACCTAGTGGAAATTACTGCATTTATCTTGGCTGACAGTTTACCTTTCTGTGGCATGGGCCTCGGCGCATCACCCACACCTAGCGGAATACCTCCAGCCAGATAAGTCGCCTCGTCAAAATTTTCATTCATCCGCCCATCTTCTTCATCTTCATCCTTCTTCTTTCGGACTGGTTCTGAAGATGTTTAAACAATTAGTAGATTGTTCGACCTATGGTAATGAGACCATTACGTGTCAATATCGCAGTCGAAAATCAGTCCAAGTCTAAAACCGTCCAAATTTTTGACAAATCTATCAACATGAACATCACCAGACATAACAGAAAGACCTGAATAGCCATCAAGCAATACATTATTCATGGAGCATCTAAAGAGGATAAGATGTCATATTGACAACGTAGAAATAATGACTGTAATGAAAATAGACGTGAACAACAGTTTTCAAAAATGTTAGGCTGAACCGAAAACCCGAGTAAACGAGAACTATCAATGACAAAAAACCTTCAGTCATCAAACGAGGCAGGTTAAAATCCAGAAGTTGAAGGTAGACATACAAACAACTGATTTATATCCTTATATGTCACTCAACGAATAAGAAATGTAGTATGAAGGAAAACATCTCTCTTGACTTAAAGCAGGTACCAACAAAGGTAAGTTGTAGTTTAAATCGATTTGGCGCTAGCAACTCTAAACTTGAAATATCTTGCCGCATACACGGATTGTATAAAATGTCACTTACATGTACCATGGTGTGGACATATTATACAGTTACGCTCGCGTTCAAGTTAACAAACGCCAAACGCACCAACGTTTCCCAAACGTTTCCCAAACACTTTCAGTGAAAGTCAAACGTTTTGCAAACGCGTAGCAAACACTTTGCAAACACTTTCCAAACGCTTTACAAACACTTTGCCAAACGCTTTCAAACACTTTTCCAAACGCTTTTAAACACTTTGCCGCACGCGTTTGGTGAAAGCCGAACGTTTTCAAACACTTTTCCAAACGCTTTCAAACACTTAACACTTTGCGCCAAACGTATGTGATACATGTACATGTACACTTGGTAATCTAATTCTAATGACAGGAATATTTTTAACAAGTGTCTAAAAGCTTATCAGCACCTACAGATCCCAACAACATGTGCAGGCCTTCATTGATGGATAAGCCAAAAAGCTCTACTATGTATACTTCACAATAAAGTTGAAATTATGCTTTTTCAAAATAATCAGTTCTATCTAACAGTTTGTACATGTATCACTTACAATGCATGTGTATATATTGTTGGCTATATCATTGTTTTCTTGTTTGCGTGACAAATTGCAACGGGTTTACGCCAGTATATATTTTAATTGAAAATTAGGAACTATTTCGGAGTACGTTTATAGGCAGTATCATGACCAGATCATGAATCATGATCTTTTCATGATATTGCCTATGGATTTACTCTGAAACAGTTTTTGACAGATGAAGTATTCATGACATTGTAAATGAAGAATTAAGTCTTTAAATAATTTTAGTTGAAATAGACACTGGGTTAAACTTATTTGGATCATGTTTTATATAAATATATCCAACCTATAATGCTGGATAAGTGCACATTTACATGTAGGTACATCAAATATTGCTGGACCTGTTGAAAATACGTTTGGAGATTCTTCATCATTTAAATGGAAGTGTTTGAAATGCATAGTGTTTGAATGCGTTTGTGAAAGTGTTTGAAATCGTTCGAGTAATAGTTCAACGCGTTTGGAAAGTGTTTGAGCGCGTTTGGAGAAGTGTTTGGTAGCTTTGTGAAAGTGTTCGAACGTTTTGTAAAAGTGTTTGAGATTTTCCCCCAAACGCTTTGCAAACGCTTTCCAAACACATTCCAAACACTTTCCAAACACATTCCAAACGTTTTCAAACGTTTCCAAACACAAGCCAAACACCAGCAAAACGCGAAAAAAGCGTTTGGCTGTTAACTTTTAGCCGGGCGTAACTGTATGTATCATTTGATAACGTACGAAAACTGCAAATCTTAAAATTACACAAAACTAGTTGAGGATAACAAACATTATCAAGGGAACACAGGGGACAGGGGCCTTCAATGCAAATTGCGCAGCTTATTACAGTATTCGAAAAACTGCCGACAGAAAACATAGTAGTTAAAAACAAACATATTTTATAAAATGGAATTTGGTTATCATGGTTTAATCAAATACCCCAAAAGTACTGGTGACAAACATTATCTATAAGACAGAGTGTTGAAATCTAACTTTGTTAATGAAGCATAACGATGCATATATTGGATTGATTGTCTTTTGGACTCATAACCTATAGATTTGTACACTTGGTTTGATATCGAAAAAAAAATACTATTGTCACTGCATTACCTGTTATACCTAGAAACTTTTTTTCGTCAAATGGCTTGTCTGACTGGTCATCATCTTCAATATTTTCTTTCACCCATGGCGCTTTTGGTGTCTGCGACTTTTCTGTGTCATAACAAGTAAAACAGATTTTAATGCACCGAATATTGTATATATTTGGTGTGACCATCAGTTTGCATGTGCAAATTGTCACGCGATTATGCATGTACAGTAAAGTAAGACAACAAACTGAACCGTAGGGGAGTGTAGTCAACTTACAGACCTTCCAGACTATCATTTCTTGTATATATGGTGCAGTTATAAAGGCCATTCATTCAAACCCAGGGGTACAACTAGGGTTAAACAGAACAGAAAAACATCTAGACAGATCTACCACATAAGATAACAAACACAGGATGTATTCATATACGCAAAGCAAAGTAATGGATGTTGTTCCTCTGAGTTACTTTCATGTCATATCGCCTTCAATGAGATTCATTTCGTGTGCAGAACAGTGCATTATGGCAGTGCAAGCAATACCTGTTTTTGCCTTGCATATTGTTACATATGATACTGGTCCATCATGCACATTTAGAATTGTAAAAGTATAAGGCATATATTCCATTGAAATGTCTCTTGACTAATTGTCATGTTCATTCGGAATCTTGCCTGTCTGCCACCCGAATCCTTAAATAATTGTCTGCTGTAAAAGGAACAAATTTTTCACATCATCTTTTCATGCATTTAAATCAAAATATTCGATAATGATCTATTTTGAACCCCATGCGATGAACATAATAATGAACGTGAACGGTGTAAAGCCATGCGGGTCTCAAGGAACCAGGGTATATGCGTACGTGTACCTTTAGGCGGCATGGGTTTGGTTGAACCACCAAGAACCCCTATATTCCCTGACAGATAAGCTTGCTCATCAAATGGTTCTTGGTGGCTGTCCATTTCGTCTTCCACTTCATATTCCATTAGTTTTATCTTGTGTGTCACTGAATTAAATGATCAGAACTGTCCTAAAGCAAACTTCATGGAGCAAAATTGTTAATCTTTCAGGTGCAACTTTCTGGTAGGGTTCACTATGATGAACTATCTTTTTGGAGGATATCTTTGATCGTTTTTCAATACGTTTGTAGCACAATTCCGTTACGATACTCCAGTTCGACAATACTGAATGATGTTAAACCACAACATTCACATTACCCAAATTAAAGAGCCAGGAACCAGAAAAAGAGAGCCTCTTTGTGATGCATGCGCACCATTCTAATGCTTATAGGCTTCCAAAACACATATAAACTGTCTGGTAAAATCCACTGAATTTAGATTACCGACTTTTTCACTCCCTGTTACTGGCTAGTGTATTTTTGTGTAAAAGTTATGGTGTGTCTTCCTAGTATAATATTCACAAGAAGAACTGCTCCTTACATGGGGGCATCGATTGAACGAACGGGGTTGATTCCATGATATGTCCCAAGATATTAACGGGAAATTAATCGACACAATAACTTTTTCATGCGTTGCTCTATTAAATTAGAGACAGAATTTTACGTGGACTGATTGTTGATAGCAGTGCACTTTTGGCTGACAGTATTGTACCGGAACAATATCGTGAAGTGTGACACTTATTTTCTTTTTTCAATACATAGGAATGGTAACAATACATTAAAGGCATTACCGATTACTTATGCCTATCTAGTGGTGAACCGGCATACCATGTCTCTCAATTAAATACAAAGCCACTGTTATTATTTCCTTGATTGACATGCGGGCTACCATTGTGCTGCTGGAACTTCCAGCTGACATGATTATTTCAAGCTTATTGAAAATTCAAACAAGAATGGACTTATCAATGCCATTGACAAGATATGGCTATGACATCACAATTTTTTTAAGGAGTGATATCACAGGCTATTACATCCCTTTATTGGAAAAAAATATCCACTTTTATCAAAGTATTTTTGGTGGTCCGCATGGCCTTTAAATGGCCGAATTTTCAGACAAATTAATTATATTATTTAAATCTACGTTACAAAATAAAAAGAATATAGAAGAAAGAGAGAAATATGGTCATATGATTCCCTCTCGATTAGTTATATGAATCATCATATTATATAGTTCTATCATACGACTAACAAACGTACTTGTTCATTGCACTATCAATTTGAAAACTTAAACATACAGCTGCAGTTAGCAACCGATATTGCAATGTTAGTTAAACGCTTTGATTACAGGTGCACATTTTATTAAATGCGCCGTCACTTTCCTAGCATAAGGTTGTGTTTGCATCCAAGTAATTTCATTTTTCTTGTGAATATGATTTCACTTTTAAATTTTTCGAGGTCTGCGCACATATATTTACATCATACTTTATAGAGCTAAATAATCTGAACAGCCCGAAGGCACTAAACGGTTTTCACATACATGAAAACAGCTCGCTTTCACAACGTAAGGAACGAGCAAGTCCGTGTCGCCCCCATACAGAGAGAACTAGAACTAAGCTCTCTGCAATACCTCGAACATTAGTTTTTTTGGACACATAAAACATCATACTCTCAAGTCTTTCTCTGTTTTTAGAGAAAAATAAGTATTAAAAATAAATAAAACGAGTTTTATACAAAAACAGTGAGAATAGAAAAAGTAAACATTATGCAAATGAGACTGGTACAAACAACATCACGTTAATTTAAAGTGTCACAGGCATGATTTTGATACTGTGAAACATAAAAAGATAGGATTTGTGACTGCAGAAATCAGTTAGACAAAATCTTGCCAATAGGTATTCTTGACTTATTTAAAATCAAAATCTTATACTTAAATCTTCAAGCAAACCTGAAACTAAAATAAGGGTTTATGGGACATGAGTCGATTGTTTGTACTTTGTATGATTGGTAAACCGAAAAGGTGTCTTTTTAATTCCAGTTATCGATATTAATATCAAAAACATTTGCAGTTTGGTCGATTATAATTTTAGTTCACCTGCTCGTATTTTTGTTGTTTATTTCATCATCTTTTCATATTAACTGGGTTTTATATGACATTTATTGTGTATGTGTGTTTTAATTTCATTTTGATTTTTGTAATCAAACTTAAATGTTGACAATATTTGGATTTTATATTGTTTCAATTTGATTAGATGTGGGTTCTTACCCGGTTCTTCAGGTGGCGGTCGCCATTCTGACTTGTCCCTGACGACCGGGATCCTGCCAGAGAGATATGCCGACTCGTCAAATTCTCGCTCTTCTACCTGTTGCTGCTCGATTTCTTTCTTCTGCCGCCGCCCCCTACGACGTCTTCTGGCCTTTTCCTCTGTTTTAATGTAAGGTATAAAATATGAATATAGTTTCCAGGGCATGTCATTATATTTCTGCAGTATCATCCATTACCATGGCAAGTCTGTGCATCCCCATGGCTGCAAGAATCTTGAGAATCTGTTCACCCACCCCCCACCCCCCACCCCCAAAATGTGTGATTATACTTTTAAAATGTTGTATGCACATGACGAAACGTAGCAAAATCATAATGTTTTACAACTTCGGTGTGTATCGGTTGCAATTTTTTGTTCAAAAGTATATTTTTGTCGTATCTCAATCTGCCATGTAAAGGATTGTGGAAAGAATGGCTGAAAAAAAATTATACTTCTGCGCTTTCCTAGTTTTCTTGTTTTCCTCCTTCTCAAAGCTGATGCCGATTACAATTACTTTCAAAGGGAAGTTACGACCAAAATAGAAAACAACAACTATCTCGCCTTTTGACCCTTTAGATTTAAAGTTTTAGACTCTTGTTTCTGGATTCGTATACATGTAGGAATCTGCAAGAACATTTTTAACCAACGTACATTGTTTTGGTCGAAATATACTTTCATTATCTTACTCAGATGATGTCTCGGATACCATCGTGACACCACATGAAAAATACGCATATTAAGTAAAAACAATACACACAAATAGCTCAATATTTACCGACAGCCTTTTGTATAAAATCGATATTTAATTACAGTCCCATCTGCTTGAAAAGCATCATACCCGGTGTTTCTTCCGGGACGATCTGATTGAGCAACTTGAACGCCTTAGAAGGAATGCCTGCTCCTGTGTACTCCATTCTGTCAAACGTCATGTCTGGGTGGAACTTGTCGTATTCGTCATCAGGTCCTGTGGAAAAACACATGGGTATGATCTTATGCTGCTTTTTCTATGAGCTCGAGTGTTTATTCTTCATGGACTACCCGAGATTCGAAAATGGTTACCAATGGTTTGTTTTGTTTCATTGGGAACAGTTTGTCGCACTAATGTAAATGCACTGATAACGTCTGTTTTTCATCATTGTACAATTTATTGATGCACAAAAATACAATTTTTACTCTTACAAAGACCATTGCTAGGCAGTGCAAATGTGTATATTTTCGAGCTGAAAATATTCATGAATTTGGTTTGCGAGTAAGATGCTGATTCTGGTTTATACAACAAGGTGTTATGCGCAAATCAAATTCAAATGAACGGACACTGATTGAATATATGTATACTCCGTTCGCCAACATACCATGCATTTAGTTCATGTATTTGTAATCTGAGTCAGGGTATTAGAAATTTGTTCACGAGAGAATTTTTGCACAAGTGCAGGTTTCTCAATAATATTCAAATGTAAGCTCCCTCTACATATAGAAATCATATTAGCAAAGTACAATACTGTAACTTTGGAAACAAAGTCCATTTTGTTGCACAATTCATCTTTTTTTTGTGAATGCGGACGCCAAATAATTGTTAGAACGAGTTTTTCTCGTCAACTTGCCCCTGTCATATCCTAACTGAAGAGAAGAGCGCCCAACCTACATGCTAACGTAAATTGAACACTGGCAGATTTATGTGGAAGAGCGCACAAATACACATTTATTAAATACAGATTGATCTGATAAAATCAAAACTTTAATTCCAAAGCTCATATTACAGTAGAGAACATACACTAATTAATTCTGCAAGTTTAGATCAAACATGAGGCCAGCAATTCAGTAGTTCAAGGCCCAAATGCACACTGACTTTCATTTTGGGATTAAAATCAGGATCAGATTAAACTCTTTGTGAATACGGCCCCTGGAGACTGTCTGTCCACGCACTGCAATGCATTTGTTAAAAAAATTATATATGCACGCTCAGTTTTTCATTCGATCATTACATTCAAAGAATGTACCATTTGTAAGATAAAAACTGAAAGTGTAAATACATAAAATGATATCTGTCATTCAAGATATCATTAGGTATCCAATGTAAGATAACTGCAATTCCACATATGAGGTGGTCGACAGAAGTCTTCCCGCATGTCTGAAGAACACACGGACTTTTATTCCTATTCACAGAACAATGAATAGAAAATAACAATCAACTTATATCACTCAAATTACGTGTTCGGCTTTAAAAACACTGTAGATGTGTTGGGTGTAAATTTATATCATTAAAATAAAATTATTTTTATCCCAGGAAATGCCTACAGTGGTGAAGCAGACTGTTGCTTTTGCATTGAATCCATTTTAAAACACATTCGACTCCGTTCGAACTTAAAACTTCATAATCTGTTTATGCATTGCAATGCGTACTTTAAGTCCGACACACACACACACACACACACACACACACACACACATATATATATATATATATATGTATGTATGTATGTATGTATGTATATATGTGTGTGTTTGTGTGTGTGTGTGTGTGTGTGTGTTTACAGTAAAATATGGGTTTTACTATGGGCCACATTGGACTTTTGTTGCCGAAACTTTGCTGTTGTTACCACTTCTCACGTTCCTCCGGAGTGAATCTGTAGTACATATGTCTTCAGCTGGTATTCCAATTTAAATGGTGAACCAGAAATGTAAACCTGTTTTCGAATCAGTGCCTTAAATTGCCTTTACACGACGCACAGGATATATAAGTTCAAAATCGTTAACTCGAACAAGATTGACTTTAAAAAAATCCGTGATGTATTACGTTATTTTCGGATTTTTTGTAAACTTGTGGAAATACTGTTGCAAGTTACGTACATTTTCCTTTCGCTGTTGAAGCTCTGTGATCATATTTCACTTTATCCGAAAAATTACAGTACTAAACCAGATCTCTTTTTTTGTCTAAAAGTGTATTGGTTTTTTAGTGGAGTTCCCAGCCAACACATTTATTTTAGAGAGATATAGACAGTTTATTCATGCCTCAAAAATATCATGGTAACATTTGATGCCATAGGAGGGTGCGTTGCATTAACGTCTTATTGGTGTAAAAGTTTTGAGAATTCTTCAATTACCCCCCCCCCCCCCAATATATATATATATATATATATATATATATATATATATATATATATATATATATATATATATATATATATATATATATATATATATAGCTTGTCCAGCCTCGTTCTCTTGAATAGGCAAATAAGCCCCGGGGTCAGAAGTGGTATATTTAAATTTATTTTCAATGAGCCATATATATCGAAAGTGAACTTGACATAAGTCCTGTCAAGACTAACTGCTCAAATGGGAAGATTTCAATGTTACATAAACCCACGAATCTATAAATTGAAGGCACAGGGGAATATGTTGGTCCACCTACCTAGCGAAGTCTCGTTTGCACTTCCTTATAAATTCAGCAGAAAATTTTTTTTCGGGGGCTGGTAGTTTAAGTCATTCCACTCATTATATCACCGTGACCCTTTTCGTTTATAATTATCAGTTTGGCCAATTATGAGTGTTGCTATCTGCGAAAATTTTAGGTTGAAAGGATGCATATATAAATCTTATCTGTATTCAACACTATACATTGAACCAAGATATTGTTCTCGTACGCCAATAGGGTTAGTCAGCCGCCAAGGTTGGCCACCAGGTGGCTCTTGTTTCGCAAGGAGAACATGGCTTGCTTTATTAGTATAGTTATTACTTACTGTGGAATAATTAGCATGATCATCTTTGATTACCAAGTTAGAACATCCACCTGGTACATTTTATCTTGATTATATAAGTATAAGTTCAGTTTGTTTGATATGCAACAGTATAATGTCATGTTTTATGTCTGAGAATGTAAAATAATTTGTTAAAACAGTCAGTACTGCCCTAAAGGGAGGCTAAGGGGATGCGTTGTTGCAATGCATGGTCTGTTATGACAGGTGGATTCTGTAGCTAGCACAAGATATATATGTATGTACATAGCTGAGTAAATTCTCTAAATGTCAACTGGTATTCATAAAAAAATCACCTGTGTTGAAAAGTCACTCATTGGCCACATAAGACAGGTACAACTACAATATATTATACGCACAACATCTACTATACAAGACCTGCCTCTCTTGTCCTGCTCCAACTCTTGTTACTTTACCTGTTATCAGAGATGATAGTTTTGAGATACACTGGCCCCTCATGTGTGAGACCACACCTAGTGCAAGTCAAAATGTGGTCTCTCAAAGCAGGAGGGCTTTTATTAGAGACACAATAACATGGAAAAAATAGCACAGTATTCTAGGAGAGCGACAGCAGTCCCTCATTGGAGGGGTCTCTCAAGACAGGTACTACTGTGCATCAAAGTTGTCTGTCAAGAGAGGGTGGTTTCTTAAGATCTACTCTCGAGATACCACTTTAACTAATCCCAAATACTCGTTTTACCATGTTAATTTACCTGTTATGGGAGACCACCTCTTTAAATTGAACAATTCAACTTGGCAATGAGAGTGATCTCTCAAGGAAAAGACTAATATTGTATAACATCTGCCATAAGAGACCTCCCTTTTTGAGATACCACTTTGCTGTTCTTACCATGATCATTTACCTGTCATGAGAGACCACCTGTCTTAAAAGACCACTGTTACCTTACTTCTAGCAAGGATTAGTGTATATTAGTATCAGCATAAAAAACCTCCTCCTCTGCCTGACCCAACCCCAATTCCTCTTGTATGTTAATGTACCTGTCATGTGAGACCATCTGTAAATAAGACCATTTTTAATCTGGTAGTAAGAAAGGTCTCTCCGGGCAGGAACCACTGCAAAGGGGACATCTCCAGTAAGAGACTTTTATCCTTTGAGAGGCCACTTTGTGGGATCCCAAACAATATTTTTACCATGTGAATGCACCCGTCACGATAGACTACCTGTCTTATAAGACCACTTTAATTTGGTCATACGGGGATCTGTCTAGATATGAACTACATGTACTGTATTGCTGTCCATGCAAAAAAAAAAAAAAAAAAAAAAAAATAGTGAAACAAAGGCACCCCTTATGGGTGACCAGATTGCAGTTTCCTAGTAGAGGTAGCCTTTGGTAATCATCGAAGGCATTGTAAAGTATACTTGAATACATAGCAATTCAAGACCGGTGGTCTTTCATTAGCAGGGACTGTGCATGGATTCTGGTACTTAAGACCGTCCCTTGTATTCGTCACAAGTTCTTTCACATAGTAGTTGATTTGCACGCTAGTTAAAGTGACAATGAAATTTATTGGAAAGGTGGTCTCAAAAATTGAATTGGTTTTTCACGATAAGTGGTCTCTATAGCAGGTACCAAAATTGTTAAAAAACAGTTGAAAGTGGTAAGTTGTCTCATAAATTTTGACAAGGATATGATCACAATACAATTATAGTTTCTGTCACGAGGGTCTACTCCATTACCACTAAAAATGGTCTTATAAGACAGGTGGCCTCTCATGATAGGTAGATTAACATGTTAAGAATATGATTTGGTAAGCTTCTATGTCGTCTTTCAAGAAATACCTGTATCTTATGACCGGGTCAAGAAAAGATTCACATCAACCTTTTACCTCTATTATAAATCAGCTAGGCACCTTGGGCTATAACCTGCACAAAGTCAATATATATCTCTGTTTTGTGGAATAAAATTCACTCTTTTGCACATAAGACATCACCTCCAAGAAAAAGTGTTTCTTTGTCCAGTAAATAGCTGTGGGGGAAAATGCATAACTAGGAGCTTATGATCCCCAAACAACTTTTTGTACCTAATTAATGTGAGATTTTTATCATGGTAAAGGCATGGACTGCTGTCACATGATTCTGCTTGTAACAGTGCTGCCACCAGTGGTGACATCGCTATTGTAATCAGTCACGATAATTATAAGTCTCCTTTATTTTAGGCATCTATTGTGTCATCAAAACTTTGACGGAGTGTTAAGACACGCTAGTGACAAAGTAGGCGCAGATTTTTCAGGAAATTCGTATTTCCTATTTCTTAGCAAAGCTTTCGTATGTAAAGATAGCAAGGGTCTTAATTGTATATAGCACAGTGCCATATTTCATGCTTAAAGGCCACAATAAAAGCATTGTATATACATTAAAACGTCGTAGGGTTTTCAGAAAAGGATTGTCAGCTGTGACAAACGTGCCCCCAACATCTTGGCTCACACTTTGAATTTTTCTTTTGTGGGACATATCACAAAAGACAGAGAACGTGCCTTTTTAAATACAGATGAAGTTGAATATTCATGGTTTTCATTGTAAGATAAATAGAATCAAACTAAGTATCAAGGTTATTATGTGTTTACAACACGAATTACGGATATAACGATTATTATTCTGTGACCATTGTTACAACTTTGACGGTTAACCAAATATGTTTCATTGCGAAAGCTCAACCGAACCGCAAAGATATTGTTATTTTTCCACACATGCACGTGAGAAGAATATTGATTCTGGTACTGTGCAGATAATCTCGGCTAACGTTGTTATTTTTTTACTAATTAGTTATAGCACAAATCATGTTCATGTTAGGCCAAAACCTTTCCCACTCACCTAGCTTATGTTGTAAATGGAAATTTGATTTGTGTTTTGTAAGTTTCACGGACAAGTGAGGAGGTAACAATGTTTTAATTGTGTGTTCTTAAGTGGAATTCCTTTCGTAATATCTTACAACAGCAGCCGCTGACAACTTTTCTCCATGATAACTAGCCCCGTCCTTCCCTGACGCGTCAAGGGGTACTTGAATATATGAAGACAAGCGGATACAAATTTATAAGTGCTGAAGTATAAATGTATACAAACAGTATATATATATATATATAGTTTCTGGTCAAGAGATTTCTACTCTCCCAAAAAGTTAAGTCAAGATGCTTGTTAAAACTTCAAAAATATGAAGTCAAACTAACATAAAACCTTATAGTGAGAATTGTTCAGTATTTAAGCTAATTCTCTAAATGAAGTTTTTCAAAATATCTGGCACCATGTACATAGTATATTGACTTATCAGGAAATATATTATATCTTAAAAAAAAACAAAAAGAAACAAACGAAACAAAAAAACACAATAAAAAAAAAAAAACAAACAAAAAACACAGACCGCGTAGACATGATCCACTATCGGGATTTTAAGTTATGAGGTAACTTTCAAAAAATAGTATAGATAAATATATGCATAGCATTCTGAGCCTCAACTGAGGTAACTTGGTGTACACAGACATACCAGTAAAGATATTGGTGGTTTGTAAACTCATGCTATTGGAAATACTATTTCTTGCTTGAATATTTTTTATGTTAATTGGCACAAATTGAAATTCATTGTATACGAACAACCTAAGCACCGGACCATTTCCATTTTGCTAATTCCCTTCGATTGAAATATTGGTGTGCTGTTTGATAACAAAACTATTCGTCAAAAAAAGTACACGAAACAGAAAGGTTTAAATTTGTACATCGACGGGAAGATGGGTTAAGATATTGGTGGTAACAACAAAGAACTCCCACGTGCAAACAATATTCAATATCTAAGTCCGTTTTTCTTCTGTAAATAGTTTATTGAGGCAAAGACATATATAGATTTACAATATAGGATTTTTTTGACTTGTAATATAAGTATGTCCTTACAAAATGCCTAAGGTACATTATTGTCAAGTCACCTACAAATAAAATCTTTATATATAAGCGTCAGTGCCTGAAGTACGTTGTTTGACTAGAACATTTCACGATAAATAGCTACATCAGGCGATCTCAATTCTACTATGGAACACCGAGTGCTTCTATGGTTTTGAGATGATCCCCATGGCAACGCTTTAGATGTTCAATATCTATAGGCTACTGCTTATGAGGACTAAACACCCTCATATTATTAATCGTAATACCTTTGTAAAGCAGGTGCATGTTAATGTAACTGAAAGGCTTAAGATAACCTGAAAATGATCAACATTGTGGTGAGAACGTTTAGCGAACAATCGATGCAAGTACTTTAAGTTAAATTTGTGGTCCTAGACTAATTAAGGTTTTCTGTAGGACGGCGCTCATTTTTCTATGGCTAAAACTGGGAAAACAATCGGCCATAAACAAATTTCTTTATCTGAGTCTTTCTTTTACCAAAACGTTCTACCAGGCGAGCCACGCACATATGTGTGTATGACATACAACATTTCATTGGATTTCAAGTCAAAGGCATAGTCACCTACATTTGAGAAATAGTTTCATTTTTAAATCTTTTAATTACAGCTACATGCGTTGTCCACCAATTATTATTTTTCTGTACATTAATGGCCATGCTCATTAGGGCTGGGATCATTGTTTTAACGGGGGTCGTGATTTGAAAAGTTGCAAGCTTGCGTGAAAGCATTGGAATTTGTTTTCAAGGTTGCTGTGATAAAGCTTCCTCGTGCACGACAGGGAATTAGACTTACAATCTTGTGCTACGAATGCCAATCATAGGTAACAAGAAGCTTTAACACAGTGACGAATTGTCAAAAGGTATTGGATGTTGTGACATAGTGCATCTTTGATAGTAGCGTAAAATCTTATCTGGGTTTCCCTGGGCGTGACCCAGATACCATTTTGATCGACACGCATCTTCTTGTGAGCCGTGTCTCTTCAACAACAAACCGCTACATCCATATCGGCGTACAATACTTCTGTGAGCGTGACTTTGTGACCATTCTCTGGCAAAAACGGTGTGACCAGCCACAAATTCATCTGACAGTTTGTGTTTATCAGAACCACGTACACATTTCAACATCTGGTGTCCGTTCCTCAGTGTTCATATGACGTCTTGTACTAAGTTATACTAACAGTACATCAATCAAAACCTCTTCACAGATTGCACTCTATGGCAGAAGTAGTGGAAGTTGCAACCACATGCACTAGCTTTATAGACAAACGTGTCACTTTTCAACTCAAAAGTTTCCCTAAAACAATGCCGCCCACACCATCGGCGAGACTGTGTGAAGCAGTAAGTAAACACATGACATGAAGCCATATATACTTGAGGTGACCTTTTCAAATGCAATCAACAATCTATCTTACATATAACTTTCACATCGCTATAAGATTTTGCTAATGTGTATTTATGTGGAATATTTTATGACAGTACATCCTCTTATAATCTTTGTTACATTTTATTTCCCGTATGTTCTCCTGTTAGCACATTCGAGAAAGCTAACGCTACAGTAACGACATGTTATCGTAGAATGTACAATATGTATGTATTTCTTTTGAGAAAATAAATAACTTGATCCATGACTATGCTTGTTAAATCTATGCGTTTTATTATGAAAACAGTTCAGTAATGCATTTTACATTGGAAGACTCAAACCTATAGTCAGTTTAACATGACTCTGATAGGACAGAAACACAATAAATTTAACTCACTCGGTTTTATCTGATGACGGGTTTCAAATTGTCTCAAAAATAGTACAAATCTCCATTTTTTTTCTTAGATTCACAGAGCTAAAGTCATGGTGAGAAACTTATTACACCAGGCACCTTCAAGAGAGACATGAAAAAATGTCGGAATAATGTAATCTAACTTTTGAAAACAGCATGAACATCATGACACCTCCCTAGAAAAAGGAAAAATGCCAATTGCTTTTGACACTGCACACTCTATGCAGTGATGCTGCGTACTTGCTTTTTCATCTTTCTTATTTATTTATTTATTTATTTATTTATTTATTTATTTATTTATTTATTTATTTATTTATTTATTTATTTATTTATTTATTCATTTATATATTTATGTATGTATGTATGTATGTATGTATGTATGAACGTGTACTTTGAAACCTCCATATGATGCATGTTTTTTCAAAAAATGATTCGAAAGAAATCAAAGTTTTATATGTGAGAATACTGACGGGCACCATATTCCTGGAGAACAGTAGAATGGAACACATGCGTACTATCTCATATACAGTCCAAGAGGCATTAATAAAATTGTAGAATAACGCAAGAAAAACTTGAATTGCTTGAGAGCAAGGCTAGCACGACGTACCAAAATAGGAGACTTGTGTATACATAGCCACGTTTTGTAGTAACTAGACTATGTCTCTATTTAGTGGTCTACGCCCATAAGAGAAACGAGAGCGAATGAATTCCACATGGCCCAATTTTTAACAAGTCATGCATATTAAGGCACCGTCTGGTAGTGCCATATCTCACTGAGCACAGTTGTGTTGCTCTTATTGATTTCGTCAACAATATTCGAACCTGCATTTCAAGCAACTTGCAAAAACGGTTCTCCCAACAAAAAGAAAAGGAGACAAGGTTGTGCTTTTTCGGTATGGAATTACCAACCATGGTTTTTGTTGTGAGTATAAATACTCATAATTGATTCCTCAATCGACAAAATGTCATACAAGTTTATAGTCCTGACACTCGCATGTCGCAACTCAATTGAAACAAGCACACATAAACAACCTAACCAAAAGCATCCAGGTTTACTAATCGTTGTGAGTATTTTCACGGGAAGACGTCCAAAGTGTTTCTGATATGCAGAAAGTTTGGAAAAACAAAAACACATGAAAAATGTCCAGTGGTTGCATAACAAGTTACTTTCCATACATACAAATGATGTATGTGCTAATTTACAAATCATCACCAAGCCAAATCAAATCCATGCACATGCTTGTGGGGCACACACTGACAAAGCCTAAACACATTTCCACCCTTTTTAACTGCCTAACTATATCCAAGAAGGGTTGATTTTGAAAAAAAGATTATTTCTTTGACATACGCAAGTATCAACACCGATTGCAGGTGCGACATGTATATTGGTGTGAGTATGAGTATTTAAATTTCTTTCGGTTTGGAAATTTGCAGTTTATCCTGTCACCAAGCTTTTGGAAAATTGCTGGCAGCATGCTGCAAAAAAGCGCTAAGGCGTAACAATTAAACAAACCGCTGCAGATGTGTTCCATATTTCTATCCATTAATTGGTTATTGTTTATTATCCCGCTGCGGGGGGATTTCGTAGGCCTTCTGGTAAGATCATTATTGATATTGACACCTTTAACTTTAATAAATTGAAATTATATCACAGAGATAGGAACTGAAGGAAAAAAACACACGTCAGCCTGACGATATACAAGATCTGTCCCAATAAGCATAAACAGTTCTAGATCCAGTTTTCTTGATCTTATGTTGCAACAGATCTGGATTTAGAGTGCAACCTGTTCAAATCCCTTTTCAAAGTCAAGGAGCATGGGTAGATAATCCAATTTGTGTGGATCACTTGACACGTGATCCGATCGAAAACCACCCAACCTTGTGGTAGAGTGTTTGAAGAGAAGAACAGTGGTAGTACGACCCACTATCCCATGGTTTGAGTCCAAAGTCTAGAAATCAGTAGCCCCCGCATCAGCTTCCGGTTGGGACCTTAGTCTTGTAACTTTAATGGGACGTCCTTGACCTGGCGGCTTGTTAGGCGCTGCAGGAAGAAAGGAAATGCTTTCAGCTGCGGGGGTATTGTTATTTTTTCACATTTATGGGATCATTAATAGCGGATGTAACGGTAAGAGACGCAATATGCGTTTGGCAAAAAATTAACACTAATGCAAGTACCTAGTAAAGCACGTGTATTAAACTTTGTTAGTATGTTAAATATCAAAGCGAGACTACAGGTGCAGCATCCCTAGCTAAAATATTTCACTTTAGGTTTTATTTCTCTTTAAGTTCTATGCTTTCATACCATATAATTTTTATCCCATATCCTGGATTGGAAAGTAAGAGAACCTTTTTTTGTATTACAACCTTTCCTTTTCAATCCTTCTCATATAATATTGATACCTATTTTTCAACCATCAGAGTAAAGTTCGTAATAGAAAGGCATATACATGTATATATATATATATATATATATATATATATATATATATATATATATATATGTTTAAAAAAAATTAATATGTAGCGCAAATATAGTTGTAACAAATGTAACAAGTTCTATGTCTCTTCAAGCTCTCAAATTCCATGAAAAGTTGAAAAAGATGAAAGACTTTTCTGTTCGCAAAATATATATTTATCAAAAGACCTATGTGTGTGTTGGAATCTACCGTAAAAATAATATGCTTCAAGTAATGCTGAAAATCTTTCACTTACCGAAATTGATCTTTTAAGTGAATGATAATTCATAGCATTGCAAGTGCTGCCCATTCCTTGAAAGTTACATTAATTCTACTTACTTGATTAAAAGGCTACTACAGACCCAAACACAAGACCGACCAATTAAAATGTCTGAAATAACCCGCTCTTAGATTAGTATGGATTATTAGGAATCAAACAAAACAGTCTACATTCTATTTTAATTTTTGTAGGAAGCCAATATTCTACCAATATCTGTGAGCGGTCAGTTGATGCCAGTAAGAATTTTGCGCCTTAATGCTTTTCTGCGAAAGCATGGTTACTTACTACTAAATTACACCAACTTACAGGTAATAGTGCCATGCCGTTCAACCGCCGTCATTTACTGTATTCAAATGTTGAAAACATCATTTACATCATCCATGCCATATTTGTATAACGACATTTCAATTAGCAGCGTGCAATGAGGTTTGCATCGTGGATGGAACCAACTCCATCAATTAACGTTCCCACTTGGCCTGTGTTTATGAAACGTGCAATATAAATGCAAGACTCCAAGGGATCTTTCCCTAGAGTCATATACTAATTGCACAGTCGATCGCTATCACCTTGGCCGATGGTGATCTCAGCAACCTGGTTTACACAGATAGTCACCATGACAACCAAACAGCAATACGAATCAGTAGTAATGCCATATTCATGAAGGCTTAACAAAGTTCACGTAGCAAAGTGGCAGATGCAGTAGAACTAAAATTATCGGAGTTTTAGGCAGAATTTATGTTCAACGAATACAGCGTCAGAAAGGCAGAGGCAAAAGATATTTCGATGTTAACATGTGTCACAACCTGTAAATATCTCGTTTGTGGAGGGTGATATTAAATATACAAGGAATATGTAAATTTGCATTTCTACATTGTTAAATATTTTAGAATGCGTGTGAAATGTTGGTAATTTTTGTTGTCAGCAAATTGCAACAGACTTAACAACAATTTGAAATTGCTTCCGTTTGCCAGTATCCTTCATTCGTCTTCATGTGATTTGAGGAAAAAAAAGCGTTCAGTTTATTTTGAGACATGTATTAAATTACTGACAACATATCTGGTTGAAAAGTATTGCAATTTATACCGAAAATATTTAACAGTGCAGATGGCCACAAGTACCACCAAGGGTGAACAGCTGTGTGTATTGTTCATATGCAAATTTACAGTATCTTAGAATATTCCGCCCTTGTTTAAATTCCTACTTCGAATACATACCCCCCCCCCAATATATATATATATATATATATATATATATATAATACACGCACCCTCTAAATACAAGGTCACTGAAAAAAACTCTCCACTTTTCTTGGCAATTTTATGCGCAAGCTGGGCGGCACCGAAAGGCTGCATCAGGAAGAGTATGGTATTGAACAAGTTTCCCATGCGTGAAGTGTTATAGAACTACAACACCCGGTTACGTCTGGCTTCCTTGTCCTAGATAAAGCTCTAGAAAGCCATTTTAGTACCAAGCCACATTCACACTTGATCGAACGTAAAGTGAAAGCGGGTTTCCTACCTTGAGAATCCTCTGGGCCACCCACCGACTGCTGTAACATCTTGAAGGATCTGGAAGGAATATTTCCACCTACGTATCGACGATCGTCTACAGCATCCGGGTCGTACTCCTCCTCTTCTTCCATCACCTGTACTTTTTTCCTCGACCTCTGGGTAGGGTGCTCTGTGGAGTATAACACACATTACAAATTCATATCTGCTTTGACCTTTTAAAAATGTAACAGTGATTAATTCTTTCACAATTTGACATTTTTTCCTCTAGTCTGACCACAATGTTTCAGCTGCTGTAAAATGAGGCAGCAAAATAAGTTCATGCTTGTGGAAAATGTTGTTTTATACCCGCAACTCCTTTTAATGTGTCACAGCTTCACTTATATCATACAGCGTAGTGTACAACGTCAGATCGATTTCAAAAATATTACGACTGCACTTCATCATAGAATAGGTAAAACGTTATATTTTCCTCTCCTACTGGTGCGTGTGGTGTGCTACATCTATATTTGTGGGTCGCTTGATTAAGGTTTCGACTTTTTTTAATGAACATTTAAGGTTTAAAGTTACATGTACACTTAAGAAACAAAACTCTTTTTTTTTCTTTTACAATTTGAGACAGCGTATGCTAACGGATTTGCATACATTGAACGATATTAGGGGCAAAATTCCATTACGCCTTGTGGTAAATGCTATTGTGCCTGCCTGTTATAATCTATCGTGCCTGATGCTATATTTCATCGTGCCTGATGCTATATTTCATCGTGCCTGATGTTATATTCTGTTCTTTCTGATAGTATATTATATTTTGCGTCATTCAATATTCCTTTTCCCTCAACACTTTCTAAATTCTGAATTCATATAGAATATCCCTGACGCCATTCTCTTATATATTGTGTTGCATTGCATTATTCTTGTCGCTACATATCATTTTTATTGATTTAGAAGTGCCGCAAAAATAAAAAATCAATTGTCATTATCAAGGCAAATTAGATTTGTCAAAATACATAATAGGGTTTCCGATAAGGCAAAATGAAAAGTATCCCTAGGAACGATAGAATGTACATTCTAGCAAAAGGTAAAATAGCACAAGGCAAAATAGCATAAAATATATTTTGCAACAAGGCAAAATGAAATGTATCCCCAGGACCGATAGAATGTACAATCTACCACAGGGCAAAATAGAATGTAACATCAACGATGAAGCACAACTACAGCTCACATTTGACATTGAGCATAAAGCCCCAAGGACAATGGTGTGAAGCAGGATGACATTTACCACATAGCACATTACCGCGCAGTAGTAGTCACAGATCGTTTACCCACAGATCACTGAAAAGATCATTGCAAAGACCAAGTGGCAGTTTTAAATCTCGCCACCAGATGGTGACCAGACAATGATTGCTCCCTGGTTCAACTATGAATCTCTGTGATTCAGGGTGTCTTTTCACTTATATAAACAAGCATAGGGGCTTATTCACAAAGGGAGTGACATTACCTGACTAGGAACATTGTCAGTGATTATCATAAGTGCACCTTCATCGTCATCTACATCTACATTTCTACTTTCTAGGGCTAATTTAGCATCACAGACAGGACTTAACATCCAGTCGGCTTAAAACAATTAATACAATTAAAAACAATACGATCTTGTATGCTGTATGTACTTCTGCAGACGGGTTATGAATTCATCTGCACAGGGGGCGTGCACAAAGTTTGGTGCGAGTTGGCTCCAGTCTCTGATGGTCCGAGGAATAAAGCTATCTGTATTTTCATAACGAGTCCACCAATCCCGAGCAAACTCCGCTCGTGATAGTATGACCAAGTTTCAAAGGCAAACTTTCAGCAAATCGTTATCATTTGACATTTGTATTCGGCAAATTAGCATGTAGTATTGTAGGATTTACGTTTTTGTATTGGAGAATGAATTATGCCATGGGCACCGACGGATCGGGGGGGGGGGGATTTTGAACCCTCCACTGCGATGTAAAAAAAATAATAGAAGAAAAAACAAATGGAAAATAAATTAAACAGTTTGGCCGGCGGATTCAAATTAAATTTGCTGTTTGGCGGTACATATAAATATCTATGATCTTCAAACTGTTCATACTTTCATATAAAACCGTTACATTTCAATATACATTCTCTGTGCTGTTTTGGTATTAAAATGATATATATTACTTCAAATGTTTAGTCTACGCAATGTTGTGACTCATCCTACTGATGTTGGCATTATGGTTATGACTTTTGTCCATTTTATTTTGAAACCAGCCACAGATTTGTCAGATTGCTAATTCAATCACGCATAATGATAATACAGGAGGGCAGTAATTTCGTCTCTTAACTCATGCCATGCTGTGGTCACAGGCCTTGGTCAGCGGTTCTGGCACTGCCCGGCAAGTCATGTTGCAGCTGCCATTGCGGCAGCTGCAGTATGACTTGCCAGGCAGTGCCACAACCAATGACTTAAGACTATAGGCATGTTGGTACTTGAAAGAAAGTTTTTTTCATGAAGAATTTAAATATGCAATTGTTATCTTGAATATAGGTACATATACGGAAAAATCAGGCACTCGTATGGAATGAGTTAACATATCCTGATACGTATTCGTGTAGTTTCGTTTGGGACAACTTCAGAACCGTCTTTCTCTTAATCTTTTCTTTTTAGTTATGAAAGTATATATTTTGGAATGGTCTAGTCTTCATCTATCAGTTGGAGCACATGTCAAAGAGTTATTGTGCTAATTGTTAAATATCGTGTAACACAGGGAAGTGCTTTGAAGTAGTTTTTCTTTTTGATTGTGCGTATTTAAGAAAAGCACCCGATGGAAAAACAGGGAAACAAGATCCATGTCTTCAAAGTACTATGAAACGTAACAGTGTCCCTGAATCTGTTCTCATCTGCATCAGGTATAAACTTATGAGACTGCACAGTTAAGATGTGCTAATTTGCATAGCCAAAGCTTTCATTTTGCAAAATTGAAGACTTATATCCCGATATAGGCCTAATAAGGTCAATTTGGAGGACCTTTTTTAAGGCTCATGGTATTTGGAACAAGCAAAAGCATCATTTTTAGAACTTCAGACTGGATTTTACTAAGAAATAGATATATTTAATGTAGGTGTCATCCTATACATGTAACTAGTTTTTTTATGTTGGCATATTTGTTCAATATGCACAATATTGATCTGAATGTACAGCAATTTGTAAAGCAAGACTATATAACCTAAGCATTATACTTTCATCAAGCTACACCAAAATTTAAAAAGCAGCAAAAATATTAATGTACACATTTGTAAACCGATACCTTAAGTTACTAGTACTTAGGACCTCGAATTTGGACTTTTTGAAATCTAACTAGGGGGTGATCACGTTACTAGTAAAATTATTAGATCTGTGCAGTTCCTTTCTGGTTGGGTTGTATCGGCTCTATATGGTTTGGCTTTCAATACATAAATTAATACCAGAGGCACTACAAAGAATTATACGGATACAAGAAACTTTTTAGTCTTATACATGTAGATGATACATGTATTTGTATCCACTGGCATCTCAAGTTTAAGAAACAGAGTTCGCCAAATTGTAGACTTATACTGTATAGATTTGAAATGTTGGGAACGCAAAAAAATGTGTGATGAACCAATTTGAACGAAATAACTGCAGTCATTATCTTGTCGCAGTCACATTAAATGTGCTAACTGTAATGGTTATGGCCATCCTATGGTCAGTAGAAGTTTTGAAGCACTGACCCTGCCATCATATTTAAAGTTTTGGGACTTGTCTTACCCTTTATGATATACCCTGAAATATGAAAGCTAACGGGAAAGGCCGATTAAGTGAATTTTGCGTGTCTCGGATATCAAATTGTCCAGGTGAAAATAGAGTCTCGAATGGCAGAAAAACAATTCTGAGACTATCGATTTTTCCAAAATTTCCGCGAGAGGCCCTAGGACCGCCCCCCCCCCCCAAGCTTCGTGCCTTCGCCACTCGCAATTCGAACTCCCTGTTTAGAAAGTCTGGATCCGCCCCTGCATGGTATCATCATGTCACTATTAATCCAACGTACCTATAACTGACATCAGAAGCATCCCATGGGCAACGAAGGCCCACATCGAACAAATATTTTACAAAATAACAACGGAAAAGGTTTTGTTTCTGTCAGTGTCAGCCTCCATGGTGACAGTGAATGTTGTTAACCCCCATTCAAAACGATAAAAGAGTCACCCAATAAGAAGAGGCTGACCTATGAATGGAACCAGGGAGCAGTCATTGACTGGTCGCCCCCTGGTGACGTGATTTGAAACTGCCAAGTGACCTTAGCGATGATCTTTGCAATGATCTGTGGATAAATGATATGTGGCGACTTCTGCAAGGTAATACTCTTTGTGGTAAATGTCATCCTGGTTCACACCATTGTCCTTGGGGTTTATGGTCAATGTCAAATGTGAGCTGTAATTGGGCTTGATTCTTGATATAACATTGTATTTTGCCTTGTGGCAACTTGTACATTCTATCGTTCCTGGGAATACTTTTCACTTTGTCTTGTTGCAAATGCTATTTTGCTTTGTGCTATTTTTGCCCTTTGGTAGATTGTACATTCTATCGTTCCTGGATATACTTTTACTTTGCCTTGTTGCAAATGCTATTATGTATTTTGACAAATCTAATTTGGCTTGATAATGACAACTGATTTTATTTTGAGGCAATTCCAAATCAATAAAAATGATATGTAGCAACAAGAATAATACAATACAACACAATATATAAAAGAAAATGGCGTCAAGGATATCATATATGAAATTCAGAATTTAGAAAGTGTTCATGAGAAAGGAATGTTGAATGACGCAAAATCGAATTTTCCGACAACAGAATATAACATCAGGCACAATAGAAAATAACACCAGGCAGAATAGATTTACCACAAGGCGTTATGGAATTTTGGCCCTAATATCATTCCATATATATGGGACTGTAGACCTGTGCTCCACATGGATTGAAGACGTGGAAAAGTCGTCCCGCCACTATGACTATGTTAGTTAAGACGTTACAAAAGGCCCCTATGTAGCCTTCTGGTAGCTGGCAAAATGATTATACGATAGACATGAACATACATGCTTGATGCATGTGGTACTGGTCCTAACACCCAGAGGCATGCATGGCTGTCCGCTTTCTGTTTGGGAAACAAGAGCAAAGTGGTAGGTCATACAGTCATGTTTTCTAAAGTCCGGACGTTTTCCGCAAGACTACTTCAAGCTCATTTCCGTGTGGAATCTCTACCAAAAACAATATTGCAGCGGTCTCGAAGGAGGCATGCCAAATGCTTCTGGAAAACATCGGGAGCTTAAAGAAGGCAAAACTCTTAAAGCCTAGTACATAGCCCGTGGATCCTTACAGGCAATATAAAAGAAGTCTAGACACACTTGGCATGCCTAGACGCACATTAGCTGACATTTAACTTCCGGGTATTTTTGCAGTCATAACTGGAGGCGGCTGTTTCAAACTCTACGTGATACCATGCCACCTACCTGGAACGTATCCCTCTGTACCTGTTGTGGACGCCAGCATCTTGAAAGATTTAGACGGTATATTTTTGCCAAGATATCGTATCGATGTTTCATCGTAATGACCAATCTGGTTATTGTTTTCTGTTAAAAGTCAGAAACAGTAAAGCCGTTAGTTCCATTTGGTCAGTCGTAATTTTAAACGTGAGTGCAAAGTGTTAGGTACAAGTGCTTTATTATCACCATCGTCATCAGCGTCGTCGTCGATGTCATTGTCGTCGTCGTCGTCGTCCTCCTCCTCCTCCTCCTCCTCCTCCTCCTCCTCCTCCTCCTCCTCCTCCTCCTCCTCCTCCTCCTCCTCCTCCTCATCATCATCATCATCATCATCATCATCACCGTGGATATGTACTTTCCGGAAGACAACTGGCCTGCACTTTTGTTTATGTATAATGTGGTATCATATACATTCGTTCCGTTCATTCGGACATGATGGGATTGTCTCCTGTTTCCAATTACAGATATTCTAAAATTATCCAATTATCGCTTCCGATTCCCGGTCAACATGGCACGGTAGTTTCATTGCGATAAAATGGAGACTTACATATCTACCATATTTAGGAATGCACCCTATTTGAACTTAGATGGGAAAATACATCTGATATCTCCTGTCATGGTGTTACTGATTTTCCAACTTTGCAATCGCACTATCCAAATTCACATAGAAACTGTCACCCCAATAAATTAAACATCCTGATGCTATAACCTGCATCTCTCCAATATTAAGAACCCTACCTCCTAATTCTCTTGGTCGGATTGAAGACTGGTCTATTTGTCCTTCCGCCCCAGTCATTTTCTGCAGCATTTGAAAGGACTTGGATGGTATAGCAGTCGGCTTATTTACTCCAGTGAATGTTATTTCGTCATCTTCGGAAGGTTGTCTGATGGGACGCTGTCTTACCCCAGCTGTTAACATTGTCAAAAAAAGCATATCTTGAAACGGCTTTACAAGCCTTATTTAACTTTGAAAAAGTCTTTAAGTCACAGAAAAGTACAAATTTTGAAGGCATTGACAAGCCGGGCCAATTTGGGCATATCTATGTTCTCAGATCATTACACTTCGGAATAAAGGTGATCTAGCAAGAAATGTGAAAAGCCCATAGAATGTATGCCTGCATAAAATTCCAGGTACCAGGTTAGTGCTTGCTGCAGTTATTGTGTCTGATATGCAAAAGATTGTAAAAGTATAATTGACATCAAATTATGGTCCATTCAAACAACTTACTGGAAGTGTGCTATAGATATGCCAATGGGTGTTTGATTTTATCATAGATCAGCTTCTCTTTCTTTTGGTTTGGAGAAGACAATACATACAAAATTCAGCTCAACTCTCTGTGACAATAATTTAGCTTCATGCGATCCACTTTATCTGTGGTATACATTTGGAACCACACAATACAGCAATAGATACTTCTCGTGCTAATGAAATGTAAGAGTGAATAGAATAATTTCTAGCTACGTGCTCTGACTGGAAGACAAAAATACAGCCTTTCAAAAAAGCATCCATGTTGGTGGATATTTCGACAGGTATTATATATTATTTATCGTTTACTCTCCACTCCCATATAGTCTTTTGTGACATTGGCATCTATCTATGTATTACTGGTAAATTTTATGTGACAAAAGTCATACCTTCTCCGACCCTCTGGATGCGAGGTTTAGGTGAATCTATACCGTGTATCATTTTGTACGTTTCGGATTGCTGATAAGCAGGGGCGTTAGGATCAGGCTTCATCTGACTGCAAAGTAGTTCACAAACATCACCCTTATGACCAACGAGGTTATATCATCTGTATAAATTTTCAGTATAACCTGCTGACAGCAATATGTACTCATGACAATGTCTTCAATTCCCTTGAACTATAAGAATTGTTAGTCAACTTGGAAATCAGTGTGCATCCTTACCGAACAGGGGCGCGACCATTTTGAATTTCTTCTACACACATAATCCTAAATGACTGCAAACGTTTATTACTTCGTAATTCCTTTCATGTGGTGAGATTTTCATTTTACCTCTTTCACGAGTATTCAATTTTGCAAAAATACCAGCACATAAAAAGGATATTTAACTTTTAATTTCAAATTGTGTTGAATCGTGCTCTACTGACCAATTCGACCAATTTGCGAAATTAAAAACGTTTGCAGTATGCTTGATGTAAGATGATGTAAGTGGAACAAATTAGTAAAACATTTTAAGTAAAGGCCGGCAAATTAAAACTGAATTGACTTAATAGCACTAACTAGGCAAATAATAAAATTTGGCAATGATGTACTTGCAGGTAACTGGTCAATGCATTATTAATAATGAGCGGCAGACTGGTGGAACGATTACTCTGACCTGCGTAATTATGTACTAGTTACAGTTAACTGCCATAACTATATGCAAAACTGCACTGTTCGTAGCACGTATTTCCGTTACGTATAAACATATTTTGCATTAGGCTAAAATAATTCATAAATCATGAATCAAATGCACAAAAAGATCATTCCAAAAAGGGTAGTAATATGTTTTAGTTCATTCTCATATGGCCATAACCAAAATTGCAAAAAATTTAAAAACTTTACTTTTACACACATCTTCCAGTGTCTTCAGCTGTTTCTAATAAATTTCATTTTACGGTTTTTGCGTACAGAACACCGCGGTCAATTTGAATGTCATGCAAGCCGTAATAGAATGTATACATTTTTCAACATTTATTTTTCATCCGATGCGCAATCTGTCTCATCAAGGTTTGAACACAATCATTGCAAACTTGTGTGAACTCTTTCGTGGTTTTCACACGGTGGCTAACAACACCGTACAATTTTTGCTTTTTCAAGTCCAGAGGCACCAGAAGCCATTAAGGTCCAGGAGGAATAGAAGCAATTTACGAAATCAAAAACGTTCATAAATGTGACTCTGTACTTCATGGCAGTGATTGGCGTACGCTGTCTTCAAATATCTAATATAGGCTGTGTAATAATTGCTTGTGTTAATATCAAATTTGTGTATACATTTTTTTTTTCTTTTAAATTCAACACTGGGTATTCAACTTTTTTTCTGTCTGTATCGGTCTCACCCGGGTGCTCCGGCAGCTCTGACACCGATCTGCCCGGCCAGTTCCTCCTTAAGATTGTGTTCACTATACATGTCGATAGGTGTATTATATTGTGCGTGAACCACTGGTATCACCGTTTGTCCGTCTGAGCTGGGTCTATCCGTGTAGTCGTCTGCGTATCGGTTTTGGGGTTTGGCGACGGGAACGTCGGAGAACGATGGAAGATTGAGTGCTTGTTGGTACTTAGGCATAGATGTTGAAGGTCCTCTGTAAATGCGCCAGGTACTTGTGTCAACGCTAAATTATGGATGGACCTAGGGGTTTAACTAGGGAGGGGGTCAGGTTATAAGAGCTCGACAGTTTGATTACTTATCATATCTTTTTCTTCTGGGGGAAGGATGCACAGATGAAAGTAGTGTGTTTATATGGTGCTTGTAAGGGACACTCTGTGTCCAATTTTTTCTCTCCTTTTTAAGAAGACTAACTAGTGGTCACCCCATCATTCTTTTCACCGATTTTTGGGAAAAGATGGTAGACAAAACATAAAGCAGAATGCCGGAAGGAAAATCCAGGTTGCATTATATCTCCTTTAACATGCCAATTTCGGAAGGCACGAATGTTTTTATATCCCGATCATGCCGCAATGATCTTGACAAATATGAACTAAAGAGGACGACTTAGTGCAACATGTTGAGAGTGTATCAGGAAAAATTAAGCTTACCTGATACTCTGTTGCATATGGATATTAAGTACTCATTTCTATTTTACTCATTTTCATTTGTTCGTCATTGGGATGCATTTAGAGAAAAAGCCATCCCATTCTCCGATTTGGGGGGGGGGGGGTTTCATCCCAAATAATAAGCAAGTGGCTTTTGTTGGCACAAATGAATAACCAGGCAGTTTTTGCCGAAACATTAACCACGAAAAGCCATTCTGAAATATATCATGCAACATATTGATATGGACAAGTACGTCTGATCCTTCGGCTACACAAAGATCACGCCTTACTTTCCGTATAATGATATGGTGTCATGGTGCTCATATATATATATATATATATATATATATATATATATATATATATATATATATATATATATATATATATATATATATATAACATCTGCACGCGTGCTGGTACGTTAAGCTGAACACTCTCCTGCCTTCCCAAACAACACACACACAGAAGGAAAGTTTTGAATGAGCCACCAAGTCTTCACGTTCGGCAGCGCGATATTTAACATCTGACGTCCTTCTTCAGTTTTAATATACATTGAGCCTAATGCGTCTTTAAAATGAGTATTTTTTAATATATATACATTGCAAATTTATAAGAGAGTTAAATATTGCACAAAGAATAAGTAGCTAAAAACTACGGGAAGCCAAAAGCATTCTTCAAGCATACACTTAAGGCTATTTAAAAGCTACATATAATGAGGTCAATAATTTGGTCCGATATATGCGGTCGCATTGCCAGAGGAAAGCTCTGCCTAATCAACTTATATAAAACAAAATATTAATTGAAATTAAGTCGCCCACACCACAACCATTTTGCAACAATACGATAACTGAAGATAAAGCATACACAGAAAAAACAAAAACAAACCTTCTCCTTACACGATCCCTTTGCTCTTTGATACTGGACATATCTGGTGCATATGCCCAAGGTTTCTTGTCTGGACCGCCTTTATGGGCCATATTCAACACCTTATCAGGCATTGGGGGTGGTGTTACAGGGGACTGGGGCGGCTTGGCGGCCGTCCGTGAGCTGTCGGGGCTGTAGGATCCGAATGAATCATTGTAGTTGTACTGCGGTGTTGGAGGAGGTGGGGGAGCGGTCGGCGGGCCACCATACCCGTAACAGGCTGGTCCAGCTGGCTCTGGGGTAGGGTCATTGTAACCACCATACATTCCACCGGGTGTTTGTTGGTAACCTGGATAATAGCCTGTAGGACTCTGAAATACAGCGCCAGCATTATGATTAAGTTGTGATATTTTATTGACTCGTGAACATGGTAATGAAAATTAACAAGGCAAGATTTTTATCTTCCTAAGAAAGACAAAGTCGTTTCCCGTATAAATCTTGGCAAAGAAGACTTTCAACAGCCGCTTTAAAGATAGATGACGAAACAGCAACAAAATTTGCCTCCTAAAATACTTATTTCTATGTATTCTCCAGCGTGGCTTGCGAATGAAACAGAGAGCCTTGTCTGCCTATTAACCAAAAAACATGTTCTACTTGGCACCATTCACATATTCACACCAAAACTGGGATTCTTAGTATGATCAAACTTGATCCAAGTTTGTCTATTAGCTTTCAACCCATATGATGCAAAATAACCGTTATATGAATGAATACATGGTGACTTGACTAAATGAAAAGAGCCGCTTTCGAATAAGTTGATAGAATACACACAATCTACACTACATACATACACACTTCATGCAGTTAGTGTTGCCACAAAAGTACAGCACAGTTGGACTGCAGAGGATGAAAACGATAAAGTAAGTAGAGGGATGATTTTGTCATCTGATATGCTTCATTCGTGTGGGTTTGCTGCTAAATGAAGAGTTACCTTTGTCACTTAGGTCGGACTAACATGTTACTAAGTTTTGAGACCATGGTATATATACATATATATATATATATATATATATATATATATATATATATATATGTATGTATGTATGTATACATATATATTCAACAAAATAGAGAACAGTGGAGTGGCAATTCTATTGCCGTTATTCATCTGTCAATTTGAATATATAGATTGTTCGCATATCGTACTGTAAAAATGAATCAGTGACTAAGTGATAAAGTGACTAACCTTATATCTAAAGAAATATTTCAAATAATTAAATTTATAGAAGTTACGATAAATCTAACTTAAATCCTGTGAAACGAGTTTATTTTTGCCTGTACAGCCTTCTCTGTTTGACATCCAAGAAACAAGATTTGGACTCCTATTGTTATACAGCTGTAGTAACATTCAATACATATAGCTGGCAGAACATTAAATACAAGTCGATGTCCTCCTTCCATTATTAACTAACAACTTTCATCCGGTGCAACTAAGCGTGTTTTCCAAAGTTTCCATTTGTCCAATACAATCACATTTATATCTAAAATTGCCGTCTAGTCTAGAATGTCTATTTATCAGAAATTTCATATCTAGCAAACATAAAGTCACATCAGCCTCGTGGTTTGCTTGCTTCCACCACGACAAAGTCGATGTCTAATACTATCACCAAACGACTGCTGTACAACGCAAAATCAAAACGAAGCCCAGTCTAGACAGATACATGTAGATTTACCACTTAAATGCAAAAAGGTTCTAGTACTGAGATTATACAAATGTCAACACTGCAATACACTCCAACTACCTACTGAGGAATTGTTCCTTGCAGCACCCCAAAGTACAGCCTTCACACTATTTCTTACGCTTGTGGGGGTGTTAGCACGAGGGTATAATACTATTATGGCCTGGGTTATAAGTACGATGTAATTATGCATATGAATGAAAGGTAAACAGGGAATGGAACCATGCACTGTGTGTTGAGGTGCATTTTGCCAAGGCAATATTATGGGTTGTTGACTGGTTAATTACAGTGTCCCCTGACTACTAAAGTGTGCTTATAAAGAAACGTAATTGAAAATGAATTTCTGCAAATCACTCATTCATTAGTCACTATCAAAAGAATAGGACCTACCAGTGAAGCGCTATCTGAACCAAAGATTTTTCTTCGCAGCGAGCAACTGAATCAAAGACTCTATGGATGTCTACTATGCTAAAAACTGCGCATTTGGTTACCTGTCCTTGTTGTTTGTCGGCGCTCCTGGGTGGAAGTGGTCCTGGTGGAGGTGGAGGAGGAGGGGGCGGCGGAGGCGGTACAAATGCTGGTTGAACGTTATCATTTGAATAATCTGCCTGCGACTGAGAAAGTAGTTCGGCAGGGGGAGGGGGCAGGGATTCATCCTGCTTTGTTGACTCTATACCAGAGTCTGGTGAACTGCGCCCGATTTGATCAGCCTGAGGCTGGGGTCGTGCGGACGCCCATGGCTCATTTTCAGGCAGAGACAGTGATTGCAGAAATTCAGAGAGATCCTCAGCCGCGGACTTATTGTTTGATGCAGTTTTGTCCTGGTTAACTGGAACTTGATTGATA
The DNA here is from genome assembly GCA_964020975.1 of Hermodice carunculata. Classification (NCBI taxonomy): domain Eukaryota; kingdom Metazoa; phylum Annelida; class Polychaeta; order Eunicida; family Amphinomidae; genus Hermodice; species Hermodice carunculata. The sequence continues at coordinate 43,173,575 of OZ026613.1, forward strand.
GGTTCCTCAGGCCGGTTTCTGTGCATTTCATCAGATGCTAGAGAGGATGTTGGGTAATTATAGTTAGTTGGATTTTGAACAGAAGAAGCTGACACTTGATAAGAATGATTCGGCTCAGATGGTTGGGAAACAGGCTTGCAAGTGTAACAAATTTCTGGTTGAGATACCTGGGAGTCATAATACATTCCATATTGCGGAGCATTGCCAGACGTGTAGGGACTAGATGGCTCTGGCGTTGGCTTATACTGCTCATATGGGTAATTTGACGAGGAGTAGGAATCTCTGCTATCTATCGGGATACTATGGGGATATCTTTGCTGAGCAGCTTGTGGTGGACCGGCAGGGTAAGCTGGCTGTGCCCTGGACATCATGCCCCCTGGTGGATGCTGCGAGTAACCAGACCCACCAGAACGTAATGAATCATAAGAAGGCGGAGGACAGCTAGGTTGAGTACCCATATAAGGTTGACTGGAGGGACTGTATGGTGTCGGAGCAGCAGGCTGGTAGTTGTGATGGTAGGGCGTAGCTCCAGGCTGGTTCGCCTGAGCCGTCGACGGACTATAGGGGTAAGAGGGTGTCTGGACATGGGACGCGCTCTGTGCAACATTTCCATAGGTGGTACCACCTGGTGGGTTTCCCTGCACAATTCCATCCGAATGTTTTAGCATTTCGTCAAACAACTCATGCAACCGTCCCTCCATGCGACTAGAATCTGCTACCTGGGGTGACATAGGTTGGCGACCTGCACCACTTCTTCTGCAAGAAAACAACAATAGCAATACATCGTTACAAGAAACTTGGTCACTGGCATAACTGCTAACTGCATATACATATACACTCACCTTTAGGAAGAGGTCAGTCTGGTTTTGTAGCAAAAATAACTTGAAGCTGCGAACAAAGCATATTCCGGGTTGTTTTGTTGCTTTTTTGGTTTTCTTTGGGGGGGGGGGGTGGTTTTTGTTTTTATCTTTATTTATTTTTTTTATTTTTAGGCAAGATGTCTCATTTTAGATGTGAAGACAATAAATTTTGTAGACCAATAAAAATTCTACGCCAATCATAAGTACAATCAACTATTCACGATGAAAAATGTTGAATATTCTGTAAAGAAGCATGCCATTTTTGTGCTATCTGTCCGTGTATTGAACACAGGCACTCAGCTATGCATTAAATATTCGTCTAACACTCTTAAATGCACAACTTATTCTTATCATTATCATCATCATCATCATCATCATTATCATCATCATCATTTGTCATTTATGACTCAATCACATGGTTTCCCATAGATTGTGAAAATGGAATTGGACATTTTTGTGTCTCCCTTTGTTTAAAACTGAATTATTTTTTCTATTGGTCAATTTGGCATACAAAGACTTCAAGTGAGCTGATGTGCGGGAAACGCATTGTCCGAGCTCGCTGTCCATGAATTATGACACCATTGAGTCATTACAGTTTATCAGCTCATGACTGATAACTACATAAATAGGTCTCTCTTACCATACCGTATACGCACCAGCACATATCAAAGAACATGTCTCAGAAGAGAACTCACTAGTTCTTATCTGTCCAAGAGGACTATTATGCTGTACTACTCAGGACTGGAGTGGAATATTTATTATGCTTGTGTGCCAACACAGACATTCTGCTTTTCCTGAGGTTTTTTTAATTTTTTTTCTTCTTCTGCCGATTCTTCTTCTTTATCGGCAATTTCGTTTAAACATTTTCTCGAACACTATTACACTTAGAAACTTCAACTTTGGTATGGTGATAGATCCATACATGAAGTCATGCTTTGTTACAAGGATGACTGAATGCATTTAAAATTATGCAAATTAGGAGCATTTGAAATTTTAGCTCTTGAATATCTTCATAGCTATTATAAGTAGAGATGCCATTCCAACTTCTTTTTATAGGTTTGTGCTGCAGACGCATCCAGTGAAACACAAGCAAAAGAATTTTAATTTACACTAATTAGGAGCCCTGAGAAGTCAAAACATTGAATATTGTCAAAAGTATTATGGGTAGAGGTGCCATTCCAACTTCAATTTTTAGGTTTGTGCTGAGGTTGTATCGAATGAATCACAAGCAAAAGTTCCAGAATTTTTGTTTAATGCTAATCAGGGATATTAACTTGCTTGATTTCTGTGTTGAAAATCGTTTATTTATGAACTGGCTTTTGTGTTTTGTACGTTTCCTATTAACGACACCCCCAAATTAACTTTCATAACTCTTTAAAATGTTCGTGCGTTTTTTTTAATTTAAATTTTAAACTTAGAGAAGGAGCTGTTGTCACAGATTTGTGTCCCGGTGTGATTTCAAAACTTGTTCTGCTGGTTACCCACTTCATTTAGGATGATAAGATGATACAGCTTGTCTTCAAAATTTACCTGGTGAACACGTCATCGTGCAATCCAAACACCTAATAATTTTTGTATACATCAGTTAGTGATAGACAGTGCCTCAGAAGGACACGGACCTTGTGTGTGTGTGTGTGTGTGTGTGTGTGTGTGTGTGTGTGTGTGTGTGTGTGTGTGTGTGTGTGTGTGTGTGTGTGTGTGTGTGTGTGTGTGGTCACGGAAAAGAAGTGTTGCAGGTAATTTGAATTTATATGATTCATTTGTCCCATAACCACCACAGGGGTTAAAAGTTAATGTCAACGTGTCAAGGAGCAGAATGAACTATCAGACCCTGTCATGTTCGTAATTTTTGTCGTATCGTTCACCTACTTGTCTTTGTCTAATACAAAGTGTTTTAGCAATGTGCTTTGATCAGATGGTGTAGACTGAAATTTCCAGTATGTGAAGAATGTGATTGTTCCTCTGCTATATTGCGATGTTACACTGAACAACTGTTGGATCGGTATAAGCGATTAATCTTTGTGGTCTTTTTTTTCTGTGTAAACCGTGCAAGTATATTACAAGTTGACAGGGCTTAGTAGCAGTTTGCACATGGGGGTCTAGCTTTGCAAGAAAACGCAATTTAGAGGAAGCTCCTTTTCTTAAAAGAGACACACGCTTGATTAATATTCCACTCCAACAATTGACACAGCATGAGAAGCTAATTGAGCTGTTGAGACCCTTTGAGGTGATTGAACTGTCTCATCAGCACCATAGCTAAGCGATTTTTTCCTTGATATTTGTTAGCGCGATATGGTAAACTGAGACAAAATACATTAAATCTGTTATTAACAATTATGCGGCAGCCGATAAACTGGACCCTTGACACATGTTGATAAGTAAGGGGTCCGACTTACCAAGTATCAGACATTCTGGTGATTGCATTCGTAACGCACCAGTTTGAATGTTTTGGTACCCGTCATATTTCACTTGTTCCATTTATTCAACTTATTTGTGAAAGTTCTCAAAAACGTGTTTTCACATTCTGATGATCGTTATCAGCATTAGCAGGCATTTATTACGGGGGCAATTTGCAACTTACATTTTTAGGCATCTCGAATATTACACGCAACCTGTGACAAAAGAAGGGATAGGATCGATGAAATACAAATCCTACTCGGTGCTACTGCATTTGGAATTGTTCTCGCTTTTTCACGAAACTTTTATACTGTCGGCCACATTGGTGTTCATATTCCTTACGTATACTTTTCGTGCCAACGATTGCTCTGTGTGTTGTTGTACGAAAATATTAGCTCTGCAACCAATACGTTTGAAAGACTGCAAGTTTAAAGCATCCAAATGTATTCTCCTCCGGGACGGACCTGCGGTCTAGTAGGATTAATGCCCATTTCCCACTGTCTCGTTCAGAGTAGTCGTGCGTACACATTGTAATGTAGATATTTATCATTATCGTTTTTTAAATGTCCGAAGATAGGAATTGACATATTTTGAATATTGTATGATTTTAGTTTGTGTTTACCGTATTTTTGGCTGTCACAGACGCATTGTGGACTCACACAGGTCCATGTTGCCCCATTTTTAAGTGGTAGAGTTCCGTATAGAAATTGCTAAAATTTACACATTTTGGGCACTTTTATTGTGGAAGTTGCAGAATTCCAAAATAACAGCAATTAGTCTGAAGGAAAATCAGATGGAAGTTCTGGAACGGCGAAAGAAATGGAAAATAGACTTTAACCAATGAAGACCGAAAAATTGATAATATCCAAACATCTGCTTAAACCAATCAAGCAAGGTGAAAATTAGGAAAACATTCACTAGAGTCCTAGAGCATAAACGCCTGGAATTATTTTTATCATGATATTAAGTGGAGCACACAATTTAAATTAGTTCACAACAAAACAGATGTTCACTTGGGGAGAATAGGAAACAGTACGTACAGTACACGTTGCTTTTAAAGCCGCTAAGGACACACACAGATATATATCAGCTTCACGTCAGATTCGTGAATATGCCACTCCTGCCATATATTTCATGACATTGTTCTAGAAGCTATGAGAACCTCCAGCCAATAAAGTCGAGTCCTTGATTGTCTTGGCTCGCCAGCTCTCGCTTAGAGAGATAATTATTTGAAATAAACCATTTATTTGAGGTTGGTCAGATTGCATTGCGCTCGTTATCTGATGGAATTATGACCAGTTTAAAATGCTGAACGGTAGAACTACCAGTTGCGTGATCAGAACTTTATTCTGATCACGCAAGAACAACAGACAGATCTTTATTTCTGTATCGACATAATGTTCCTGCTAAAGGGTTCGTTTCATCAAAGATGCGCTTGTAGAATTCCATGCTTCTGCAGAATGATGTGTCGCTGACTAATTTTGAACTTTGTCTAACAATCTTGTTGTTTCCACATACCTGCGACTATCTTCGGTATGGTACCAGGAGGTTAATTATATTGCTTAATGGCTTACGTATATATTTTAGCATTTTAAATGTCCATCATCTTTGTCATCAGTAACTATCAGACATCCCAGCATGCAGGCGTGGGCATACAGATTGATTGGAAAGAATAGCTGATTTTCTTTTGCAGTGTCCCAACTCTAAGTCACAGAAGCAAACCCTTTTGGCAAGGGTCAACAAAGTGTTGACAACAAGGAGTGTCATCATTCTATTGGCAAGTCTCAGCAACATTGACAAATTTGAATTATTTTATTAATTTATCTTATGCCTGTAACTGTGACATTTTATTTTGACTGGTTTGTGCACGTATAGTTTATTCCGTGTATGTGCATGAAGAGAAGACCTGCACTTGCGCATGGCTATTTCGTTTAATCCTCCCCGAGAAAACAATCAAAGGAAACATCAAATTGCCAAGCAGCCAACTTACCAAATACAGTATAAAATCGTATCGGGGAACATAATGCAACAGTCAGTTTGAAGAATCTCAGAAAAGATGAAAAAGAAATGTGTTGAATCTGAACGGAAGGGAGATCTATGAACAAACTAAGTCCGGTTGTTTGGTTACTGATGTCTAAATACATTGTGAGAAACACCGAGTAAATGGTGTCATCTGGTGGCTGCAGTTTAGCTTTTCTCATTTCCATGAAGACACGACAGGAGTTAAACTTTTAACATGACTTGAGTAGGCTTTACAGGTAACAACAGCTAAGGACTCCCGGAACATGTATTTAGCTCATCCCTAAAGTACTTTGCGCTCTGGTTCGAAATAATCTACACAGAGCAGGAGTCTGCCAATCAAAATAAGCCTTATCCTGGCAGACAGAATTGAGCGTGGAACTGAACGACTGCCAGCGAGGCATGCGTGCTTCCATAGTGACCACCCAAATGTCTTGCTTTTTTCCAAACCGTTTCCGAGTGAACATCAAACCGTGACTCTAAAGCAAACACACCATTCAAAGATTGTCTCTTTCAAACATGTCTTAAGTACAACATGCCCCGGGGTTTAAGCAAAGTTGTTTTGTGCAGAAGCAAAAATGTTATTATCTCGTAACTGAAAAGTCTGTAACATATGTTGTATATATTCAGGTTTGTCAGGCTCATCAGAGAGATGCTTTCGCCTGCATGATATTGCATGTAGTTTCAGCAATACCATTCACTGTAGGGGCAAGCATAACAGCACTGTTCTTTACTACATTCCTTATTTGCATGTACTCCATACATAACACGTCGCGTTGGCAGCAGGGTGAAATTCCAAAGCGGTCGAGAACACATATCGTATTTCTAAAATGTTTTCTTTTGCGAATAATGTTAAACTTTTCCTTCCATCAAATTGTCCCGAAGAGGCCGTATGTATAGTTGCACTGTACTTGAGTAGTTTACAGAAATTTATCGTCATTACAAAACATTTCAGTCAGAATTGTAGGTAAGGCATATGAATATAGCATACAGCAGGTCAATAGCTTTCCTCCGGGCATATTCGTTGCATTGAACCCATCCATCCCAAAGAGGAAAGCTGCTAACTTCTTCTAACAAGGACAGGTTTCACTTTTAGTCACTGGCGATATAGGATTAATTTGGCCTTCGTACAAATATTTGACAAGCATGTATCAGGGTACAATTTTATAGAGTTACGCCTTCATAAATACTTTAACAGGCATTTTTGCCATCACAGTACATACTTCGATGGGTTTTGCCGTGTTTTTACTTTCTGTAATTTGTTTGTTTGTTTTTTATTTACTCCTTTTTCATTTTTTTTTTTTTTGTTTTTGGTTTGTTTTTGGTTTTTTTTTATGTTTTTTTGTTTGTTTTTTTTTTTTTTTGTTTTGTTTTGGTTTTGGTTTTGTTTTGTTTTTGTTTTTCTTGAGTACGGAGAAAAGCATGAGAGTAGAAGCAGAAGATTTTTTGGGACGAAACGTTTTATGTGTATTAAAATGATAATCTTATCGAATTTTTTTTTCAAGTCGGGAGTTCTAGTGCAACTGGTGTGTTTTCAATTGATAAGACCAACTTTGCTGTAAAAACGTAATTGAATATCACCCACAGATTATTGGAAATAATTACTGCTTTAAAGTGTCTAAAAATTACGGAAGGTTACGGATTTTGAACCGTTTTAGGAAAGCAGTAATTTGTCTGATAAAACTGACAATGGTTCGCAGACCATACCCAATGTCGTCATTAAAGATTTATTAACAAAAAGACTTACTTTCCAATAGTGAATTGGAGAAGATTGCCACAGCTTTTGATTAAATCCTGAGCCTGTATCTGTGTCAAGGTGCTGGTGTCTGTGTCGCCTATTCTGTAGATGTGGTCTCCTTGGCTGAGGCCGGTGGAGGCAATACTTCCGGCTGTTACCTGTAAAAAAGTGGTCACTTTGACATTGTTTGGTAAAAAAATGATGTAACATGTCTAATTGCTGATGGAATTCTGCTCTGAGGTTCGGAAACTAATAATTGACAATGAGCTGTGTTCGCCTTCTCTATTTGGCTTCATGCAACACACCTGCGGCCGCTCTGGACGTGTGATGTAACACTTTTATGTGTGCGCTTTGAGGTAACGCTGGAAATTCCCTATCGCCATGTATGGCTCTCTGACAAAGCAGAATGAAGATTTTGGGAACGAAAAAAAATCTCATTGCCTTCAACTGGGCTCAAGAGTGCCGTGATTATACCAAATGGGTATTTTAAATGATTTTGCATTTGAACAAGGCAAAGGAGAAAAAAAGCCCAATATCAGAAGGTTTGTGTGCTCATCCAGCAGAGAACACTTTAGTTTACAACGCTTGGATTGTGTTTTTCAAAAACGTTCCTAGTATGTAATGTGCAACTGGAAACAAACGACTGCTATCTGAATTTATTACCAAAAAAAAAAAAAAAAAAATCCCACAAACTCACACACACCAAAAGTCATAAACCCTATATATGGATGTGTATAACAAGGTTCAAACCGAATTGCATAATCTACACTTTTTCTTCAATGTCATATTACCTTACAGATACCACCGAACGGAACTACACACCTCTAACGCACCATAATGGCGATCCTTGTATGTTATAAAATCAGTGTACACTGTTATGGTAAGTGATTATATTTTTTAAGTGTTGTTAAAAGCGAAGGGATCATAACCCGTATACCTTGTATAGACTTATTTTCGTCATGAAAATCTTAGCGACAAAATTTGAAAGACACAAAACTGAACCTAACCTTTGCCTTCACGAATCAGTTAATTTTGAATATCAGAATTTCAGAATTATGATCTGGAATGGAAGCGTATGCTGAGGCAGGTACTGGCAAGGGGAATATATATGTTACCAATTTATCAGTGGTCTAAATTAGCAATGAAGTTCCGACCCCAATGGACGTTATTTTCTGCAGTGTACATGGCAAGCAACCTCACACTGTGAGGTTGAATAAATGCCATGTGTGGCTCCTATAGAGGGACGCTTTGTGTACGTTAATAATATTCTGAATCAGTGACCTTTTGAATGTACATGTATTGTTTATTTATATAGTCTCGTTCTGTAACACACCGTGTATTAAAAATACACATGTGATAACGTTAGACAGGAACTACTTTGGGACTTTATTCTCATTAGGTTAGCATGGAGCATGAGAAGTTGTTTGCATATTGAAAGGAATAATTATTATACACCATTTGCACTTGGTTATTGCTCACATGTTTTGGACGAAGAGACTCTTTTATGTAATGTCAGTAGCTTAAACGTGTGGACAAATGTAGTCATGAAATGTAAAAAGTATATAGTCCATATCGCGGATGTACATGTACGTAATGTTCACCCCGTCGCTCTTCATTGTGTTATACTTATATTATATTACATCCTGTTAAAGTTGAAAGACAATTGTTTAATACAACTTCACCGGTTCTTTTTGGTACAATCTCATTGTGCTAAAAAGTTGTCCTCTGTGACCCGTTGCGGACGTTGCCAGCATTATGCCAATTTCTTTCTGTTATTCAATGATTCATGCGCGGTAAATTGGCATGGTGCCAGGTTGATCATCTGTGTTGTGCGTGTTTTGACTGAAGATTGTTATTAACAATCACAATGATGTCATAATTATCTCTATCCTCAGCATGGAGGAATGATGTAGTGAAAGTGACCAGTGATTAGAAATCAAATATTTGCATTCTTCGCTTTTTTTTCTCTCTCTCTACATTTTAGTTCACCTGGTGTCCGGGTACTGGAAATTACGGGGTGGCTGGTAATTGCGTTCCAATGATCTTATTCTCCCTCACACTAGACTTTTATGCTTTTAAGAGTTGTTATGATAATTCAATGAACTTTATGTCAAAAAATTTGAGAAGTAAGTGTCAATATGGAAACTAAATTTCATTTTTGCATCATGGTTATGAGCGCGTGAAAGAAATGTGCTTGCATGCATTTCCGCATGAAACGCGAACTTAATTTTTTTTATAACGATCGGTGGACACGTACGCACACATGTGTAATGCCGTGTTTTGTGGCCACCACATTGTCATGCAGGAAAATTTGGAAACCTATGGCAAAATTACAGATGCCAGTCAATCCACGCCTATTTTAACAACAGTTTACTTGTTGATATTTACATGTCTACAGAAATGCATCTTGGAAGCAATAAAGAAATAACACCATTGTTACCCTGCACTTAAATGCCATTGCGTCTTCTTGCAAAATGTAAAATGTCTGGTGAAGAAATGGCAAAGTAAGCCTCGCACTCTATCTGCTGCATTGATCAACATCAGTGCGTGATGCACTCTCGCTGCACTCAGGAAGCGCCAGGAAAGCAATGTACTTCTTGTATGTATGTATGTATGTATGTATGTATGTATGTATGTATGTATGTATGTATGTATGTATGTATTGTATTTGTGTCTTTTTGCCCAGAACCACTTCCTAGTAGTCATTGCCCTATTCCGCAGTCCGAACTCTTTACTCTCCATAAGCCAACCTGTCCCTGTCTAACCTATATACATGTGGAATAACTATTGCCCATATTGCATGCATGTATGTATGTACGTATGTATGTATGTATGTATGTATGTATGTATGTATGTATATATATATATATATATATATATATATATATATATATATATATATATATATACACGTGTGTGTATGTGTGTGTGTGTGTGCGCACGATGTACCAGTTCTCGATAGGCTAAACCAGGCGGTTCGTAAAAATGCAGCACAATACGTCACTGACCAAAGATAGTAAAATTATTGTTATAAGTAAGAGACTACAAGTTTTAAGCTGTACTTCCATGGTAAAATCGAAACAAAGTTGTTTTTTCTTGACGAACGCATTTGGTCTGTGCAAGACATGTGACTTCAATTCTGGTGACGAGTTTGTCAAAACAATGTTCCTATTCTCGATATAGCAACTGAAAACTCCACACAGATAAAGTTCGGAGTGGGTCAGCAGGGCAAACAATTTTAGTAAAAGTAAAAATGATATCAGTTTATGAAAAATCTGAAAAGCTAGGGTCCGTGCGATAATCAAAATATAAAATGGATGCGTTCTCTAAAACATATGCTTTTTGCTTAGCGTACGGAACCCAAATATGCGTTTACCCTCGCAGCTGAGACGCCGGGGAACGAAGTTAGTCATCGTAGCACAAAATTTCACAGTTCAGAGAAAGGCAACTGCTCACATATAAAGAGAGATTAGCAAGTGATAATAACAGTGTTATTGCCCACCCTATGGACAATGGGAACATATCGGTAATAGGTAAATCAACCATATAATATATATATGATGAGTAAATGGCAATTGTAACACACTGGTTGAGAGAAGACACTGACTGTAATATTCAGAGGAATACGATTCAAAATTGTATTTGCGTCTGTTATTACCCTTCTGCTGTACAATCAGGGACGTGCACGTCCCTGGTACAATACATCCGTTAGCACAGTGCAGCCTTATGTTTTAACCAGACCCGGTCCAAATGCCGCATTTTTCCAGTTGCAACCTCATCTTCGAAGAATAAATGGTATTTAAAAACTTCTTCACATACTCTGAATACACATTGTTATAAAATCTCATCAATGCCCTTCTTTTATTTCAGACAAAATTTAGCTGATCTGGAAGACTTGCATAGACTTAGCGCAAGGAATTAAACTGGTAGATTCCAGCTTTACCTTCACGTGATTTTTTTATGTTTACTCTGTGAAACATAGCAACAAAAAAGACCCGGTGTCTTTACTCTGTATCTGCATATTAACCTCTGTCAGGCTAGGTTTAGCAAGAAAGGGAAAGTCAAGTATTTCTGTCTACATGTCTTCAGTATTTATTAACCCTTTCCCATAGTCACATGGTAAGACAGATCAAAGAGTCTTACAGCGGCCAGTTTGTACTTAAGACTGGTACACACATTTTCGTTTTGATTTTAAACAAGCCACAACTTAATGCTTCTGTGTCTCACCACTAATAAATGAACCCATGGTGAACTTAACCCCTTTATGACACTTCCATAAAGATGTATGTTTTCCCAATTTATTATTAGCAGGAAACTATAACGAGAAGGGGGCATTTGGAGGACCAATAGCATACAATCCAGATTCAGATTTAGATATCTTTTTTCGCCCAGAGAAAATATGCCTCCGCCTACACGGCAATAACATTGTGACCAGGCGGATGCCAGCGTGATGATTACACTCAAAAAGGAAAATAGCAAAATGATGTTTTGCAATATGATCACATTAAACCACCTGTTTGTACTTCAGATGCTTCAGATAAAATAGCCCCAGGTGTATAAAAAGTAAGTGCACTTTATCAATTACACATGCGTTTGGCGCAAGAACAAATATTTAAGATCGGGTACACTCCATATTGAGTACTGACATGCATAGACATATCAATTTGTATAATTAGAACAATTTTCACTCCTGTTTCGTCTGAAACCTACTAATTTTACTTTGAAAAGAACATAATTTTGAAAGGTCGAGGACTGAACCGTTAAACTAGCGGAGAACATGGTAGCGTATTAATATTTATGCGAAAACAAACAAAAAATCACGTTCTTCCAGCTTAAAACGGCGAATTTGTTTCACGTTTTTCAACATGTTTTCTGTGTAAAACAGCTGCGTTATGTGTATTCTAGGAGCAGTTGTAAGCCATATTTTCCTATCTCCGCCGTAGGTATCTCCTCCGTGCGGAAGAACCTGCCCGACAGAATTATGCATTGCTTACATGTATTTGAATGGGGGAGGGAAGCCACCATATGGCTGACAACTGTACTGCTCAGACTATCCCGCGCACGCCATGATATAAATAGAAAAAGAGCACTAAGGTGAAGCCTAGGTACCTTTCATTAGAATTTGCTAAACTGGCCTGGAATATCCTTGTAACGTTGCGTCTAATTAGCTTTTGGCGTGAAAAGGGGAATGAGTGGAATATTTCACGATTCGTGTGATAAAGACAGCAGGCGGGAACATCCCAAATATTCCTGTAACCTTTTCGCTACCGTGATGCTAAATGCATGCAGTTTCTGCATCTGGGCAAATATACGTGCTGCAAACTTTATTATTTTGTTTCCAAATTGGCCAACTAAGATTTATTACGAATCTCATTTTACTTTTGGTTTCATTGGATATATCTCAAAGCATTACAGAGTTACTGACCTAGCTGGAGTTGTTATTATATTGTTGACCTGGGTTGTGGACGACAGACCAAATGTCGCCCACTACTCTAGTCTTCTTGAAGTGTAAGGCTTACTTCCTTGAAATCAAGGGCTTGCACCAACAAAAAAAGTAATAAATAAAATAGGGTGTTCAAAATGTTAAATATGAGTGGCTACACATCCAAGCTAGTTTTTGTTTTGTTTTGTTTGGTTTTTTATTTTTCCAGCAGTGGCTGAATATACATCTGCAATCCACTATTTGTATTTGTTAAAAGAGTGGAATGTATTTTAGTTACAGATTTGACATTGTGTATATGTTGTGTAATTTATCTTCCTGGTGCCCTCGTCTAAAAATGTGGTTCATAATAAAAATGATAAGTAGTAGTAGCAGCAGTAGTAGTAGTAGTAGCAGTAGCAGTAGAAGTGTTAGCAGTAGTAGTACTAGTGATAGTAGTGGTAGTGGTAAATATAACGCAAATAATGGATGCTGTTTTGTGACATTATACAAATCATGAAACTTATACATGTACATATCCCTTCGTTTCCTAGAACTGTGTCCCAATTAGTGGTTTATCTATAGTTGTAGTGCGCGGGAAATAAAACTTAAAATTATGAAAAGTGCATGTTGAAGTTATTAAACTGACATACAAAGACGGTAAGCGGTAAATGTTATGTGAGGAGTGGTCCGGGCAATACTGTAAGCTGAGCCAGGGCGGTATATGCCAACACCTCCTTGGCTGCACGTGCATGTAGTTTCACCCAATCAGGGTTTCCAGCATAGACTGCCCGGAATTAAGAATTTATCTTTACAAGGTGCCACAGACAATGGAACTAAAGCAAAGCTATGGAATTAATTTGAAATATATTTATTAAACGATTGCATCAACTTTTAAACCAAACCTCTATTCGAAAGTAAAAATGGGGGACAAGTTTCGTTGTATGATCAAACGTAACAGGTCAGAAATCCAATTAAAGAGAACTGAATTGCTCGAAAAATTACAGGTCGTTAATTCTAATACAGCAGACCAACCAGGCAGAGTTTAGTTAGTTTTTATACTTTATGTGTGTTCAGAATATAGAACCACCCTCAAGTGGTACAAAGCTTTGTTGGAAAGTTCTCAATATTTTATCTGTTCCATGTTCTTAAATCTGTTGTAATGCTAAGTCTCCACAATTGTCATTGTTGGATTTGATGATGTAATTGTCTTTCTTGCCTTGCTTTCCGTTATTTGTACTTGATTTGTTTTCAAAAGCAAAAACGTACTTGCCCACATACACAACATACACATTATTCAAAAGTCCCTGCCATATTTACAACACTACTGACCACTAGTGACAGAAACCAGAATGAGGCTGTGGGGACACACACTAAAATAAATCTATAGTATATATCTGACCTTTAAGTGGACCTGTAAAGATGATCGCAGTTTTTGTGTGGCTACATTTAGGACATTCAGAAGACATGTCCCCGCAAGTCTCTAGAAGTTTTGATAAATCGCCTAGTTTACCAAAAACGAATTTTGGTGCCTTAAACACTACGTTGCACATGATAGAACGCCTTCTATAATTGAAGCAGTTATCACGTTCAATATGAAACAACCTACAAATTAATACATGGTACACGCATAAGTAGGAGAAAGGTCACTGCTGCATCTAGATACTTGATATGCCTTTTACTTGACAACAGATTGCGGAAATCTACTTCATCGATGTCTTTACTTTCAAGTTCTATTCACAAAACCAGATAACTCTTGAGTAAATCTGTCAGTGATCCTAGACACAGGTTTCATCTCCATGGGTATAATGTGTATTATATCAGTAAATTACTATAATAGTCCAGGAGCGTTAGAAAATAAATGGGGAAAGCATGGAAAAATTAATCGTGCATTTTCCAGGCGAGGCGCAGGAGCATGTATACATACTTCTCCCATAAAGTTCGCCAAGTTCATCCTTGTGGCAACTTCACAATTCAAGATGGCCGCCACACCTATCACCAATTATGCCTACTTCAAAACGAGTTGTAATATTTTCGAGAAAAAAAAAGTTTCAAGATAATGACTTTGCAATGGAATTTGATGCAGAAGTGCTTTTTCTCGTAACTGGATCAAAAAATGCTATTTGAGATCGCCTCATTAGCAAAAATTCAAAATTTAAACCAGCAGTTGGCGTTGTAAAAGCTATACAAGCTTTTTACTAAAGCCCCCAAGGTCCAATATAGCTCCGAAATGTACCTTTTCACCACGCTGACTGGGCACTTTTCATACTAATTTGGTGTTCATTTATGCACAAACCCACTGGAGATAGCGGATATCCTCATTATGTAATGCAAAGCAAGCACTTGGAATACAATATTTGAGCAATGAGTGTCCACACACTCTTGCTTGCACGAAGTCTGTGTATAAAGATTGGGTTACAGAGAATTGGTGATCATTCAATCGTGGATGCAATCACATGATCTGAAAACACCTGCAAAGGTGTTGGTCGAATTCATTCTGCTGTACCTCTGTGGAAACATGGGCACACTCTAAAACTTTTCTCCCAAGGTTCTAGTATGGTTTTTCCCTTTTTGCAGGAGCTTGTCTCATTTGGAACCAGTGAAATTTGTGGAAAGTATACACAGGAATACACATTTCATATTCATGGTTTCCATCTTATTGCTCGGTGTGTTTTGGAATTTGAATCTTTGCTGGACATTTATTGGTACATGTAGCAACGTCGGCTGTTTCATGGTTTCGCGATTCTGATTTTATGTAGCACGCCCGTGGTTGCTTTCAGCATTTACTGATACATTGGTTACATCCAGTTTGTAGTTTTATATCTGCATACACCTGTGGCCTCAATTTAGCTCTGACGAATTTCTGATATAGTCTTATGTTTGATGGATATGGCTGTTCCTACTCCACAAACGCTACTGAACAACAACGACGTGCTGAACACAAAGCATTCCCAGAAATTGTTTTTGGGGTAGATTAAAATCCATGCACCCCAGAGGACATTTTAAGCCAACACGAAAAACAAGGCTTGCCTCTTACAACAACTAAGACAGGCATTTGAGTGCAGGGGTCTTCTAGTCAAGCAGAGCATTTCTTATGGTGATTGGTTGATAGTGTCAACTGGCATTGATGTAGCTAAGACACAAATGAAACCTGATGTTGTTGTTGGCACTGATACAGACCTGTTGGTTATGTTGGTTTACCATGCAAGTCCACACATCGACATATATATATATATATATATATATATATATATATATATATATATATATATATATATATATATATATATATATATATATATATATATATATATATATATATGCTTTGAGAGTGGAATCCTTTACAGATATACTGCCTTGGTGACATTCAAGAAGCGCTTGATGGTCTAAAGCAACACTTGTTCTTTGTACATGCAGTTACCGAGTGTGACACTGTGTCTGCCCTTCACAACAAAGAAAAGAAGAAGGCCATTGATGTCTTAAAAGATTGTCACAATTGGGCAATCTTGAATGTATTCTGTGATGCAGACTGTACACATGACCAATAGCACAGAGAGGTGAACAGTTTCTTCTTAAACTGCATGGATCTGGGAAATTTGTCATGACAGCCACCGTTATTCAACGTATTTATGTTCTGTCCATCGAACATCCACATTTTCTAGTTTTCAGTTAGAATCACTCCCAGCTACATCTGCAGCTGCGAAGATTCACAGCTTTAAAACATACCACGCAATTCAACAGTGGCCAGAGAATGAACTTCCGTCAAGTCGCTGGGGTTGGCAATATAAGGATGGACTTCTGGTTCCAGTTGAAACTGACCAGCCAGAGTCCTGACATTAGGTCATGAAGGTAGTATCCTGTGGGTGCAAGACAAGATGTAGGAGAGCATGTGAGTGCTTTAAGACTGGCCTAGAATATTTTTGTGGACTGTTTGCTGTGGACATAATTTATAAAAACTCATCCTTCATTGATTCACAGAATGACTGAATTATTAGAAACTTCACAGTCAATGAACTTTGCAGATGTTGGCAAATTTGTATGCTTTGGTATCTTGTTTGCACATTCAGCCTCTAGATCCTGTGCAACTCAGTGTTGTGGATTTTACCAACATCGTGCATTTTGGAAATGTACGAAATGGACCCTGAAGCACCCTGATCATGATGAATAATGGCCAGTCTTTTAAACTATCTGTAAAACACCAATGCACTTTTTTATGTAGATTGCGCTATCTTCCTCCATTATTTGAGTGGTCAATAGCACAGCTTCTATGATGAAATATGTTGTTTACCAAACTCGACATGATTTCCACAACATAGAAATTAGTGTTTACATGTGTCTTTATGTTATCTAGATTGCAAGCTTGTACTTGCATTTATGGTCTCTCCATTTAGTGGAAGGTCCTACAATGTCGTAGCCATCTTGAATTATGTTAACTGGTTGTAACCCCGATAGTTTTTCAGGATATAATACGTATGAAATCCAAATTCCAATTGAATCTATTTATGGACAGATGCGATACACAATTTTACTATGGCCTAAAACACAAGACAAGACCCGTTATTATGGAGCAATGCTAATATAATCAAAAGCTCAAAAATTGAAATGATACCGAAGGGTTAATAAGTATCATATTTTATGGACTAGAACATTTGAAAATAATTTAGTGTGAAAACAACGACTGTTTCCAGTTTTCTGCTCAACATATTAAGGTGATTCCATGCTTTTCCTACATTTGCGACTGGTCTGGCGGCCATCCTGAATTCTGAAGTTGCCACGAGAGTGAACTTGGTAAAATTTGCATGGTTGATTTCAAGATTGGTTTCTGCATTTTGCATAAAAAAACAGCTTTCTAATAACTTTTTTTCCTACCGTTTCCTAAAGCTCCTTGGCTATAAAGGTATCTTCAGAATATATTTTTAAAAAATATATTGTTAAAAAGTTTTTTACCAGTCCTTAATAGATACTCCCTTTTAAGACGGATTTTTTCGGTGTGATTATGACGTAGACTGGGTTATATGTAGGAAAACTCCGGCCTTGCCTAAATGTGCCGCACATACCGTGAATTTTTTCGTGAGCTTTACCACGTCATCTCGACAAAATGAATGCTTACTAACCCTTCAAAATCACATGCCTAGTCGGTGACTTAGATAGTTGCTTGGCTTATGTCTTCCTTTCAGCGAGCCTGGATGCGCATTTATTTACTTTTTCAATGGCGTTCTACTTATGATAAAGAAATTTGGATCATGTATTTGCCCGATCTTCTTTCACATGGGAGAAAGATTGCACTAGCACTAAAAATGCCAGAGTGTCTCGAGGTTTGACTTCACAGAAATATTTGTCTCTAAGTATTTCTGCATATGTAAAGCACACAATCAAAATAGCAAATGCAATCCAACCTGTTAAAAAGAATTAAACACAAATTGAGGAGAAGGCTGCGGAGTTTTGATGGTATTACAAGAAAATTCAAATTTACGCGCTCGAGTTGACAAATCTATATCAAAACAGAAAAAAATATTTGATAAAAAAGGCTACCTAGCATATGTTCCACACATATCATTAATGACATTTTACTTGGTACGTAACGTCACTTTCATACATACATACATACATACATACATACATACATACATACATACATACATACATACATACATACATACATACTTGATTTTTGACGTCATTTGGTCTGCCTGAATCAGCAATAGAGAGAAGCATCCTGCTTTAAAGTCCCATATAATGTGAAGCGCTATCTTTATATACAGTTAAAATGTGTGAAAATGTCAGTTTCCTTAAATCGCCAAGTTTTGCTATTATAAAAGTGTCAGACTGAATGCAGTAGCGACTTAATACACCAAATTTACAGCAGAGGTTAAAGGTATGTTTGGCATTGAGCACAAACATGCATCGATAATTACGCTCTCCAGTTAAGATTGGCATATCAACCAAGTTTAAAGTCTCTGTATATAACTCTCACACACAACTAAATGTCATCTTAATACAATTGTTGAAAAAGAATAGCAGTTGCCAAAATCAATGGAATGCCCTTCATATTAGTCAGTACATGTGATTCCAGAACTTGAATTTGATCATTTCCTTAACAGTTATCCAAATGTTACCGATTATCACTATACCTACCCCTATTG